>JAWWMP010000171.1:6935554-6953128 GCA_035047865.1 Dendrocincla tyrannina | reverse complement strand
GATAGATAGATAGATAGATAGATAGATAGATAGATAGATAGATAGATAGATAGATAGATAGATAGATAGATCGATCTACCAGTTCTTCCAAATACACATTTTGCATATATCTGCATTTGTCTGATACAAACAGACCACTACTGCTTTAAGTTACTTACAGGAATGTAAAGCTGCTCAGAACTGAAAAGCTCCCGTTCAATTCTGAGTCACAGTTCCAAGGTGCTACCAAGACTACATTGACACAGCCACATAAATGTCTGTGTGTTTCCCATGAATAGAGAAGATGCCCTGTGCAGGGAGGCAGATTTTGAGGGGCTGAACGAGATACAAGAGAAATTTGAGATGAAAATGAGGTCAATCATCACTGAGCATTTGCAGAGCCCTTCACAATGCGAACAAGCTGTTGCATTTTCAGCTAACCAGCCCATTGTGAAGCTTTCTGGCACTGACTGAGAAGTGCTGAGACCACCTTTGCTGTCCAGAGTACAAATAGTAGCTGTAAGAAAGCTAATGAGGGGAGGGAGTTCTTTTTTTACTTCTGCAGAAATTATCATGATTTGTTTCCAGTCTCTCTGATTCCCCAAACACTTACATGAAAACCATGTAAAATATGTGATTCTTCTGATTAAATGGCTAGTGAGCCTGCCTATTATTGCTGTACAGAGAGATACAATTCTTTTGACTAACTATGCATAGCCTTAAAGTTGTTCAGAAAGTTCCATTATACTGAATATCAAACAAAATGGTCTGATGCCTTCAGAGGCAAAGAGTGTAAAGTTTTACTAAATTCTTGTCTTTTTTCACTTAAAATGGGGTTTTTTTGCACATTTAATGACTTTAAAAGACTAGTTACCAATGGAGTTAATGGGATTCTAAATAAACAGACACTCAAGAAACCTTTCCTGGTTTGGTTCAATAATCTAAATCTTACATCAAAAATCAAATTCACATGGATGTTCCAGCCTCTTCTTGACATTGTACAGCCAACTGCAAGGCCCAAAGTGACGACCTGAGTGTAACTATGTTTTTTCTCTCCTCTTTTTCTCTCTTTACCCTTTTTTCTCTTAATCTCTCCTCTATCTTTTCTTCCTCTTCTGGGTAACTTAAACACTTATTTTCTGTAAGTTAGGCACCCATAACTGAAGTTTCACAGAGTTTGTGTTCGCTGGGTGTAACAAAAGTTCCTTACTACAGCTATGCTTGCTAATCCTGGTAATCTGCTGTAAAGCTTTTGTGAAGTTGTGTGTTATCTTTGTAAAATCTCTTTTGCCAAAGCGCCTGTATTCTCACCAAAGTAAAAGAAATCTCTTAAGAGAAAAACATCTAGTTATTCTCTGGACATTGACTCAAGGTACCAAAGAACCAATGGCTTTACAAGGGTTCGTGTGAGCGAAATCTTTTGAAGCTTCACATTAAGATGTACACCCAGTAAAGTTGGACCAGGGTGTAACACAACAGGAGATCGCTTAATCAGGGTTTAGAGAAGGATTTTCAGCCTAACTAGAGCCCTAAATGGAGAATAACAACATCATTCCCTCCTCCCTGTTCAAGCACTCATTCTTTAATCATCCGTCTTCAGCACAGCACGGGATACATTTTCCAACAGCTCTGCAGGACTTTAGCCACGCGGCTCCCATTGTGTTTAATGGGAATCCTGTGGGCAGAGCTCTGTGTGAGGCTTTCAAAATCTACTCCAAAAATCTCTAAATAATGCACTGGTTGAACATTACCCTGTTTACTTCTCACAGGACATGACTATAATGAAACATAGGTCAGGTCATTTATAAAAGTAGTATTTATTGCAAAGCTTATCAGTGTTTCCTACAGGGATTTTTTTTTTCCTCTGTAAAAATATGTAGCGTGACTATTTAGGATTTACTTTTTCTGCAATATCTAAACCAGGGAACAAAATCAACTCAAGCCACGTTTGCTTCAGAAAGGAAGAGCCAGCAGTTAACACATCAGCCTAAGATTCAAGAATCCTCCCTTCAAGACTCCCACTGTCACAGGAGACCTTTGTGGCTTCGTTTCAGATTTTTCCTCTGAAAATTGATTTAACAGTTTCTATTTCATAACAGCTTTATGATGATTATAATAAATACCAGTGAAGCACTAATCAAAGATTCATAAGACACAGAAAAAAAGCTCCAATATCAGCTCCCTCTCTCCCTTCAAGAGGAAGGCTGTTTCCATGATCAGGTCTGAGATAACAGGAAAGTTTTGAGAAGTGTAAATCCTTGCCATCCACTAAAAAGACAAGACCTTCATGTGTTTTCACCTTTCACATGCAGCATTCAGAATAAATGAAGATGCAACTTTAATCAGCTTTCATGCACCCAGACAGTAGATCCTAGCCCAGCATCCTTTGGAATACAAACCATACCTGGCTACACAAAAAGTTTCAGGAATTTCCATTTCAGGGGACGTATCCTCACCTTTTCAGCCCGTGCTAAGTGGAGCAGCATTACTACAGAGAAAAGAAGGCCAATACATCCCCTGGGCAAAAACTTAGCCAAGGAACAGCAAACAGAGCACATTTAACCTACATTTCTATCTTCAGAAAGTAACATTGGGTGTAATATTAGCATCACCAGTTTACTATAAACTGTTAGCTTATCCATGCAATTTGTGCTATTGAGAAAATGTAAGATCTCCTCAGGAATACAGACATTCATGTAAAGATACCTGAAAGTTTGACTTGGCAAATAAAATGCTTCTGTTGTAAACTAGATAAGCACTTTTTCCTGGACTTACAGAAATTAGGTGACTCTACGAACTACTATGTCTACCAGTTTCAAACTGTACTGGCATGAATTACTGTAAAATTTCCTAATTTTGAGCAGCAGTCATTCCACTGAACTTAACAGCTCATTCATAGAATCAGGGCCTTTGTGACTTCAGTGAACAGACAGAATGTATTTTAGCTAATTTTTGTTTGGAAATAAAGCCTCACAAACCTGCCTTACTAAGAAATAATTCAGTAGTTCTCCTGAGGGACTTTTTCCCCTTTAACCAACACAAAGAATCCTTAATTATCTATTTTAAAAAGTTGAAAGAAAACAATCCTTATCTTGTAATACACCATTACAGTGCATGAGACTGATTTCTGAAAAACCAATTTAGATATCCATCTCCAGGAGGGCGAAAGGTCAATAAGAACAAAAAAAATCCATAATGATACACAAAAATTGAGGCTGGGTTGGACATGCTGGGAACGCAGGGTAAATGCTGAACAGCAGCATGACACGGTGTCAGAGCTTCAAATATTCCATTTGTTCTTCAGAAAGGAAGGGCAATTTACCTTCACACTGAGCAAAACCATTACAAAGGGCAGGGAAACTCGTGCCTGACAGAGGATTCCGATAATGTGAGAAGAAGCTACATCAGGTCCTTTTACATCCTCAGCTGGGCAGGTGGGAAGACTGAACTCTCAGCCAGTTTCTAAAGGCAATATAACCTGTGGGTATGGGAGACATCAAAGGCTCCTGCTTGCTCTGTTAAGCTCTCTTTTATGACACAATTATAATAATTCACTCAGCTTTCAATGTTCTGTAGTTACAAGGAAAAAAGATCATGTTTATTACAGACGTGACCCAGAGAGGTCAAATCCTACTTGACACAAATGAAAGCCATGTCACCTTGCTGGCATTGAGTGTAAAATGAAACTAAAATGAAGCTGAATTACTTTAGGTCATCCTTGCTCACATTATTTTTAAAGTAAGTGCTACAATAGCAATTTATAAGTTACCCATGTTTGCCTGTTTTATTAGTGTCTTCTAAACATTCAAGATTACTATAAAATAAAGATGCTGACAGTGTTTTTATTAGCACAGTATTCTTATACCATTGTTAAGCTCATTGCTAATGATTCACTTCAAAGTGATTTCAGAATCCCACAAGAAAGTGTAATAGATTTCCTTATTCTTCATCATCTCAAACTCTCCCTCTCTGTTGATGCCACCAAGCACGTTCTGAGAAGTCACTTGGCCTGCAAATGCATAAACTAAACCTGCCAAAAAAATGAACTTACCGTTTGGAAATGTAAAAATTACAAATCCAACAATATTTGGAATTGCTGAAGGAATATGGCAACTCATTTTACAATAAAGGCCACAGTCTTCTTTCATTCAGGCTTTTTTGTTTTGATGTCTACACTGATGCAACTCCAAGTGAAAACTACTCTCATGGGACAGAGACAAATCCTTACCTGGTGGGGTGATCACTTTCACTGTTTGACTCCTAATACTCTTTGCTAAAGACAAATATTTAAAAATTTGAGCAAATATGTCTTGATTTTACAGACTATATCCCCACCTCTTTGAAAAAGAGGCAAGCTTCTGGATTTTGAATTAATTTGGGAACAAATCTTTCAGTCTACCACTGATGAAAAATTAAAGAGAGAATAAAGCTATTGTTAACTTAAAATGTAAGCAATCAACTCATTGTACTATTGGGTATGCATTATTTATCAGAGCCTGCTGTTGCCAAGAGAGTTGTTTTAAGCATCTGCTTATAAACAATATCAAAACATACAGACAGCAGGAACTCAAGTGTTAGCAAGCATTAAGGGCTAATAAATGGTAATATACCTAAAAAATTGTGTATTAACTAATCTAAAAGAAGAATGTACCTTAAGTACAAATATGCCTTGTAATAAACAACAGTTTTCAAGTGTGAATTTAAAATCTTGTTTTCCTGTATTCTGTAGAATACCTGACGATATAAAGATATCCAACACTCCTTTACTCTTATAACTTAATTCATTATAATTAGGGCTAAAAAATCAAACATAGCTTTGAGTTGTTCTAGACCCCAACAGCAAATGATGGCAAACTGCACTTGAACAGTATCTTATAATATCCACACATTACAGAAGTTTTTCAAAACTATCAAGTGCACTGTATATGCTGATTTTTCCGAGTCTACTTTAAACAGGCACAGGTTTCACAGCAATAAATTTCCACCTTGGGAAACCAAGGACATTTTAGCAAGCAGTAATGTTGGGCAACCAAGACACAAGACATCCAAAATCATTTGGCACATCCTATGCTCTGTGTTTCAGCCTAAAAGCTTTCTCAATTTTGTTAAAAATCAAAGGCATAGGACAGTCAGAAGGGTTCAAACTTCCTTTCAGATGTCAGTGAAAATGATAGCTGACTGGGTTAATAATTTAGTCAAGAATAAAACCCAGCAGCACAGCTAGTCCTTTGTTACAAAACCACACTAACTATACTCTGCATCCTCTTTAATAATGCAAAGGCATTCTTTTACATCTCAATCCTTTATGTAGACACAATGCAAACTCTATCACTTGGCTTAAACTTTGTTTTGTAATCCCAACATTTAAGGAGCAATACAAGCATTGTCTACGTATTTAATTTTTCTGTGACTTTCCCTAACATATGAACAGCACATACAGAACGGACGCTGAAATAATAAACAAGTAAGAATTCATTATTTTTACTGTCTTAATACAGCTACAGATACATCCATAATATGAGAGAAATGTACCTTAAGAATTACTGGAAAGTTAATTAACAAAAAAATCTGGTTTCTTCTAAAGTTTGGAGAATTTTTTTACCAATTAAATTTGCAAGTGAATGTGATAACCATAACAAAGTAGATGTTTGCATGACTGGCTATTTACCAAGGTGACCAAGATTTACCTCAGCCAGAGCAACAGGACATGAGCTACACCACAGATTTAAATGCTGTAAAATTCACAGACCTTCTATACTTCTCATACTCAGCATTAAACATCTATTCCTGAATATTACTCCTCAGAGTTCCTTTTGAATTGAGAAACTGCTCATGAAGGAGAGCAAGACAAAAGCAGGACAGGGAGGTGATATCAACCAAAACACTCTGTAAGGGTGCCTGGCCTTTATCACTGAATCAGACAACACTATCACCCCTTACACTGAGATCCTGATGCTGCCTAACTGAGATATAAATTCAGAGCGCTTCAAACTTGTGCTTGTCTCTCCACTGAGAGACAACAAAGCACAGTCCCAGCACCAGCACTGGATGTGCAATGTCAGTGGAGCAACCACCTCCCCCTGGATGCCCCAGCAAGTCAGACACCATGACCAGTGTGACCCTGGGCTTTCCGTGCCTTGGATATGCCTGGTGCTGTCCCTACAACACACCACGGGATTAGGCCAGCAGCTGACATTCTGAGTTCAGCTTTCTCACCAGACACAGGTATTTCAGAGACAGCATTACTGACAGCAGCTCAGAACCACACGGCAGGGTCACGGATCACACTCAGAGGAGAATAAGATGCCCCAATCTACTCAGCGAGGTATGAAACAGCCCATGTCAGAGCTTAAAAAAAATATCAAAACCCTAACCTCAAGAGGATATAAGTGATAGATGGTATCTTCAAGTGAAAAAAAAAAAAACCAAAACCAAAAACAAAAAAAAAGGCTGATTTCAGTTAAAATTTGACAGGATTACCACATACAAATAGGCAATCTGAAAGGTTCTTCCATTCAAAGAGTCAGAACTGGAGCCTCCAGATCCATTCCCTGCAGGTATTTCAGGAAAAACAAGGAGAGATCCCAACACCCTGACTTGAAATTTGCTTTGATATCAGCAGCCTGTTGAGGTGGGATTTTATATAAATTCCAGCAGAACACCAAGTACTTAGTTTCTTAATGGAAACAGGTAATTTAGAGAAGATGCAAACTTACTAACTTTAATTACACTTAAATAGGATTTTGGAGAAACTTCAGAAGTGAAAGGCAAACTGAAGCAGCTCACCTAACACAATCAGTGTGTGTGAGCGAGTCCTTTTTCCAGCAATGCTCAGGGGGAAAGTATCATCTACTTTCTCCACATTAATTAATGCAGAATCATCAAATTTAATCATTTGGGGGGGGGGGGAGTATCATCTCCTGAACTGGGCCTTGAAAACTTATATTCAGAATAGATCTAAGATAATGAATATTTTATGATGTAATATTGTGGTGGGTTAAAAACACTTGTATTTTAAAGATATGAAAAAATATCACTTTTTAACAATCACAAAGATACTTCATTTGGCAGTAGAAATGAACAGGTTACCTTCAGAGTCCAAGCATACATAAACATGGGAATCCATATATAAAACCTGTTTTAAAAAAATATTATCCACTCTATATTAATGTCTAGAAACATAAAAATGTGAAAGTACAGTAAATGTGAAAGTCTGATTTTGAAGAAAAATATTTTAAAATTGCAATGTATTCAAGTCATGAAAGTTGAACTTAAACTTTGCTAAAGAACAGCCAGTTCCAACTGTTAATTATTTTTAAAATACCACAGGAAAAAATTTATTGGCGTCTATTTTTTCACTCATGTTTACTTTGGGATGAAAAATTTTGCTTGAGGTTTTCAAGCCATGCAGACTGCACAGATTATACTGAATTACAACACTCATGCTTTATTAAAACTTGCAACTATATATACTAATGAATGTCATCTCATATAAAATTTATATATTTCTGCCCACACATTGCATAAAATTGAGATAAAATGCCACATATATAAACAAGTGATAGCTAAAGTTTTATGAACTATAAACACAAGGTCAGTAGTGCTTCACTTCTGTAAGATAAATTTGACATTTGGACAGCGTGAATCACAACCAGAACTGCAGTGGCCAGGGAATATAAACTGTCTATTAAAAAAAATAAACTAAAAATGCAGCAAATCACTCTTGCCTGGACTTCTCAAACTATTGTACCACCAAAAGCTCATGCTTTTCCCAGCTCCTGCTGAAACTGTACCGTCCTCCAAAGAATCATGAATTCATCTTCTGAGCCACGGTCTTTCACCATGATTTTCAATCCCCTTTGTATACAGACTTTTTGTAAGATCTAGTAACAGAAATAAGAAAGAATTCACTTTAACGCAGTGGTGTCCATTTTTGTCACTTTTTTCTCAGGAGTTCCCTGCACTCAACACCATAAGACAGCCCTTCCTCTGGCAGTGTATAACAACCCTGCCATGCATGGTATGTTTTAACATTGACAGGAAGACACATTTTGAAAAAATGGTTGTACTTTAAAGAAAAAGACATGCACAACAACTCCACTAAATATATTCAATTTTTTTTGTTTGACTTTTTCTGGTGAGCATGCCTGCATTTAGGTCTTTGCATTTCATGATGCAACAGGGATAACAGACAGAGAAAACCACTCATGTATGCCTTTAAAAGAATTGCTTATTCAGGCCATCTCTTAGAACACAAGTCTTAGCAAAGATCAGGTCCTCAGCTTTCTTCAGTGAGAAAAAGTTCATAGCTAGAGCTGGCCAATTGAACAGCTGGATTCAAAAGGTGACTACTGGGGAAAAAAAAGACAACATTCACCAACCTGCAGCATCTGTAATGCCAAAGATCTGCCTTAGTCACACAGAGGTGAGGCAAAGTGCTCCACGGGCCCAGGCTAGTGGCACTGAGCAGAGTTAAGAAGTGCTGGATTCTGGTTTTTTTGGTTTTATTTTAAAGAAGCAACTTTTAACTCAACCTTTGCTACTCAAGAGTTCCATTGTCATCTTGACTGAATGTTATTTACACCACTACATGTGCACATTATCAATCTGCCTCCAGGGCTTCCTCTTTGGTGGCCTATTTTTAAATCTCTACAGAAGCTCAGTCCCTGTGCTGGATTACTGTGTCTAGTGTTGATATTGCCACAGACATGATAGGCAGATTTAATTCAATCAAATCCTGAGCTAGCCCAAATTTTAAGATGAATTTAATATTTAATTAAAGGAAAAAATAGCAAAGAAGAGGGAATACCCATGAATATAATTTAAAAGATTGCCCTGGACAGTTTTCCTTAAATATTTTGACTGCTTTTATTTCTGCAGTTAAGAAAATGATATCTCAGAGACTTACCATTACTTTTACAAGAACTCATGACTGCACTTTCTTCTTATCTGAGTTACTAACTAACTGAGTATATCCACCACTATAAAAAGCAAGTTTGGGGATCTTAATGCCATGTTTTTCTAACTTTAGAACTAGATAAGCATGTATATGTTACTTAGGAACACGTAATAGAAATCTATTAATAAACTTCTGTAATATATTCTCCAGCAGATGCTCTGACAGCCTATTCTGCATTATCCTAAAGATTTCCTTTTATTATCACTTTGTTGATCACTGCATTATTATGGGTCCAGTCCATTGAAGAGTGGAGTACAGATTTCCAAAGTTTACATATTCACACTAATTTAATCAAAAATTGACACCAGTTTAGCAGTAAATTACAACTTTTTAAACAGAAAACCTTCTTTTATTGTTGGCTTGTTTCGTTCCATACATTCCATTATGAGCAGAAATACGCAGATATTATGCACAAGAAGCACTGCAGAAGTGAGCACCAGTACAGAAATGCACTAGGAGGCTGACACCTTTTCTCCTCTGTTCAGCTTTCATTTTTATAAGGAAATACTGATTTAGTGAATGTTAAGAAAAAATTCCTAAAAATGTTTCAAGAGCTCTAATGTAAGAGAAACTGCTCCTCTTTTAACCTGTTTACAGT
Source organism: Dendrocincla tyrannina (assembly GCA_035047865.1). Taxonomy (NCBI): domain Eukaryota; kingdom Metazoa; phylum Chordata; class Aves; order Passeriformes; family Dendrocolaptidae; genus Dendrocincla; species Dendrocincla tyrannina. The sequence continues at coordinate 6,943,592 of JAWWMP010000171.1, read as the reverse complement.
CATAGCCTGCTGTACAACCTTCCCCAAGCCCATGCCCACAGCCATCTCAGAAAAGGATAACTGTGATTTAGAATTAAGTGGATATTGCTACAAACTATTACAAAAGAAGACATAAGCACTCCAAAAATACTTCAATGTCATTAATTTTTCAAAATTGACAATTAACAGACATATAACATCTACAAACTGCAAGAAGCTTTAAAATTACTGAAACCTTTTGTATCTACCTTCCTTGTGGGGAATATAATCAAATCAATTCAGTTGTAATTACCTGGGACTCATATTCAATTTAATTCAATTATTTGGAATGTGTACACACTCCAGGAAAACCTCATTAAGATGGCTCAGCAGTTTGTTTTCAAAAGGGACCGGGAAGTCAACATTTACGATTAGCCATCACAAAGACTGCCCATCCACTCTAATGGTTCAGAATAATCAGTTATTACAGGCAATTCAAAACAGTATATAACAGTGAATAAAATTGTTCTGCAGTTGGGTAAGGAAGATCTGACCTTCCAAACAAGAGAAAGACACTGCTGGAAATTTTTGTTTCCCTTCCTGCCTCCTGCTTGTGATTCAGGATGGCCCATTATGTTGGGGGGATGCTATCCCCACTGTTTCCTCAAAGAAAATGGACTTTCAGTTCTTTGGACTCCTGTGAGAACCTGAGTACTGGAATAAAGAAGAAAAAGATGTTTTGACCTCAACATCAGCAGCAATAGGTTGACTTTAGTATACTGCCTGTCTGCAATACATTAAACAGCAATGTCTTTCTATTTTGCCCTAAGCAAGAGTAGAATCAATTGTTGTTCAGAACAAAATTCTTCATGCATGTTTTTTACATTTTCTCCCTTCTCCCTCTCCATGTCTCGCTCTCCTCATATTAAACACTCTGTTGCTCTCTTTTAGTAATTCTTGTAACACAGGAATAAACTGCTGCAGAATAAACAGCGTTTGTGACACATTACTGTGATTAAGGGAAATTTTTGAGCAATGAAATAGATTTTTCTTTTCATCTTGGCATCTGAAGAGGCAAAACATGCTTCTTTTTCCACTACCTGGGATATTTTTGTAACATCAAAATCATTAGCATATTAAATCTGCTGGTTTGATGACAACAAATGTAACAAGACCTCAGGCATGAACAGGAGCCCATTGTACAAAAGCACGTCTGTGAAGTCAGACACAGCTAAATCCTGGGGTTCACCAGTAGGTCAGTACACAGCTCTTTTCAGTCCAAGTAAACAACTGAAAAAGAAATCAGCAATATCTGAAAACTTCATCTGAAATCCTTACTTAAAAGATACTGGTAGCAAACTTTTTCATGGGATCCCTCTCAGAAGTATCATCAACTACACTGCCTGTGTATTGTGCTTTTCTAAATTCTGCCACTACAAACGCTTCCCCCAAAAATATTTATTCATTTCTTCAATTATAAGGAAATTTCACTTAAAAAAACAAAAATCAGTTATTTTATTTTCAGATTAATATTCATATTGCATTAAGACAAAAAAATCATATAACACTCTTTTTAACTGGTCTCCAGCTTCTCCAAATCATCAACATCTACATGATGTATAACCCACTCCCTAGCTTTCCAGTTGGCCAGTTCTTGTCTGTAAGTTCTCAGTTTATTTTTCCATCCTCAATTTTCACTTCTTATTAATCCAGTCACTGGCTGGGAGCCAGTAGTGAAGTTCTATTTTTGCCACTGCCCTGTAATGTGTTGGAGAGGTCATTTAGTTTCTGTAAGAATGGCTGATACCAACAGCAGGTGAAGAAATTGGGTGGGGGTCTGAGTGAGTTCAGCAGGACACAAACATTGACGCTGATGCTTTGAGTGATGCAACTTTACTACCAAGGCAAGTATCTTGCAACAGCACTAACTTCTATTTAGAACAGAAAAGCAATATGAGTTCATGTCTTTCAACTCACAAGAATCACAAAAAGTATTTTAGAAAGGCAAAGTAGTTACAGTGATTTTTCCACTGCTTGTGGGTAAAAGTTCAAAAATTGCATCTTTCCCAGTGACATGGGGAGTTTTAACAGTGACAGACCATAAGTTCCGACATCTGCATCACTGTCACACATGAAAATTTTGTAGTACTTTTAGATGGCAACACAATATAAAGTAGAAACACACCACCTTTAGTTTTGTTTAAGGGCTAAGGGTACCCAAGTAGTTTTTGTGAAGCACGAACATCACCCCCCAGTAACAAACTGCGAGGAAATAAAGAGATGTTAACTAAGTACTTGCACTAAGTATACTGTAACATACATTGTTAATAAGGTTCCGTGGTTAAGCAAGAATACTTTTCACTGCACCTATCATCTCTTGTTACTATTCATGTCATTACTTAGCCGTAGGTCACTCAAATTCATTCTCCCAGGGTAATGTTATAACCTTGCAGGTATTTGAAGCAGACATAATAAAACAAAAAGGTTAATTGTGCATTCTGTCAGGACCATGTGGCATCAGGCCACGACCATCAATTGCCTGGTAAATCTTATCTCAGTTTTCTTTGCTATTTAAACTCTCCCTGGCTGAATGATAATTTTTCACTGCCTGAGCTGCCTAACAGATAGGTTTCAAAAAAAAGTTTCAGGTTCTTTTACTCATACCTTGGTTTAACTTTCTAAAATCCTGAATTTTGGTAATGCTTAGTATACTCTTAGAGCTCACCAACCTCCTAATTATTTAATACTGTTTGCTTTTTAGCTTAAATGTACTATGAGACTAGTCTCCCTTAGTACATGGCTACAAGTGAATGCATAAACCATCTCAATAATACGTACTTAATAAATTATATTTCTTGCTGTCACCAATCAAGACAGAACAAGGCTTGTGCACAATATAACAAAGGCAAAAACATTAAGCACTGTAGTAATTTTTTTTAATCTTTTGGCCAAATTCAAATCCATCAGGAAGAAGCCTAGCCATGTGTGAATCAAGATCACCATGAGCTGGATTCATAAGTGAGCTTGTGCGACTAAGACAGAGGGTTGAGCCTGATTTTAGAAGGGAGGAGAGCAGCACTAGAGTCATCAAAGGGTACCAGATGTAATGGGGGCACTGGGAGTAGAGCTCTCACTTATGCCAAGGACTGAAACTGTCTTAAATCAGTCACAACAACCGAAAGAGGTGGGGAAAGATCAGCTTTAGGGGGAAAGAGGAGAATATTTCCATGAGGAGGCCATCCATTCATGACACCCTCCTGAAAAGACAAGTAGAGCAGCTAAAATCCCTCAGTCTAAGCCACGTGGAGATACCGAGTCCTCCAATTCTAACTCAAGTGCTGCTTTCATTAAGTGGTGAGAAGAGAGGATCCTCTCCACTGTCATTTCTTCTTCCAAACGTTTAAAAGACAAATTCTGAGCAGTTCACCTGTAGCACTTATGTACATGCTTGAGCTCCATGAATTGATTTCATCTGTCCCTCCTCTCTAGCTGGTTTCTCACTCAGCATAAAGACTTTCTGAACCGCCCTTCAGAAGCGCCTTTCTTTGTGTGTCATAGGGGGAACTTGAGCACCTAATTTTGGATTTTCTATTCCCTCTTCAGGTACATTTTTTTTCACTAGAAAGCCCTTTACTTTTTCACATTAAATTTCAAGTATGCAACAGATGGACAAAGCCCAGGGAAAGTGGAACTAATCCATGTCTGTGTTCCTTAAAGACAGCAAATGCTTTCTTACTCCATTTAATACGATACTGTGCATGCAGGAGCAGCCAGGCAAAGACATTAATATTATCACTCTGTTCCAGTAATTAATAGCAACTCCCCTCACAGCTCTGATAAGCTGGGAAACACATTTCATTTCTTGTCCTTCCCTGCTCATGAAATACTAATGGAAGAGAAACTGGTGCAAGACTCTTGCAATGACCTTGTGTTAGGACTGCAACTCCTTTAAACTAACCCCGAAACAGGATGGAGCCATTAGGAGTCTCCAGCAGTAAATGGTATGGGACAGCCACTAAAAATTTAGAGAGCATGCAGCTTAACGAGGCATTTCAATTCTATCCCAACACATTATTAATGCCAATTATAGCATGAAAGATGCTAATGTGAGGTACTTTAGAGATTAAACAAAACACTGGTCCATTTTGGAGATGAGGTTCACCTTAGTTACCAGTTTCCACTCCCAAGCACAGGTTTCTCTGTTGAAATTTTGCAACCTGTTTCTTGACCTACCACTTTTAGAGTTACCTAGAGCAGTAAAAATGGGAAAATAGGCATACGCTTTCTTCTCCAGAAGAAATAAATAATAGATAAATAGATAAATAGGATGAAGACTCAACACTACTATTGTAGACATATTTTGGTCCTTAATTTCTATAAAATTTCCCCTTCTCCTCTTAATCCCTATGAAAGAATGACACATATATCCACGTGTATCTTGAAGAGGGATGTGGAAGAGACAAGATGGTCACGCTGAGACACTGCTGGCTGTAGGTTCATAAAGCAAAAAGACAGTGTATGTTGAGAGCAGGGTATATCTATAGACAGCCAAAGGCACAAACCTCTCTTTACATGCAGAAAGAGCTTGTAGAAAGGAATATACTCTTCAAATGCTATACGTGTAGATCCCCACAAGATAGTACATAAAATTATGGGGTATCTGAAGAAAACTGTCATTAGCCCAATACACATGAAAATCATATAATAAAGTAACAAGCATGTTCAGTAGTAAGAACAAGTTAATAAAGAAGCAGAATTTTGTTTTATGCCTCCAGGGGTCTATTACTAAACAACATGATATGAAATGATGAGTTTAAGATTAAAGTTCTCCCAGGAGTGTATTTTTATGCTTTTTTCAGCTTGTTTTTTTTTTTTTCGTTGGAACTAAAGGCACATAGATACTGATCACCAGCATGAAACATGAAGGGATGAATGATAACTCCTTGGGGGGAGGGGGGTGCGAGAAGGATTTTAAAACAAATTAGGATATTAGCAAAGAACATGTTGAGTGAAAACATACTTGACTGCCACATGTTCTCTTGGTATTTATTTTGCTTGTAATTTCTGCTGTATGAAAGCCATCATCAGCGAATCAATCAGATCAGATTTCTACAAGGATAAAGTGCCCTCTTCCAATAAAAGCAAACAGAAGTTCTCATTAAAAAGCAAAACATGACAGTAGCATTTGCCTTTCTCATATATAACTCCTCTACTCAATGCCTGCCATCCCATGAAACAAGTTTAATGGCAAAGGCATTGGGCTTTGGCTACACTGAGCAAATTCAGGTTAATGGAAGAGATCTCACTTCAATACCTGGGTAATCATAAGGAATATGAGATCAAAAAGCTGCTGAATACCAATGGCCAAGAAGGTTTGAGTCATTCAAGTAATTTTAATTATAACAGCATTTATGTTACAAGTGTAACCAGCCACGGAGAACTTGCACTACAGAAGTATGAAACTGCTGAAATCACTTTGAGGTTTTTCTCAATAGAAAAAAATGAAGTAATATCAGGTAGTAGAGTATGGATATCAGGCTCATGTGCAAAGCCACGAGAAGTATTTTGAGATACGATTTTCTGGTACACGGCAAAACTTTTGCTTAAGGACTCCTAAAAAAATGACAGTGGGCAGCAAAATTAAATGCCAGCCATGTATTAACATAACTTACTCCAACATCACCTGTCACATTTATCCTCAGCTGGAAGACATTTACTTCCCTCACTTGCAACTTCCTCTCCTTAGCAATAGCCACTGGGATTATGACAATCTATATCCACATATATATATCAGTACAAAGACAGGATTCTGAAGTATTATGAAAGGCTGGTTTATGTGCATGTTAATGTAGGCCTATGAATTATGTAAGTGCAAAGAGAGCCAAAAAATATATCATAGAATATGATATACCTCTATTCACATAATGTCTAACAGTGTGGCCTTACAGCAGAAAGGTGACAGCCACAGTTCACACACTTTAGGTTTTGACTGCTCTTAAGTAGTTTCATGTCTTTTTGCTTCTGTTTGTCTGTTGGTAGAAGAGTGTGTGTGTCTGTGTGTCTGTGCACCACTACAGAGGGATTTTCAATCTAGATTAATTGCATATCAAATCCATAAGAGCAAAACATGCACACACACAAAAAAGTGCCTAGTGAATAAGATAGCATTATTTGTTCATTTTGGTTAAGAATCTTGGTTTATTTTTCACCAGTGGTGCCATAATTCTATGACTCAATTTCTTTATGAACAAATACCTTCCCTCTGTGATCCTTCTGCAAAGCTATAAATGAAGCAAATTCTATTTTTACTCTCACGTAGTTTCAGTAACAGATGCAGGCATGTATGTGCCTTTGGACAAGATGGTAATTGTCCACAAAATCTGAGTGTGTTGGGCTTTGCTCATCTATACTGCACTAAGCTTCAACGTCACAGTTGAGAGTCACAGCCAGAATATTTAACTGCACAACTGCAATGAAGACGTTTCCTTGCTTTTTGCTATATTTGTAGGACATTTGATGACAAACTTTATAGCAGTTACATAAAATATTTTTACTTCTTTCACTTGCAAGTGGAAGTTGGGAATTATATAAACAAAAGCTACTGTCATCTTTTCCTTCACATGTGCATATCTCAGTAATTACAAGGTACAGGTGTCATATACTCAGCCATGGAAAAAATATGTGACATTTCACATTTGCTTTCGGTTTGTGGGTTTTACCCTTTCAATTAAAATAGTTCTCTAAAAACGTCTCCACTTGCTATGCCTTTTAGAGTCATAGGAGCAGATCTCCTGATTAACTGGAAAAGATTTTGTATGACTAATTGGATAAATTTGGATTTCCCCTATATAGTCTCCTCATTTTCGGAGATGAACACCATCAGTTATGTTTTGACAGAGGCTTATGGTCAATGAAGTTTCTCCTGAGCACAGCACTGCAGTAGGCAGTGCTTTAACACCAGATTTTATACCAGGCAACTTCCCTGTAAGAACAAAAGATATTCCAGATATTTTAAGCATATGAGAATTCATCATTGATACAATTTGGCTAAAAAAATTATCACCTTTAATGCAGGCTTAAATTATGATTCAGATGACAGACTGAAAAAACTGTAATGCAATCTGAAACCACCAAAGAACAGAAAATTCATAAAATAACTCTCAAATAGTGGTATCAAAAACTGTCCTATTTATATATACAGATAAGTTCCTTTAAGTCTGACATGTGAAAGCTTAACACATGAGAGCTCCAACTGAAGAAAACAAGCCTACATAGTGACTCCTGTCAGAAACCATTAACTTCACCTGCCAAAAAATGCCGCTGTTGTAGCTGAAACAATCCCCAGGAATACAGTTCACCAGTTATAAAGAAAGGCTGCACATTTAGCACGGAATTTCCCTGTTAGGATTTTGTGCAGTGCTGAGACATACAGAAATGCCTATAGATAAATCTTCCCATTTTATTGCTGCATTACACTAAGTGGGTGGAACATACCCATGTAAGCAGCACTGTTAGAGCTACTTTATGACCAAAATTGCCTTTAGTATTAAATTAACTGCACAAGTTGAAATTGAAGGGACTGATGGGAAAGAATATCATTCCTGGAATTAAACATCCTATTATATATTTGTACATCAAAAACTGCCCAACAAAAAAGAAAGAAAATCCAGCTGTAAAGAGCCTGTAGTCTAAACAAATCTCTCACCATCTCACCTCAACTATTTTTACACAGGGCAACACCGCAGTAAAAATATGTAATCTATTTTCAGTAACTTTAGTTATTACATATGGCCAAAGGATTTTAAAAAAAAATAATCTGTTGACAGGATCTTCTCAGAAAGGTATCTAACCTAACAACATAAAGAAAGGAAATACCCCAAACCTCTGCATCAATCTTGTCTCCCAGAGTACCAGCAGTAGACTGGAAGAGGATAAAGAGAGCGTTCCCACAAATGTGTGGAAAACAGACCCCTGATGCCATCACTAGGAAAACACACACATCTGATGATAGATAGATGATAGATAGATAGATAGATAGATAGATAGATAGATAGATAGATAGATAGATAGATAGATAGAT
>JAWWMP010000171.1:6869851-6935454 GCA_035047865.1 Dendrocincla tyrannina | reverse complement strand
AGATAGATAGATAGATAGATAGATAGATAGATAGATAGATAGATAGATAGATAGATAGATAGATAGATAGATAAAGACAGACAGACAGACAGACAGTCTTCAGCTGGCTGATCTAACCAGAAAGAAATTTCAGAGTTCACGGCTCATTTATATCAAGCTGATCTCCACCAAACAAGCAGTCTACAAAACATCAGATTGGCCTAAAAATTAATTACACCCAGCAGGAAGAATTTGATTCATCCAGATTAGTTACTAAAATGCCCACAGGGGGTAGATATAATCTTTCCTTAGAAATGAAATAAAAATACAATTCCATGTGTCATCTTTCAAATATATAACCAATACTCTCATTACCCAAATTTCCACTGTGAACTTCCTTAAGATAATACCAGCCAGTGTAATTTTGTGAGGTATCTGAAGACGGGTCAGGAGGAAAATCTACTGTTATACATGACAAAGGTACTCAGTTACCTCGATGGGCGTGACTAACTTCATTACAGCAGGCACACAACTTCCAGTGACTTATTAGGAGGTGTGTACTAATGAAACACACTGAAACAGCTGCAGATGTGACAAGGTACATCACTTGCAAATGAGAACATTTATACCTCATGGACACAAAGTTCTACAATAAAATATCCCCAAGGGGTCTTTAAAGATGTTTAAGCCGCTGCTTTTACAATATCAATGCACAAGTAATTTGATTAGCAATCGCAATTCTGCTTCTCTCGTCTTTTTTTCTGTGGCATTCATTCAAAAGCCACACAAGGAAAATTATAATGATGGTTTCATATCTGATCCTGACTATAGTTTCAATTACTCTTGAAAGTTAAGACTTCCAGTATTTTGGGGGCTAGGAATTTAAACTGCTGATGCTTGAAAAAATATAAAAGTTACAAATGGACAGATTTTCTGTTTCTTACAAAGACTCAAGAAACTTCTCATTTTCTTGCAATCCGTCCATACATTTTTACAAACCTGAGCACCATTTGTTCCTAGACACAAAGGGTCTTTCTTGATATCAAAGCTTAAAAACTCAGGGATTTAACAGCATGGAAAGAATTGTGTAATTTTATTCTGCACCTGTGGTAGTGAAACTGAGCAACTTCAGACAGTGGAAGCAGAAATTTAAAAAAAAAAATAATAAATTTGTAACTGTACAGCAAAAAAATGTTAACTGTAACAGTGAAAACATATTAAAAATTCTAAATAGGATGGATGCTTAATGACAACTGTAAATTTGTCTCTAATGAAGGCAAATCTTCTAAAGATCCAGTCTGAGATGCACGTGAGACTGAACTGGTCTATGTGCAATCAGTTCTCAGAAGTTATTGTCATGACAGGTTTTTAAATGGTAGAAATCTTAAAATTCAAACTAAAATGGAGAGGAAGGAGAAGACAGAACATGACTAAAAATTGGAACTTCATTTTTAAGTAACCATAGCATTATCACAACTTGCAAGTGATATTAAGAAAGCTGCCTGAGCCCTTTTGCTGCAATGGAACAAGCCCATGATAAATCTATGAAACTATTATTGTAAAAGTATCTAAACCATGGGTAAATTAAATTTGTGGCTTGTATAAATCACCCATTGACACGCATCAGAGTTATATGCTTTCCATGGCATGAAAAATGATGAAATTTCACATAAAACACTGAAAGAAGAAACAGTCCTGACCAAGATTCCAAGTACTGCAAAAGGGGTCTTAAGACCTCTTCAAATTGATTGCACACAAGTGTGAACTCTAACTATTAGTATATAATCAGCTTTATGAACTCCACTGTATCATTAATCTTAAATTCTCTCAGACTTAACACAATCAATAAGAAAAGTTTCTCCAGAAAGATGCAATACCTGCAAACAGCCTCTCTTAGCATGAAATTAAAGTCAGGCTCCTGTGAATAGGCTCTCCCAGGGAAACTCCTCTTGTGCACGTTCCGGGACATTGCCAGTTCCTTTTTCTGACTTGGACAAATCACTTCTCACAAAGGGCTACTCAGGAACTGAGCTGCTTTTTAAGAAAGCATTAATGTGGCCCCATACTGTGCAGAGACTCTTCTGCATGAAGCCTTCATTACTCACACATTTCAAATCTGTTGCACAGCACACGGGACACCAAACCCACTCATCCTGTCTGGCCCTCTATTTCAAAGTCCGCAGAGCTCCTGTTTCCACTTGCTACTGGGGAAAACAGGCTTTTTCTCCACCACATGTTAGCTAGTGTCTGACCTACATCAGGAAGAAGAATGAATCTTCCACTAATCCACATCCTAATAGCCAGACTTTCTTAAACCCCAAACAGGAAAGCGAGGCATGTGACAAGAAGAGTTATTCCTGCCCCCACCTTTTATTTAATATTCTTGTTCTTCAACACATATCCTTTTGTTCTCTTTGCAAAAATGTATCAGAGTGAATTAATGACATTTATAATGACCTACTATGTTCAGAAATTACAAAGATGTGCTCTGCCATTACTCTGTTTATCAGAAAGTGAGGTATCTCTGTCTTAGTATTAATACAATAAACCTTTTAAATCAGCTTAAACAGAACTCAATCAGAATGTGCTTTCACTGAGTAATATTCTGTACTGGACCTGCAAGATGTTTATTGAAATAGCACCATCGATGCCATAATGAATTCTGAAACCCAAAATTATACAGTGGATCAATTTTTGGGGTTTTATCTTTCCAAAGATTTTTGTCTTAAGCTGATTTGGGAGCCGACAGAGCACCAGGTAACCAGAGCTTTTCCCTTCTTGATTAGTGAGAAGGCTGGTGCTGACTGAAAACTTCATTACACTGGACCGGCATCTTTGGAAATGTGTATTGGGTGTTTTTCAATTTAGGGTTTTCAAAAAATGTATTTGTAAAAAGTCTTATCAGTAGCATAATGGTGGTTAAACCATGTAGCTTGGAAATTCAGACAGGAAAACCAGTTTCCTGACATCCGACAACACTGTTCTCTCCCCTCTACCCATTTTTCATGTGACATTTAAACATTTTTTTAGTACTTTTAAAAATTAATTCAATGCTGCTTAATAAGCTTGATCAACTGGTAGTTCAGGAAGATGGGCACTGAACTCCTGATCTCAGAGATCTGCTGGATTACTTGGCCCCCAACTCCCACAGCTGCACCACACAGAGGAGCTCCTGATGATGCCCCAGGTATACCTGCTGCATCATAAACCCATGAGAAAGAGGCCCAGGGAGCATGCTGTAATGAAATCAAGACCTTTCCCTCTCAACCCTTCACTCCACCCATGAAAAAGCATGATAAAATGAAGCCTTCTACTCTTCTAAACGCCCCCTCTTAAACACACCAACATTTATCAGATGGCCTGTTTATGAGGTTATTCTCTTAAAGGAGAGGAGACCTAGCTCTACCCACATCCCATTGGGGAATTTAATTCTGTTGTAAAACTCCCAGAGAAACACTTGTGTCCCTGTTCTGAACATTCTACATTTTAAAGAACCATCATAAAACCTAAGATTTTGTGAGCAATGTTTAGCCTTGGCTTGCTTTTGAATATGCTTATCATTTAAAATTCTTGAAAATAGGCATTCCAGTATTTGCTTCTTCACTAAGCACAAGTTACCTGAATTTACCAATCTTGATTCTGGAAAGGGAGACAAGACACACAAAGAATGTTCCCTTTTCCTGCTCGGTTTCCTCAGCACTGACTGCTCTGATGGCTTTCAGTGGGAGTTGGCTGTGTCTGAGCAAAGGCTTCCCCTGGTACAATCACTGTCTCTGCCCACAGATCCCATTTGGTAACACAACTGTGCAATTTTCATTGATCTCACCAGATTCAGGTGGACTGTGGTCTTTTTTCCTCACTCATTAAGAACATGCAGGACTGCATATATACCGGGCTCTTTGCAGAGGTCCACAGGACACATTTTTTATGAGTATAGATGTACGACTACTTTGAAAGATGATCTGCCACTTGGTACGGGGTTAGAAATAAAGGGGTCGGTAGCCCCTTGAAACATTTCTGTGGCTTCCACTCAACGCAGACTCTGTGAAAGACCTGATATCTGTTTAGAGTTCATTTGTGTCTTTTCATTCACGCATATATCTTTTTTTCACCTGATAAATGGACCAGATTTTCAGTTATCAAGGTTTGCTCTCCGTGTTTAAATACTTCCCATTCTATATCTTAATGCTATAATATAATTTCACAGCTGTATTAGTTAGTGAATTGCTCAGAATTTTTCTGTTTGCTTAGCTGTAAAACATCATTATTTTCATTTAGAAGACAACGGAGGAAACAAATCCCAAGAGATTTTGAATCATTTTCATAATCTTCTTTTAAAGCCAACTGATTTAGACACAGAAAAGCAAAGGGTGAAACATGTTTACATGAAACAAATGTTTCTTCAGGTCAGAAATAGAAAATTTCAAGCTACCTATAGTCTGAATTATTAGTTTATTAGAATGGTATCATCTTCTGTAACACGAGACACTACCAATCTTTACAAATCTCTATTGCCATGGACCAAGAAGGCAATGAAACTATTGCTCCCATTTATTAAATTAATGTATTTTTCAAATGTAGATTTTAAATTTCAGAAGGTGCGATTATTTCTCCTCTCTGCTTATCTTCCTAACATACTTTGCTGAATGTTATGTCTGCAGGAGATGCATGCTCTTCATCAAAAGCAATGCTGCAGAAAACAGCAGATGCATTTAGAGGTTTAACTGAAAAGTTTAAATGCAAAACATTAAGAAATAAAAGATAGAGAATATGATACTCATCTCTTTTATTTAATCCAAATGCATTTATGAAACTGAGAGCCATATAGTTTACAGACTAATCAGCAATGTTTTGGGTTCATCTATGTAGCAGAAATAAACAGAATCAGCACAAGAACTGGCTAGCACTTTTTAAACATTAATCTCAATACTGCAGATATAAATTTCTGTTAGAATTACATAAGAATACAGAGAGACTAAACAAGATGCTAAAAAAAAAAATATTCTTATCTACTATATTTATGGGATCTCAAAATGACTGGCCCACTTCAACTTAAGCATGATAGAATGAAATCACATCCTCAAAAGAATTAGTTAAACAGTCCTAATCCCTCATCTTCTAAATCCAGCACTACCTCTCAGCCTTCATATTGTTTAATCTGAACAGTGAAGAAGACTGACATCTAATTCTCTGAAAAACACAATAATTAACCCTTCAAAATCAGAACTAAGGCACAAAGTGAAGATTCAAGGTGACTAAGATTCCAACACCTGAATCAGCATTTTTAACTAGAAATTTGCCTAACCACATAAACTTTGCTAAAGAACAGATACTCAGCAAATATCAGTCTCTCCTGAATGCAAAAATTCTAATACTGGCCATCAAGAAACCCCCCCTGGGTGTTTTAAGTGAAAGAGAATCCAGATAAACATGGACTGGAGAAAGAATAGACAAGAGAAGCCAGACAGGAAAGGGTTGAGAACAGCAGTAAGAGAAGACATGGAAGGATCAAGACAGTGTGGGGCAGTGTGAACACCTCTGATTATAACTTAGCCTGGGCTTCCACTGCCTGCAAGGATCTTGCTAAAGAAAGCACAGGCATTTACTCTGAAACAATCCATCCATAGGTGCCTATAGGCAATATACTGGGTGCCAGCTGTATTGCCTTGCAGGGCTTTCCTCCCATCCAAAAGAGAGCAGCTCAGTTCAATGTGAGAAAGCAACTGCTCCAGAAAGATGGCAGCAACAGACGTACACCACCTGTGAAATTGGTACCAGTGAAATACATATTCAGAACATCCATCTTCAAGAAAAAATGAACTTATATTGCAGCAGGCCCAGGAAGGAGTCAGGATAACAAAGCTGGGCAAGTTCAGTCTGGCAAAGCACAGGTTTGGGGGGGACAGGATTAGTCCGTAAGTATTTATACAGTGAGTCTGATATAAGAGCAAATATACCTAAACTGAGCAGTACTGTACTACAATGTAGGTACTACAGTATGTACTACAAGTAAGAGCTGTCCAGCACAGAACAGACGTGCAACAGCAAGAGTTAGACAAAATAACTGGTCTACAGTGGGCATGGTGAGATTATGGGAGGATTATGTGCCACGATTGATTCTGACAAGGTGGGCCATGAGGCCTCGGCATAATTTGAGACCCAAAAATTTATGGGCAACAAATACCTGTCAAACAAGTAGAGCAAGTCAAGAAAACAGAGAAAGGGAACTAAATTACCTGATTATACTATGAATTATGAATTATTCTACATCCCATACATGTTTGCTTATAACTAGATTAATATCCACATTAAAATGTCAGATTATTGTAAACAAAGACTCTGTATCTCTTAGATTTAAAACATTATAACTACTCAACAACTTTCCTAAATTGGAGGGGAGGGTTCTGAAGAGCTCTGACAAAATAATGAAGCAGTGAGTTTTTCCCAGTGCACACTATTTAATTTCATTAGAACTTCATCAATGCCAATACCACTCCAGTAACATGTGCCAACCTAATGATAAAAGGTTATTTCAAATTTTTATATACTCCACATGACAAGGATTCAGAAAGAATCTCACTCTTTAGTTCAGCAGGATTAGGAAACCTCTTACAACAACCTCAATTGACATTTCTCATCCTGCCAGCACTACAATGGATCATGATGTCTGTGTTTCACATTGCAGTTGCCAGTATAATTGTACTATTACAAACACACTGATTGAGAATATACATATAGCACAGCAATAAACACTAAATATGTCATAAAATATGCAACAGAGGGCTCGCAGTGAAAAGCAGGCAAGTCTGGAATAGAAAATAGAAAAACATCGCTCATCATTTTTCAATGCTATAAATTTCAACAATTCAGTATATAACTCAAAGAACTGAATGAAACCCAGCATATTTAGAGTATTTTTACAGGAATACTCACTAAAGTACGAATCTAGTAAAACCAGTGGCCCATTATTCTCCCTTGTATACACTCAAATTGTCTTCAACAAGTACTTTAGAAATGAATCCAAATGGCCTCTGTGAAACTCAGTTTTTCTTTTACGTTCTACATTAAACTGACACCAACATAACTACCACTCCCACTATTCACTACTGCCTAGGCTTAGACAAAATGAGCTCTTTGCTCTGTGAAGGGTTGAGACTAAGGTGTAAGGACTGAATTTGACAGACTTTTGCCTTTTAAGGAAGGCATTGGGCATTGAATTGGTTTGGGTTTTTTTTTCTGCAGTTTGAGGAAAAAAACCCCTAGTAGCAGCAGACATTTAGACTACTTGAGAAGATTAAGAAATACTTCATCTTTAATAGAATTCATATGCTAAAATACACTTGCATCCAACAAGCCAATGGGAGGGATCTCTGCTGCAGACCACTTTTAACACAGATCCACTTTGATATACAGCAATTGTGACTGTAATTAAGTCAGTCAACTCCATGGCTTAACCTACTGATTACCCTTCTCTGTCTTACCTGACTTTCAGAAAGTAGTCGAGTTGGTCAGGATTTTCCATTTTCTTACTGATTTTTCCAGTAAAAACTAATCTACACAAAGGCTTATTGTTACCTGCTTATCATCTAGACACGACCTATATATATATGATTAGTTTTCTTGTGATTAGTAAATGCAAGCTGGAAGGAATCTGGCCGCTGAAGACAAACAAAACACAGCAATAAACCCACAATCAACTCGGTGCCTCTAAAAGGGCTTAGGATGAAGGATGAAACCAATAGCTACAGACAGACAAATGTTACCTTCTGATCAGGTGAGACAGTGTATCAACCCATGCCGCATTCATTCAATTAATAGACTGCAACTTGCAAACACTGATAAGGGTACTACAATTTAATGATCTAATCTGTATTCCTAGATAATGAAAACTGAGTTCAAAACACACAGTTGGCCTGAGGTTCCAATTCAGGCACGATGTGCAGCAGGATGTTCTTTCTTTCCTATGTACTGGCATGAAAAAATGGGCAATTAAATCCCAAAAATATAGAAGAACATAAAGAAGGATTCAAAACGCTTGCAGAAAAAGGTATGTCAGGTTCTAAAATGCGGCATAATTTTCTGTGCCAAAACAAGAGGCTACAGAAATCTCTGTGCCCTTGCAGTGTTAAGCCTCACCATCTCACATCTCCTCCTTACCACTTTTCTCATGACAAATCCAAGTCTTCCTTGGCATGACACTTTTTCCTTCCTATCTGGAATGGTGGTGAAAACCAAGAAGAGTAAAAACCCTTATCTTGAAGAAAGCAATTGAACTGGGATGCAGTTTTCACGAAACAGAATGACGAAAAAGAAAAATATTCTCCAAAGTATAATGCAAACCTAAGAGTCGGGATCAACATCCGAAAATACTCAGTGATCTCTGCAATATGACTTGTTCTGAACAGGATTTGTAGTTTCTCTGCATTCTTTTGCAGCATATCCTTAATTATCTGGTTGTCACAAAAGGAGCTCATTGTTTTATGCAACACAACATTCTACTGACATCCCTTGGATAATGTTTCCAGGATAACCTATATGTAGTTATCATGCTGCATGCTTAGAAGATGGATGCTTTCTGAAATACATATTTAATGAATGCTATTTAATACACAATTTGACTGAAGAGTAGTAGTGCCCAATTTGTAAAATTTGAGATTATGGAGCAGGCACTACACATGGAATTAAAACCACGTTACACTGAAACAATCATTCAAATCAATTTACATTTGCTTACAGTATCCACACACATTATAACCAAAGATAATCACATTAAGATTTTTGGCAATGCTGTACAATAAAAGCTATCTGAAATAGTAGACAGTAATTGTTACTAAATTGAAACAGAATCCCTGTGGAGTTAAGAATTATAACAATATTAGTCATGTAAATTCAACATGATTAATGACACTGCAAAAAATACTAAGACTATAAGCAATAAACCTCTTCCAGGCAAAGCCCACAGTAATTACTGACGTCCCTTCCTGCCATAAGCCAGAGACACCTGACTCTCACTGTTGCATTTTCAGTGCAGTTATCTGGCACCTTTCAGGGCCTGGTGAGGACTTAGCCCATCAATTTTCCCTATTTATTTTAATAGTTTGGATCATGTCAGATGACTTAAAACTGTTCCATTTGTCCCTCTATGCTGTATTCATTCTTAAGAAGGAAAACATCTATTCCTTTCCAAGGGACATTTCCTTTGCTACGTCTAGATCCAAACTCAGTGAGAAGCAGAAGAAAGGCCTCATATCTGTCCTTACTGATACTGGTGGACTAAACTCAAGCATCTTTTCTTTTGTAAATCCCATTTTTTCCACTACATGACATATATCAAGAAAATGCACAAGCAACATCCATGCAGCTGAAACAAACTTAAGCCTTCAGGACAAAAATCCCTGAGGAAGCACCTGCAGAGCACCTATCAAAATGCAGAATCAGAGTAAGGGATGAATAATTAGAACTAGGTCTATAAACCTATAAAAGGAAAACAAATCCCTTCCTGTTCTCTGTTTACCATATACCCTAAGAAACAAAATCCCACAAAAGTTTGTACCTAATTGTTAGAGTTTCAAAGCCTAAGGGGGAATTCCTTCCAAAAGAGTGGGAGCCAACGCCTTAATGTCAGTAAAGATGTTTAACAAAGGAGACAAAAGACATGTATACCCTGATGTTATCTATCGTGGCCAGGCCTTTTGTTCTGATATCTTCCCCAGCCTGGGAGAGAGGGGGAAGGGAGTTGATGCTACTGGTTTTTCTAGTTTTCCTGCGCAAGGCAGGAGCTCAGCTCTTGGCGGAGCGCGGAGGACGACACACACTCTTCCTGATCTCGGCATCACTGGATCTTGGATGGTGTTTCTCTTCCCTTCTCTAACTCAACCATTTTTCATCCGTGAGTGATTAGAGACACCACAAAATTGCCGTGAGGAGAAAAGGAGGGAGAACGCCCTGGTTTCCCACCCCTGCGGAGACAGGATTGTTGCTGCTTTTCTGCCTTCCCATTTTTTCTCACAGAAACCAACCTGAGAACCAACTGCCTGCCACCTCGCCTGAGGGGAGAGCCCAGCCGGCCGGGCGCGACATCGCCTCCTGCTGTCCGTAAATATAACTGCAACCCCTGGGAGAGGGCGAGCCGCCAGCCGCGGAGGTGCCACAGCGCCCTCTGCTGTCCATGGATATAATTGCATTCCCCCTTTTTGGGGGGTAGCCAAGAGGACCTTTTTGACTGTTTTGCCTTGTCATTTGGGGGGTGGAGGGGTTTGTTGCAGACTGTTGTTGTTTGGTTCTTTTCTGGAGATATATATATATATAGATATATATATATATGTGTATGTTGCGGTTAAGAACTGTTATCCTTTTCTTCATATATATTTTTTCTCTAATTAAAGTTCTGTTTTTCTAAATTTAAAAGGAGAGGGATTATTTCTTGGCCAGCATAATATCTTAGTTCTCTCTTGAACTAAGACACAAATATAATAGCTTTTCAGCTCTAGCTATACTCACTGCAAATTTTAATAATATTTAAAATGTGTGCACAGAGGAAAACACACACCCAAAACGTTTTGATAAAAGAATAAGATTAAAACTCAATTTTTAAGTTGCACTGTCCAATTTTGAGCACTGACGAACAAATGAACTGCTTCATGGCCTGTTACATTAGAACAATACTGTGGAATAATTACAAGTTCTAAGGTAAAATTAAAATTACCATAATAATTCTCCTGTGAGACATTCCAACCTATGCAGACTATGAATTGCTACTAGGTTGCAAAAATGCATTACCACCTCAAGTCAGGCAGATAAATTATTCTATTTTTGTTAGTTAGTGTAGATACTTAAAAGGTTATGCAGAGCAGGATGACAAACTCATTATATTTACAAATTATGTATTGGTCACATTTAAAGACTAGCTCTGTACTTACACACCAGCATTAGAAAGCCAACTATGCAGACTGGGAGTAAAGATAAGGTTCTACAAAAGTTTCTCACTGAGGGGAGCAAAAGTCACAATCTACAGGGCCCCCCTTTGGATACAACAGGCAATATCAAGACAGGGACATCTTTATGCCTGTTTTCCTGAACTGTTGCCTGTTTCCTTTAGAGCACTTTTGAGAAAGGCCCTTTCTCCTCCCTGCCTCATATACACATGAAAAACAAAAAACCTTGCTTTAAATCTAGATAGAGGAAAGTGCTCCTCTACTATTCTAGTCAGAGAGGCAACAGTGAGGATTTCATGATCTTCACCACAAATCTGTATCTCTGTGCTACTTAAGGCACTACACTCCTCAAAGATACCTGAAACACTCTTTTGCTTCTGCCTTTAATGAGAGCAGAATCACAGAACCATGGAATGGTTTGGGTTGGAATGAGTTGAGTTGGAAAAGACCTTAGAGAACACATACTTCCAACTCCCCTGCCATAGACAGGGATACCACCCACTAGATCAGATGTGCAGAAGGCACAGCAGTACCTTAAAAAGGCTGAGCACTTTTCTGGATGAGATTTTATCTGCTTGCAATTAGAATGGGAGTGTAGTCTCCCTGGCTTGGTTTGTTGTAAAATTGTAAAGGTAAAACTTGTACTCAGTCAACCAATGAACCTTTGAAGATTCCAATCATGGTCATAAAAGAGAAGTATAACTATGAAGATAATTTGATTTTATGTCAGCTTTTTAATCATAGTATTCCCTCATGGTTTAATTTGCTCTGGACCTATCACCATCAATCTGAATACACACCACTGCTCATTAATGATACATTTACAGTTTACAACACAAGTTTTATAGTGCAGAAAAATTACTAATACAAGCTAGCTCAAGCATTTAACGGAAAAAAAAAAAACCACCACAAAAATTGTGATCATAAACTCATGCTACCCTCTGATCCATTAGTAAAGAGAAACAGTCTATAATCTGCAAATTGCATATCAGATATGGGTTTCCAATCATGACGAAAGGAAACACAAGTCTGAAAGAACCAGTAAAATAAAATGGAATAAATCTATGTTATTTGGGTGGTAACTTAAAGCTAATCATGAAATCAGAGAATCAGTCTTATACACATTGATTTTGAAAATGTGTGTCTTTCCAATATAAATGCTCACTTTGAAGAAATTAGTTTCAAAGAATGAACAGTACATGTCCAATGGACAGAACCACGGGGAAGACCACCAGTTGTGAGAGGCACATCCAATGGAGGATTCAAATCCTTCCTGTCATTTCCACATCATATCCTCTCCCTTCCCAGGAAGGGATCATTAATAAAAAGGGCCATTGTACCTTACAGGGTAGGAGAAGTCAAAGACAGTCTGAGGGATTGTGTTGGTGTGGAAAAAAGCTCTTCTAGACATTCCTGTAGTTCAAACTGATGCTTTTAAAAATAGCCCTTAAATTTACCAGTCATCCAAAACAGATCCTATGGTAACACCAGTTCTTTGCTGGCTCTCTTCTTGCCTGTCCTCCTTACTCAGTTTAATTTCCCTAATCATTTCACTGGGACACATTTCGTATTTACACAGAACTCTATGAACTACTGGGTTCTAAGAGGTAAATGACAATAGTGATTCAAAGGTGACTCCCTAGTATATTCTACTGTAAGATCTTTATCACCACATTGCCCTTCTCTCACAGGTAATTCCTCCATTTCCTTCTTAATATTCTTTTTTTTATAAAGACATTATGAAATGAAGATCATTTTTTTAAAATACAAAGGTACACATACAATCTGAAGTAGGGAATTGTCCATGCTCAGGTTCAGAAGGATGGATCTGGCTTTTGCATGAATAAAGTAGGCTTTGAAGACTTCTATCCCAATGAAACAGGAAACTCTCTCTTATCTGTTTTGGTAGGAGACATGACAAAAGGAATTACTGATATTTCTAAAAGCACTTAGTTTAGGCAACAATATGAAAGGCCTTCTTTTTTGAAACAAAAGGCTCCAAGCCTGGACTGGCAGAATTTTGGCTATTTTGATCGTGGGTTGGTTTATAGGACACCAGGTCTGCTGGCAACAGAGTACACATGGCCCAGAGTGGCAAAAGGACCTTTGCACAGGAGTTATCAGGGCTCACTGAAAAGCTTTAAACTAGATTTGAAAAGGGAAAGGGCTAAAACCAGGCTCACTGGAGATAAGCCCGGGGGCAGCACACCAGTGTTTGAGGGACAGTGTGCTAGCAAGGTCCTCTATTCTGCTTTCTCAGTGGAAGTAGGGGATGGAGATCCATGCAGCAGCAAAGATTAAAGGGTTAGAAACTGTGGAATCCCCTAAGAATGGCCATGGAGGAAATTCCGTTAATCATGTGAAGGAATGTGTTGGTTTTGAGCTGTCTCTTTACCTTCTATGGCATCAAGGAACTGCAGAATAACATGTGACACGTCTATGACTTTCCTGGTTTGGGAAGAAACCAAACTATGGCAAGTTACACAGGAAAGAAACAGCCTGTAACTTTGCATGTTCCAGTGCAATTTTGAAAATACATCCATATGGTAAGAAAATCTGCAATAAGTAGAAGCCCCTCCTGACAACAACAGGTCCTATGTACCTTGGAAACTTCTTACCACACGTGACTGCACAGCTCTTGGGCACTAATATTACTCAGTCATAGCACTTAGTTCCTATATCAGCACTGTCTTTTCTTAAATCTAAATATGTTTTACAACTATCTGTAGCTAGAAATAACTGCAAAAACACAGCTACTACTGTGCAAAATAAAATACACAGAGCTGTGAACTTCAACAGGTACAGGATTTCACAGTACATAAACTTCAAACCTCAACCTATTTAAATAGCAGTAGCAAGGGAGTTGACAATCTCACCAAAATGAGGTGTTCACTGTCCTCTGACATAAAAGGTTCTATAAACTCAATCACTACATCTGCACAGGAATCCCTGCTCTTACTCCCAAGCTTCCAGGAGCTTCCTTCAACATCAACTCTCAGTTTGGGAATGAAACACATATAACAAGAGAGGTGATGGATACACTGCATACACTAGCTAATATAGGTAGGTTCTGCTTGGTCAGGACTGTGGTATGGGAGTGCAGAGAATATTCAAACCATCTTTTTACTACAGAAATCAATGCATGGAACAGTCTATGCAGTGCTTGGACCTGCATATGGGCATTGGTAACCTACAGTTAACCTACAGTGAAAATGTTGATATAATGTCTTGTGTGTTTTAAAAGACAGGGCAAGACAAAGGATTACACTGTAACCTAGTCCTACTTTGGTCTTAATCTATTACATTATGCAACGGGGAAAAAACCACTATATGCCATTAAATCATAGTGCTAGCTAAAACAGAGGAAGCAGAATATCATTTCATGCTCTGATAAATCAGTAAAAGGCAATAGATGCAATCTTCCAGAAATGTAAGTATGATGCATACTGTGAGCACATAGATAAATACAAACCAAGCCCAGGATTTTCTGAGCATGCAGATAGTCATGTGGAAGATAAAAATGACCCATTTCCCTGGACCCCTTGCAAGGAGCTTTCAGCAACTGAGAGCTGCCATGAAACACCACTCTATGATTTACTAGTGCATCAGAGTACTGAAATAGGGTTGGCTTTTAATGTAGCTCCAGTGCCTTAAGAGTCCACAGAAGATGGAGAACTGCATGTACCTCTGTGCATCTCTAACAATGCCTGAAGTAAAGCAATGCTCTGCTCTCTAAAAGTGTTACACAAGGCAATATACGTCCTGCAATATAGTTTTGTATAACTTCTGGTCCTGGCATGACTTCTGTATTCTGAGTTAACACTGGTTCTTCAGTCCTCTGCAGTCACAATAACCTTATTGCTTCTGTTCTTCCTCAAATTCCATATGAAAGTCAGTGTTTCAACCTGATGGTTTCTAACACAAGAATGAGAATTTAGTTTTTGAAGAAAACCGAGACAACACATTCTTTGAAGATATTTCTTGTGTGTATGTACTTTCAAAACCCCTATATTTGTACACAGAACTAAGGGTGGGAAAAATTAAGCCTGGTATGAAAAATTATAAAATTTCTTTTTTACCTCTTGTTGGTCAAACAACAGGAAACCAGAATATTTAGTTCAAAGTAGGCTGGAAACTGAGTGGGGTCAAACCTATATACAACTTGGGGAAATCTCTGGGTTTAATTTCAGGGGTTTAGTAAAACCATTCACAAAAAAGCTCCTTGATCTTCCTTAGAACAGTGCCTGACAGTTCTGAGCAACTATTAGAGATGAAATATGTGCCTAAGTGTTGTACATGCACATAAATAAAAATACTAATACACTCACCCCATCAGTGTTAATCTAAAAGAAACTTCATTCTTTACCTCTGTCAATTCTAATCCAAAGACAGGATCAATATCCCAAGCATTAGGTCAAAGCCCCAGTAAAGCAGCATTCACACCACGTCCCGAGGCTCAGCAAGTTCAGCCAAGGGCTCAGCAGCCCTGCAGTGCCAGCACTCTGCACAGCACACGGGGAGTGGCAGCTCCAGAGCTCATGCCTGAAGGAGCCTCAGTGTCCCCCCCAGTACACCAGGCACCCGAGGGGCCTCCCAGCAGTCACAGACCCCAGTGGGACAGACCCCACGCTGGAGCAGGGAAAAGGTGTGAGGAGGATGCAGTGGCAGAGACCAAGTGCTTTGTACTGATTGCAGCAGCTCCCCATACAACCCCGCCACCCAACATGTAGAAGAGTCAGAAACAAAGGAATGTTTAGTCTGGGAAAAAGGGAGGGCTGGGAGAAAGTGTAATTAGTTTCATCATTGTTTCTCACTATTGTACACTGTATTTAATTCGCAACTACTTAAATTAATCTTTTCCAAGTCTACTTTG
Organism: Dendrocincla tyrannina; assembly: GCA_035047865.1. Classification (NCBI taxonomy): domain Eukaryota; kingdom Metazoa; phylum Chordata; class Aves; order Passeriformes; family Dendrocolaptidae; genus Dendrocincla; species Dendrocincla tyrannina. The sequence continues at coordinate 6,919,668 of JAWWMP010000171.1, read as the reverse complement.
CCCTTGACGGTAACCGGTGAGTGATCTCCCTGTCCTTAACCCACGAGGGCTTTTTTCTTATTCTTTTCTCCTCCAGTTCTCTTGAGTAGGGCATGTGGGACAGGGGCCAGGTGGACACCTGGCAGCCAGTCAAGGTCAACCTGCCACAAGGTGTTTGACAATGGTCATCCTGCAGTCAGCAGCAAAGCAGGAAGCAAGCTTACAAGAGAGATACACACCAGAGACAGAGCACTTACAGGTCAACAACTTATTCACTAGTTTCCCTTGAAACATTTCAGACAGTACCATCTAATCAAATCTGGTGGTATCAAAACCACAGGGCAGGATGACAGGGTCAGCCTTTGATACAAACTCTATCTTTGGGGCAATCTGCCTCCCACAGTAACCCTTCACGCAGGGCATGCAGGGAGGATGACAGCAGAGTACTGCAGAACTACACAAAAAAAGGAGAATTGTAGACAGTTTCTTCTCTAATCTTCCTCTGAGAAAAGGAGCCAATTCCCACCCAGTATTTTAACTCATCCCTGCTACAACGAAATCAAAGGAATACCATCAATAGCTGCCAGGAAAGCATTTTAATCTCCCCAGAAATTACATTAAAGTATTATTAATGGTGAGCATTAGACAAACTGGCCAAACACAGGGGCTTACTGTGGTGTCCTACTCGTCTGTATTTCCCAGACATGGCCTTTGCTGTATGTGGATTGCCAGGCATGGCAGTAAGGCCAGAAAGTGCAAACAGATGTGACCTCTAAGTCAAGCAGACGTTAGAAATTACAACGTGATGATGCAATATCAGCATGCTGATGCAATGAGAAAAGCCTCCTTAACACAGCTGCTAGAAAAAGAGTCACCACTTCAGTCACCTGCTGACAAGAGAGAATGGAGCAAGGGGAATTAACAAGAACTGGAGAACACCACGAAGGATGTCTAAATCAACAGCCACACAGCCCTTTTATGCCAAGTGTGGCTGGATTTGTAGAAGTCATTTTTCCCCTTGTCAGAAGTGACAGGCTTAACCCTGCAGTCAGTATTAATGTGAGGGGAATGCTGAAACACAGTCTAATGAGAATTGCACTCATCCCATTCGCAGGACCCTGGCAGATCAAACAAGGCCCGTTTCCTACTCTTCCAATAACATCTATTCTTAAAAGCCCGAGGCAGTTTTCTGTTACACACATTGATACCAATAAATACCACAACCTTCACTGAAAGAGTTTTTGAAATTTACCCAAAAGGGATTTTAAGATTTGATAATGGCCTTTTCAATTACTGTTTACAGATATACTTTATAATAGGATTCATTGAACTTATTTCATTCAGACCAAAATAGTAATCAAAGTAACTTAAGCTACCTCTTTTACTGCTTTAACATTTAATCCCAGTTTAGAGTCACATGAACTCTATGCACTCAACAGACAACAATTTCTATTGCTTGCTGATGTACACCAGGGAAATGTAATCAATTTATATTGTGTCTATTAGTGTGCTTTTTAGAATGATACTATAAATCACACCTACTGCTTCAGGCAGAGTTGTTGCTTTTCTGTTCCTGCTGTTGTAGGAAAATGCTGAAAGTAGGAGAAGCACAGCTGAAACCCAGCCCAAGATGGTACATGAGACACGGTGTGTTTTCTTCTCTAATGTCCAAGATGAGAGAAACCAGAAAGAATTAACCTAATGTATCCAAAGCTGGATACAGAGGCAGCAGGCACATCTCTGCCCTAAATGGTGACCCACCATGGCAGCTGCCAACAACCAAAACCAAAAAGTCAGACTGCATGCCACTGTCTTGGTAAACACTGGGCTGATATGTATGTATAGAGTTGGTCTCTGTGCATTTTTGAGCAACATGCATCTATACATTGTCATGCCAAAAAGAGCCTTATAGATTTTAACAGCTGCAGCAAAGCAACAGAACTCAGTGGGTTTAAGAAAAAAACAATCAAGTGTTTCAACTCAAGGGGAGACTATACTAAGGCAATGCATCCAACAACAGTGTAAAATCACAACTTTAGCTTTAAATAGTTTTCCTGCATGGTTTCTTCACACCTTAAACACGTTTATCTCCAATAAAATGAGAAAGCAAATTTAAAACTACATGGTTACCCCACTGCACAGTTCTGGAAACGAAACTTGGGCTTAAACGCCCTTTCAGCAGCTATCACATATTTATCAAACTAACCACCGTGTCACTTTAAGGCTCTGGCAGATTTATACAGATGTTAAGAAAGAGAACTTCGATTTATTTCAGACTCCTAGGCTGAAATATTGCTTACTTGGTAAGAACAGAAACGTCAATCAATACGCAAACCCCTCACTCTCTGAAGTTGTCAATCTCAAACTATATGCTTATATGACAGATTAAAGTTTTCACACAATTTCAGTTAGGAATAGGCAGCTTTGCTTCCCTGATTAAAAAGGTCAACCTACAGCTTAACAAATATTATGTTTCATTCTTGCAAACATGCAAAGAAAATAGTTTGAAATGCAAAGAAACATCATCCAAAGCACAGTTTAACTCACTGAGTTTCTCAATCTAGCTGTAGAAATGTCTACATAAATCCACTAAGTTTAGGAATTATATTTAAAAGATTGATGCTACAATATATGTTCTTACATTAGTTTATCTGCATCTAAAAAGCAGAATGTTTGAGCCCACAGTATTATTCTCTAGCCATCTTCTTCTGAAATACTTCCAATTCGCTTGATTTTAACATCTCCTCCCATCACCACCTGTCTTGTCCAATTTAATTGTGTTCAAATTGAGAAAAAAGTCTCAAATCCTTCAAACAATACAGAATCTCTAAGCAGCACCAGATTATCCAGCTGCCAGTTTCATTATTTGTTCAAACATGGTAATTAAAAATACACTCTTTTAGGGAGAAAGTCTGTCTGTGTAAGCAAATATCTTAATATTCTACTAAACATCAGCAAAAAATATCCTTTAATATTTATCATAACAAACATAACATTTTAAAGGCAAATAAAATATTTAAGTGACACATTTCCTTCCTAGCATCTGGTTTACACCAAGTTAAAACCACGGCCTGATGAGGCCAACAGCAGTTTTCCGCACAGGAACAACCAAGTTGCCATTAATGAAAAGTCGTATTTAATTTTGCCTTCAGTTTAGCTAATGTGCAGACAGCCTTAAAAAGAACATAATGCTGATTTAGATGGTATTCACCTTTATCTCAATCAGAGGCACAAAGATAAAGAGACAAACAACTTTAATTCAAAGAACTTGCATTGCTCTGCTTCTTGATAGATCTGAGCAAGCTCGACTGCAAATAGTAACGGGAGAAAAAGAATGGACTAATTTGAAGATAGTGGACTTCAGGGATCCTAACTAATAAAATAGTTATTCTTTTCAGAAACATGGTAGAAATGAATCAGACTACTGCAGTTTCACAGGAGTAATGAAGTGCTACCCTGAAAAGATCTGAATATGTAGCAGCCAAAATTGTATGAAGTTACTGGGTGAATCACTTTGGAGACCGCCTTCCCCTCACCCCTTCATTTCTTAATCATGTCAAAGTTTATTTCAAAAGTTTCTAGTTATTGCAACAATAATATCATTCTAAAATAAGGACCTCAGAAAATGCTTCCTTAAACAAGGTTAATATAGACTAGAGCAAAATATTCTACCCAAGAATACTCATAGGGTGGATTTATTTTGTGTGTATTACTCCAGGAGTATCATCAGAACAAGTAAAATTGAAACCAAGGATCACAGAGAGAAGAGGAACAACAGAAAACTGAAAGGAATACCCTTAGCATTTTTATTGAAGAATTTCAGACTTAACTGAACACTTGGTGGTTTTTTAAATAGTTTTTTGAATTCTGAAGAGAATTAATGCAAATTTTACAAACACAAAATAACAGATGAGAACAAATTTTATTATTGCTATCAGTGGTTTTTGCAGTGTTGCCTAGAAACCCAGATTCAAATCAGAGGAGCAGCATAGCAAACACTGAGAAAAAAAAATAAACAAAAAAATGCCCAAAACAGAAAACCCTAAAAATCACAGCAAACAAAGCCAAGGAAAAAAATCACTCCACAGGTATTTTTCACCTTATTAAACTGAACTTGAACTTCTCAACGATTCACCAGTCCCAGGGAATGAGTTAATATTCAGTCTTGATGGTAAATATACAGCATAAAATTCCATTATATCTTTTGATGTTTTTTAGATTGTTTTGTTTTTTATGTGACAAAAACAATAAAAAGCCCCTCTTTGATGTGCAAGATCTCATTTCATCATGAAAACCAAGAAACGGCTCAAAACCTTACTGCTGTCATACGAATGGTTTCTCTGAAATCCCAGTTCTAAGCTGGTTCTCTTGTCAGTGGAGCCCAAAGCTCTGGTCCAGGCAATGCAGGAAGACATTGAAGCATATTCAGAAGGGTCAAACCCATTCTTGTTGTTCAACAGAAAAAACCAACCCAATAATAACTTAACAATGGCACAAAGATTTTCAGAAGTAAAGACCTACACTTAGAAAATTGTTGGGAATTCTAACAAATGCAAAATCCCCATTACATAGAATGATGGCTTAAGCCTTTTAAGGATGCTAATAATCATTTAGCCAAGAGCCCGTTATGCTCACAGAACTTCAGAGGGAGAGCAAGTTTTGCCTTAAACTAAAACCATTCAAGTTATCAATGGCTCTGATCGATGTTTCTGCACCAAAGGATGTTCTTCCCATATTTTGAACATAGTTTACAACATACCTGGAAAACTGTTCTTGCAGCCCACGCATCTGAGCCCTGCTCCGCTCCGACTCCAGTGTCACCTCCCGTAATCTTTTTTCACTCTCAAGTCTCAAATGTCTTTCTTCCTCCAACTCATGTATCAGCTTCTCACGCTGAAAGACCAGAAAGCATTATTTATTAATCGTACACATAAAACATGCTTTTAGGGAAAAAAACTAAGAATTAATTATGGAAGAAATAAATAAAAAATCAAAATCATTGCCATAACAATCCAGTCCCATCAGTTTTGTACAGCATGTTACACGGAGATGGAAAGTCTTTCAGAATATCCCATGACACTGAGCTACCCTTACTTGGCACACTCATAGATGCCACTATACTGAAACGTAAACACCCACCCACTCCTGACAAGCTCTTTTCCTTCACCTCCATTCAAAATAAATGTAAAAATTATATTTCAGATCTGTGATCACTCTTGTTTGAATGGGAAGCATGAAAAGAGTCAACCGGACAACTTGTCACCCATCCCCTAATGTTTCAACCTCACAAGCAGGAAAGGATTTGATTCTGCAGCCAGTGGTTTTCTTGTTGAGGATCCCTATCAGCAGGACAGAGTCTATTTGAATCTAGTTACTGAAATACTATGACAGGGAATATGTTTTTAAAAACTGAGTACCCATCAAACAAATATGAAAGCTATAATAGTGTAATTAATTTTACTAACAGTTCCCAGAGGCAAATAGCATAAGGGTGTTGCAAATTCTTAAAATATATCACAAAAAAACCCAACCCACAACACACAGCACTACCTGGATAAATCTACATATGTCATGGCCTAACCTTTTCTTTAAAAAAGAAAGCACATCATATGAAAAGGTACCTAATGATTTAAAAACCCTGTTTAAAAACCGCTAAATGTCATTTAAGAGGTGCAGAAGAACTGACTTAAAAGTTATAAAAACTGCTATTGGAATTAAAAAAAATGTACATACAGCCTTTTGTGCGTGACCCTGTTAAACAGAAATGAAATTAAACTAAATTTTTCCTTGTGAGTTTAAGTGAAATAGCAAATCAATAAAAAGACCCCAAGCATTTTATGTGGTACTATATCATAGTCAGCGATGGGGTTCCAATGTCTAAGAACAGTTTAAGGCATTGTAAGGCTACAGTGGGTTCACCACCTGTATACTTTGTACCTACAGTGCAGGGGAACTTGTAGCCTGTCAGACAGTCTGACACAGTTCCATTGCTCACCTAAATTTTCATGACATACCTGCAAAAATGTGTATAGAAATTATACATACAGTTTCATTAGTAAATAACACAGGTATCTTAGTGTTAAGCCATTAAATGGCAGAGACAGGTTATTTGTGCAAATCTCACAGCTATAAATCTTACTAGATAATAACTTACAATAACAGTAAGCAAGGGACTGAAAATATGAACATTACCAAGTGGAAAAAGGATCTTAAAGACAGTGATAAATAAGCAGATGCCACAAAGGGAGGTTGCAATGGTTTAAATGAAATATCTATACGCTGATGAAAAAATAGGGGGAATTACTCAGAGAACAGAGGGGTTCTGTCTGGTTGGCCATATGTAACACCTGGAAAATGGAAAACTGCAAAGGAGACAAATTACTGGCAAATAAATACATTGTTCTAGCTAAATGATCTAATTACTGTCCTTAGTGTTGCAAAACCTTGTCCTGCCTGTGCTGAGTAATCCTTGGTTTCTGCCACGCGAAGAGCAGTCCAGCACCAGGCAGAAGATGCACAGCAGCTGTACAGAGTATGGCTCATGAAGGATAACTCAAAGCTAATGATATGGGAAGAATATTCACAGCAGTCAGTATTTCTCCTGCTTAGATCCCACCAATGCCAGCTTCAAAATTATACTGCTCCAGAGGCCCTTGCTGGGTACTGTTAGCATCTTCTCTTATAGAAGAATTTCACTGCTGCTAAGGACACATCTAGAGCTCCCAGAGGTAGCAAGGAAAATGACATAAAAGAAATAATTACCACGCAGGACTTAAGAAAACTTTCAGAAGATATTGGTGTCTACAAAAACTGGGCTTAAAAAAACCAAATATGCAACTGTCCTACAGAAACTAAGTTACCTTGGAGGAAACTCAGGTGCTGCTTTGAACATCTGAGTGGTCGAGTGGACTCAAAGCATCTGGCTGTGCCTGAGACACCTGATGCAGTAAAAGCTTAACTATGACAATGGGCTGAAGAGCAGAGCTCCAGCCATGCCTTCAGCACTCATTCAGTGTCACTGCAGCCACAATGATCTTACTCTGATTCAGCAACTACCTCTGTATGTTGGCTACACTAGCCATGCTCTTCTCCTCGAAGAAATCTCTCTACATGATGTACAAAAGCAGACCTCCCCATGACAGGAGAGACAAAAGGTGACAACTTTGGAAAGCAGATGAATATCCCATTCTCCATGTCACTGCCAGGGTGTTTTGCAGTTTTTGCAGCTTGGTCACAGCCCCTGCCTGTCCTGTGAAATGAGTGTGCTGTACCTCCACACACAGCTAATCACAACCCCACACTTTCCACTACAGCGTTGGATATACTGCAGAGATTCACAAGCCCAAACTTTCCCCCACAGGTCAAAGAGCTATCTAAGCTATTTCATGGTTTCATTCACCTCTTGGTGATAGGTCAGATAACGCTGCTGCCACCATTTACTCCTTCTATTCATTTGGGGAAAACTGTATCACCATCCTACACAAAAAGATCAGCACATCCACAGGGGTTTTCTTAAGAAGAAAGGATGTAGGAATTACCTTAAGAGAAGTACTCTTAAACCAGCAACAAATTCACATTACAAGAACAGCAACATTACAGGAATGAAATCCCTAAACATTAAGAACTTCTGGAATGAGTTAAATGCCCAGTTCCAATTCAGCCACCTCAAGGGCAAGCACCACAACACCATATTTGTTATATGAGCACGTACTGTTGCTATACAAAATTCAGGCTTCTTTTGGAGTAAGGGATGAACAACAAACAAGTCACAAAGCTACAAGACCCGAAACAAAAGTACTGACCTATGGCCCTGAAATTCTGGGTTCTCTTCCCAGCTACCAAAACTCTCCTGTAGGAATGGGGCAAAGACTTGCCCACAGGATAACTGCAACACCACCATCAGTCTTCACTTTCATGATTCTACACAAGAATTTATTGACAACCTTGCAACGCTTCTGCCATTTCTTGCAGGTGGAAAGCAGATCTGCTTTTAGCCAAATCACAGACATTAAATACTGTAAAGTGGGGAGAAAAAAAAGAGCCCATCCACCCTTGGGGTGGTCTCCAGGACACAAAACACTCATGTATACTACACACAGAAAGTAGCTCCCAGCAGTAGTGACCTTATCTATCAGAAAAGAGAACTCCATTTTTATTCAAACCCAGAAAAGCCATAATGAAGTGTCAGAAAAGAAAAGTGAGCCTAACGTACAGAAAGGCCAGGATTAAATAGATTTTTTTTTTTTTTTTGTCTCCTGGAAGACGAAAACATATCCCTGAACTCTACAGAAATTTTGCCCTGTCATAATGCCCTTTATAAGCTCCTCTGTGTTAACCCCACTTTATTCCTGTGAAAAATAAAGGTGTGTGAGAAGAAATGAATGCAAAACTGGTTCAAGCTTTTATAATGAATATAAGCTTAATGGAAAGTGCCATGGGAAGGAAAGGTTAAATAAGAAAAGTGTCATGTGAAATGCATCATTCATTTTAACACCACAAAAATCATTGCCATCTTCCAATGAAGTTATGTGTTCCCACTTGCCAATTCCCCTTTAATTGCAGGTTCTTCCCTCCATGAGCTCCACTTAAAGTATTTTTCCCAGCTTTCTCTCCTTGCCTTCTGCAGCACAGCTGTACCCTTCTCCTCCTAGAAGCATAACCTTTGCTTCACTCCTGCTTCCTTTTTTCAGCATCTCCAGGTAGCCTGACTTTCATCACACCACCCTGTCAGATTTCTGATAACTTTCCAAAGACGCAAAAATTTCATGTGAACAAACTGGAGAGAAAAGACAGGGTTAAGTAAACTCTACCAATACTTTTGTGCAAGTACCAGAATATTTTAACATTGAACAAATACTATTTGCAATTACTTTTGCAAGAACATTTCAGCAATCAAGTTTCACCAGCTACTCATTATGCTCGTGAGCCAGCGTTTGAACTTCAGCGAGCTTCTTTCTTGTGTAGCTGTAGAAATGTTCATGTCAAAATGTTTCATTTCTCATCCAGTCAGGGACATGTACCACACATTAAGTCATCTCCTCAAAGTTAAGGAAGGAATCCAATTTGAGATACTCATGATCAAAACAAAATGCACGCAAACTATTTATAACTGGATTGAAAATAACACGTGGATTTGACAGCAAAATACGTTTTGTTCCTCAGCACCCCATGAAAAGACAACACATTCTCAGAGTTACTGGTTAATAGCCTTGCTCTTGGCCCAAGGACTGACCCTGTGCAGCAATACAAGTGTTTCCTAAAAGGAGCTCAATTGTTTGTCTCCTTTAACTCCCTTGGGATGTGTCACAAATGCCAGCACATGGTTCTTTCACGTTCTACCACACTGCAAATGTCTTGTCTGTTAAGTGAGGGAACAGGAACGTGGCTGGGGCGGGTGGCAGCCCTGGGAGGCAGACGGCAGCACATGGTGCACAACGGGCCGCTTGTTTCTGAACAGCCTGGCACCCAGCACGCAGAGTGAGCCTGTGGCACACTGAGGTTTTGTATGGGAAGGCTGCCATCTTACCACTTTACCCTTTCAGGGCTATTGCACTGTTAACTTTAAATCTAGACATGGATGGCACTCAAGCCTTCCAAGTCAGGGACTTGGAGTTTTAACTCCTTCACCTGTCACTGCAGGTGAAAGCAGCAGATGTCTCAGTGGAATGGCAGGACCAACTCCATGGCAATACTCCTCAGAGAAGTACTTGGGGCTTTCTCCCCATGAGGGTCAAGCATTTCAACAACTCAAGCAGATGTCTCATTCCAGAGGGATGGTCATGGAGAGACTTCAGCCTGCCTTCCTAACACCCTGTGCTACTTCATAAGGGAATCAGACTCCCTAAACTGCACATTGTTGTTTTAAATCTGTCTTTTCTTTATGTTATCCAAATCTATTTTAATTGGCAATACATTAGTCTACTCGAAGCCAAGTCAGTTTTGCCTGCGAGGTTAAATGGTGTGCGATCTCCCTGTCTTTATCTTGATTTACAAGATTTTCTGTCATTTTTTGTCCCCTGAGTGCCACTGAGGAAGGGAAGTGAGAGCACAGCTGACCCAAGGCTGAGGCCAGCCCACCGCACCAGAGTATTTTATTCCTAACTTTTTAATCTATCTTTCACATATCATCATACAGCTCCTTTGATCAATAGTTTTAGTATATGCTAAAGAAAAAATGTGCCTGTGTGTCAATATTTAAAACTAGAGTTAACTGCAAGTGAAGAATTAGAGGGATTGGGTAAACACACACCATGCATGCTATACAGGGCATTGGTATTCATCAGGGAAACAGCCCAACCCTTCCGTAGGAACTGTTCCCTCCTTCTGTTTAGCTTATGCTTGAGTCTTGTGAAAAGCAATTCCTCAGAACAGCTAGATGTAACCAGACTGATTAGTACAAACATGAAAAACATCTGAAAAGGGGCACACGTAATCATATCATTAAGGTTACCTTATCAGTAGGTAAAAGGCTACTGTTTAAGTAGAAATAAGATTCCTCTGTATTCTTCATTTCTTTTTCTTTGCTTCCCCAGTGTATCATAAGAAGGGGCTTGCTATGGTACCCCTAAGTATGCTAACATGGGAGCACTGTTTAGCAAAAACTTCTATATGAGAATATTTAACACAGGCTTAATGTTGCTCAAAATCAGGCTAATAACCTTCACATTAAATTTTTAACAACTATTTTAAAGCATTTGCTAAAGAGGGTCACAATTTCTGTGTAATTAATATTGATTTCAAAGAGATATTTTGCAATGAATTTAAATGATGGGAAGACTAAAATATTTTTTGTTTAGAATTTGAAGCACCATTAAGTCATTGATAATCTAAACGGAGTATTTCTGTATTTATTTTTAATGCATTTTCTGATGTTATGCATCTGACACCTTGCCATAAAAGTCATAATTTAATAGAAAGAATCATAGCCTGGTTTACAATACAACATCCTATGAGCCAGAGAGAATATTGCCACAAAAGTAGACAACAAAGACGACAGAATGAAGCAAACAAAGAGCAACTACTAGAAGCACACTACAATTAGTTTTTCTAGCAAGTCAATACTGTTATGAATAAATATATACATTCAAAATACTCAAAGCCAGTATTTTATCATCCTTATTAGGCCACTTCAAAAGACTGCTGCAGACAGGAGCTATAGAAAAGCCTGGGACAAGAGATGAGAGAGGGATGATGAAACAGTTCCATTTTTCAAGAATTAATTATGAAATATTAATTGAAACCGAAACTGGAATCTGCCACTTGGTCCCCCAGTTGGTTTAACAAAGTAAGTCATTCTTTCCAATGCAATGAATATTTAATTCCCCCAACATAATGCATGGTGATCAAATGGTACTTGTTCAAGAATATACCCGAGCCCAAGCTGCCCATGGCTGAAGCTGTCGGGTAAAGGGAAACACAAATGCTCTCAATGTTACAGGTATTTTGTGAGAGCTTCTTTGGGTCCTGCAAATAAAACAGGCCAAGGAATCCAAGTTGGCCTACTCTCATCTCTCTTACACAGAAGGTGGATGAGATCTCTCTGGTGTGGTCACCTCCAGAGGCAGATGGACCTGCCTGTCACCCTCCTGCAAGGCCTGAAAGTCCCACACAGGGACTCTCCCTCTAAATTCCAACTGTGCAATCTGGTCCCAAAACCAGCACACAGGAGACTATAGTCCTCTGTCTGTCTAAACTTATTTCACTCACAAATGACAAAAAAAAATGTGATTACAAGAACAAAGATCGTATGTCATTTTTTATTTCATCATAAATTGCACTGGGTACTGTATTTTCATTCAAATTAAAATGAGTCAAACTTCAGTGTCCTTTGTTTGCTACTCATCGATCGCTGTTAAACCAAATGTTTCTCATTCTGTGATCAATACTTCTCTGCAAAAATAAACCCAGGCACTGACAAACAACTTTGCAGAACATTGCAGCATTCCTTGTAGTGGACTTTGCCAGCATGAAAAAACATTACCCAAAAGAATGGGAAAAAAAGAAGGGCATTGCTTATTGTGCTTATTACAATTTTTACAGGCTGCTTACAGCGGAATCATTTTACTGAAGCAATACTTTATTAAATTAGCCAGCTATTGAAACCAGAGCTTTCTGACAGCGGCAGTTAATACGCCTTTGTCCCTTGGTACTCTTTCCAGCTACACTGGGAATACTGACAAATACACTTAAACACCCAAAGCCTTTCCAGGGATGAAGTTAAAGGTGTATTTAAAGCACACTGAAGCATTAAGGTATAAACAGTAATAACACAAGCACTTGGAAGGTTCATGGAGGGAGAGGTAGCTTTATTTCCACGTCTCTTCAAAATAATGAAGTTAACAGTGAGGTTCTGGGATTGCTTTTGCAATCAAAATGAATTATCTTTCACCTGACACAGACTTGTACTACTACAGATGCTATGGAAGAAATTTCCTTGATTTATATTAAGCCTCTGGTTTTTTTCCCCAATTATTTTATGATGTAATCATTTTCCCTAAACTTATTCCTGCTACAGCTCTGCAACAACAAGATATAAATAGCATAAAAAGCAGTATCCTAATTTTAGGCTGGTATCTCCTAGATTTTCATACCACTAAGAAAAAATGATGGTTCTTTAGAAAAGCATTCTGCTCTCAAAATGACAGGCTGCCCAAACAAACCAGAAAAATCTGACACCAAATAATTTGTATCAGTGTTTTCTGAAACTGCCCTGAAAACAGTTAAGATTAAACAATTTGAAGCAAATAATTTATTTTCCACTATGAAATTTTTGTATGCTAACACATTAGGCCTTAAATCAGACCAGCACATGTATCCTATGACTTTCAGATCTAAACTTCAAGGTTTGCTTGGCTCTAAGATGAATAGCTAGCTAGGAAAGGTTTATTATTATTAGTGATACACACTTTATATTCTTGGGTGATAACGCTGCTCCAGAGCAATTCAAGTAAATTAGAAATGTTGCTTGATGTAGTTACTCCTTCTGAACAAAACAAGTTGCTAGCTTTCATTGTGCACTAGCTCAAAATTGCCACCATGTGGAGGGACAGCAACTTAATTTAGTATTATTTATACTGCACTGATATGGTTTTAATTGCACCTCTACGACAGAATAACTGCGCTGCTGAAGCTCCTTTATCATCACGAGCCTGCAATTAATCTGAATTAGGAAGTTGTGAACCTGAATTAGTTGGAGTTGTGATAACATTTATTTTACAAGAAGAAACCAAACTAAAGAACTTGTAAAATCTTATGGCACAGAGTTAGATCGGGAGCACCAGTGTCTGCCCAGCGCTTCCAAGAGCTCTGAAAGGGATCTCTAACTGCCCAGCAGCTCTTGGAATTCCATGAAACACCCAATGACAGGCCAAGCAATGCATACTTTGAAAATCCTGTTTCCCTAATGAAACTGTTGCTGTTTATTCAAATTCACAAGTGGTAGCCCAATTTCGAAGACTTGCGTTGATCTTCAGTTCTTAGCATGATTAATTTGTTCCATTTTAGACATTATTTTCTTACAGTTGGAGGGGTGTAGCGAGAAAGTAGTGAAAGTGGAAGTCCCACATAGTCAGATCACGGAATTTTTTTTAAAATTAGTAATCTTCGAATGATAACACTTTAAAAAAAAAGGATTTTGCAAATGTGATTGAGCTTCTAATAGCTTCTACAGACAGCAATTAAAGAAATCTCATTTCCCTAAACTAAACATAACGAAATGTTTTTCAAGTTCAAATAAAAACTTGTGAACACTATTAAAATAGACATAATCTGTATGAATATCTAGTATTCAGAAGTGTGAGGAAAAAACCTCTTTTGATACCAAAATAAGAAATAGCTGTATTTTTAAGTATTATTACATTATTAATGTAAGAAAAAAAAATCCTTATAATGGCTAATTAAAATTCCAAGCCCTTTGTTACACTTCTTTTTTTTGTAAGGTGACTTGTTTTATACGAAGATTTCTAACCAAATGTAAAGCTCTTTATTTGTTTTTCATGCCAGGTATATACTGTCCCTTCTTACTAAAAACAAGTTCTATAAATTCATTTGCAAACAAGGAAAAATCACCAGTCTGTGTCAGTTTGTTTCCCACTTGTTTGATTCCAGAACATTTATAGTAACGGCATTTCAACCATAAAACAGCACAAAGAACTTGCAAGAGCCAACCCACCTGGGCCAACAGTATCAGCTGTTTGATTCACCTACAATTTTCTATCAGATCTGCAATTCTAGAACATTTCCTGAAGGGATATCAATGTAGCAGTGCAAGAAACAGAAGGTAAAACGTTGTCTGGCAAAACCAGCGTAAGCTCCTGGTCCCAGAAATACAACTGCAGTTTTGCAATTTGAGCTTTTCATAAGAACAAAACTGTACTGTGAATAAACAAAACTGGCACCAAAACATAAAATAATAACACAGTTTTAGCCTGTATTTACACAACTACTTTGTCAAGAGCTACGTTCACAGAGTTGAATGTTCTACTGAGGACAGACTGCAAGCCTCTCCAGTCACATTCCAATCTGATTTAAACAGGCCATGGCAGTGAACTCCCCACTCAAAAAATGAGACATAAATGAACCCAGGTTCAAGAAGGATCCAGGTTCAAGAATATGTCTGATCTGATGAGATACTGACCATATTTGGGTGTCAGAAACTCCCTTTTGGATCAGAAGTCTTGCAGTGAGAGCCAGATTTGTCTGAAGTTCTCTCAAGCACATTACAAGTTCTTTGGAATTCTTGTGACCTACAGCAATGCTTTAGAAACAATTGCACACTGTAGAGGTTCATGAGATGAGCTCAAGGCCGTATGATTTAGGGTAGTTTCCACATTTGCACTGGCTAAGATTTCATTTAATTTTTGATATAGCTTGGGTTTCTTTTATGGTCACGTAATATATATCTGCAGTCAGTTTGAATGCAGTTTCAGCCTAGACATAGACTTGAGGAGGTAGGAAGGAAGAGATTCCTTGAGCTCTCTACTCTTTCAAAATTAAGAAAGTTTACCAAAGGAATTTTTAAAATGCAGGCATTTTCTACGTCTTGTCTGCACTGTTTGGAGGGTCTGTAAAAGATAATCCCATGAACTCTGGCAGACAGTGGTCAGCTCAAGGCTCAGAGGTGCCAAGTTCTTTTTAACCAGGTAACAACATTTTGATAAGCCACTATGTAAACATTACTACATAACAGTATTTTTGGCGTACTTGCAAATGCCTGTGAAGTCTAGACAGACTGGGAAAAGACAGAAGACATGAATTTGCAGTCATACTGGACCCTGATTTCTGAAACATTGACACCTGCCTATTTAAGGAGAACTTGCTACAGTGGGATAGTGCCCAGCAGAATTAAAACACAGTCTGTGAAAGGGCAGAAGACAAGGGACAGGTAAAAAGTCAATAAAGCTGACATGTCACTCAAGCCACGCTGTCTCCACCTGGTATGGATTTTAACCTATGGAATCCACATGAAGCAATGCAGTATCTGCAGTATTTATTGCTACACTTTCTAAAGTGTGCAATGAAGGGACACAGGCCCAGAGCACCAGTAACAAGAAGGGCACAGCCACCAAGTTTTCTGTGTAATGGCAGAAGAGGTCACTGCCCCAGACTGATCACTCCTGATGACTGGCTGGAGGTCACCAGCCTTTCCAGTCAGCAGAGAATCACTTGAGGCTCAGCTGAGCCCCTCCCAGGCTTGCTTTGAAGTACCCTGTGCAAGGCAGCAGAAGATGAAGCACCAGCGTAATCCCTACCCCCTGCACTGGGGTGACAGTAACACCCTGCAGGGACACAGTGACATCCGAAATGACTCCTGCTTATCTGCAGAGTCCGTGTGTCTGCCTCCTCTGTAACTGAGCAACATGTTCTTCAGATGATATGAATGGTTCCTGTTCTAAAGGACTGAATGCTCACAGAACAAACGGGCACGGGGCTGAATCAAGCACTTTCCACTTGATCTGTGTTACTGAGATAGGAGTTAGGCAGCAGGATAAGCATTAGAAAAAACCCACACTTCTAAGAGTTTTACTTGGCTTTAACAGATTGGTCTGTTTCTTGTCCTAATGCTGGGGAGTGTTACGGCTTCCTCACTTTCTGGACTTCTCATTAAAGTATTTTTATTTCCCGATAATAAATCGGATAACACAGAGGAAACTGAAATAGATCTAAGGCTAGAGAAAATTTTTTAAGCTGGGAGAAGCAGAACTTAACCATTCCAGTCATGAGAAGTGGCTGGGAACAGTTTGCAGTGTCACCAGACCCCCACAGATCTGGGATATGCCAGTATTTAAGTTTTCACATGCACTCTTCTATTTGCCTTCCTCAGCAACATTCAACACCTCCGGCACCACTACCTTGCTGCTAGCTACCTTTCCATACAGCACTTCTTTTCCTCAGGCTCTTTACAGCATTGCTCATGAACATGTCAGATCTTATTACAATTTTTTCTGTGTTCACTTGTAGAGTCCATTTATGGTTGGTAAGGAACTGCAAAAAAAGACACCTTATTTACTCAGCTGCGCCTTGCATGTATTCCAGACTCCTATTACTTTAGTTTTCTGACAAATGTGTCTCTTTTTGAGATTTACTCCTTTAGCACTGCTGGCACTGCTACAGGCAGGAGGGAAATGCTGTGGTTTTCCTGTTGGTTGGTGCATCTTCGATGGTATTTTTAACAGAGCTGCCACTGCAAAATCTTTATTAGTGCTGACAATGCACACATGCAGAAGAACTGACTCAACTTTCAGGGGCCAACCTGAGTCTGAATGTCTGGTATCTGGCAGAACTTGAAAAAATAAAGTAACAATTTTGCATGCTGTTATTAACTCGTTCACTGGTCAAACTGGAGTAATTAAAAGACTTTGCCTCCACCTGATATCATTTTTCAGTATCACTTTTCAGTAATAGGTTCACTTGAATGCCTGTTCTTGTTTCCAGGGTCCAAATTCAGCTCAACTGTAAGTGCCACCATTCCACTTCTTTAGTTCCCTTTCTTACTAGAGCAGGTAAGCTGGATACACTTCTACAGCAGGAGGTCAAAAAACAGATATAAAAACTCTGACACTTACTTCTCTGGTCTCCATTTCTTTGTTAATCTTTTTACATAGGATGTAACTGTTCTATTGTATCTAACCATACTTATTCTAATCTGTTAATTGCACTTAATCATATACACGTCTCATTTAAGACAGAGCAAAAATTTTTTTTTTTCAAACTAACAGTGAGTGTTGACAAATGCAAATGTTAGTTTTATATTCTTGAGGAGAAAAATGTAAAGATGGTTCTTTTCCTATAGAAAATACTAGCCACTAAAACCAAGGAGTGAAGATCTCCCTTCTTCTGACTCTCCCACCTTCAGCACTAGTTGAAAAAAATCAGCAGCTTTTAGGCTAGGCAGAAGTTCTGTTCCTCAACAATAAAAACACACAACCATATCATTGAAATTCAGGACATTCCATGTGCATCCTCTACCATGTAGAGCACTGGGACAGCGGTCAGAAGAGTCGTTCTGAGTTTTTTGGTACGTTTTAGCCAGCACACCAAGGTTTCACATCACTTCCACACAGAGCTCCCTCATCTTTCTCCGGGACAGATGCTCGGGAAAAGCAGGAGAGCAACCCCTCTGCCCTGCACCAGCACAGCTCAGCAAGGCTTTAACGGCTCCCTGAATCACAGCTCTACCAGTTTGTCTGTCCAGTGGCTACAAGGAGAATGAAGAGTGGGTTAGCAAACTCTTTGTAATTATATAGTCTTTAAGCTTTGGCAAGTAATAAATTCTGCTGCACATCTGCAGTACAGGAAATTTGCTCTTCACCAGTGCTTCTGGGGACTCCTGTAATGTATTACTAAAACAAACAACTCCTGTCACTCACTCAAGCCATCAAGTTTGACACCAAATTCAATACAGGAGAAATATGAACAAACTAGTTTAAATGGGGCTGAGAAGAACAACCAGAGCGGCATCGACCATGCAAGCAGAGAGAAGCAGAGCAGAGTTCCTGGGAATCAGATGCAGAAGGGTTTGTTCCAGCTCTTCAGCTGTTGTGGGTTTACAGGGGTGAATGCCATTGAGTACTGGTGGTCCTGCTCCTGTCCAGGCAGTAAGTTCTAATTCAGTAGCTACATGGAAAGTGCAAAACTAAGAAAAGTTTCTCTTTCCTGTCTCTGTTAGATTAAACACATTTCTGGAGCTGATGCTCTTGTTTCGTGGGGTTCACAAGAGCGTTTCTGCTGACCAGCTTGTGCTCCTTCTCAAACTCTTCCTTCTGAAATGCATTAGATTGCATGTGTTCTTCACACCTCGACTGTCACTCACCTCCTGTGACCTATTTCAGTTTGTGGACAGGTTTCCCTTATCCACTGATGGAATGTACAACTGCTGGAAACCTGCCTATAGATTACCACAGCTGACAACTCTAACAGTCTACTTTTAGTATGAAATAAATTTTTGACTTCTCATTAGTGCATTTATTTTCTGACATACAGGTTTTCCCTTCTGAGGTAGTTTATTATGAATGGCATCAGGAAATAGTACATAAAACAAGATTTCCAACAACCACCTGGAAATTCTGACCTGCTCCTCTAGCAACACCCACAGAAAAAGTTTCTTAAATGGAAAACTGTGCCAGCCACTGCCGCAGGGCACTTTTTAATACTTACTACCAGGAACAGGATGTTCCCAAGAGATAATAATTTTCCTCCAACACTCAGAAATCATTTCTAAATAAGCAATGTCACCGTGGATGCCAATCACAAATGTGCATCGTAAAGCTGTAATTACAAAATGACAGTTGTGTGAACTGTGCATACTGAGCCAAATCCCCTCTCAGTATTCATCCCAGGGTCGCTGGGCTGGGACTATTCATGGCACACCAGCACCTCAGGATCCAAGCAGCAATCAGCACTATTTAGAAGCCCAGTAAGACCCTGATTCTTCCCCAGAGTTCACTGCCTACACAGGCAACAGACAAACAGTGGAAGAGTCAGCTTGTTTTACAAATTAGCAATTTAGATCAGGAATTAAGTCTTTGCAAGATTATAAAGGATTTAGGTGGCAAAGGTAATTGCAGTCCTTGTAGGACACCAAAGTTAAAGAACATGACCCTTAACAAATGTAGAGAAGAGGAGTTTTAAGCACCTGCCTATTTAAAGTCACACAGCAAGGTACTGCACGGATAGCACAACTTATCCATACAGTTTGGAGAATGAAGGAAAGCCACTTCACAGCCAGGTAAAGTCCTGTATCAGGCCTGGTACCTTCATTAGTTTCCAGACTAACTACAGAGTGCATCATGCCCAGTGGTATGGAAATAACACAATCCAAACATCCCAGTCATTCCCACAGTCTAGACAGTCTCCTCTTGCAGGACATGCAAGCAAGTCTGATCACCAGTTCCAGACTTGAAAAACTATGCCATGAGATCTTCATTATGAAAGATCCCATAGAATATCAAAAGATGCCTTATCACAATGCAATGGACATGGAGCCAAAACAAACAGAAAATATGTAAAAGCAAATTCCTGACAAAGCAAAAACTGAATTAAAGTTTATGAGACTAGAGTAGGGAGAGAAAAGAAAGGAAGACTCGCAGTTGCTCAAGTTGTATGAGTCTGTACAAAGCTACACAAGTTTAGTATAGGAAGATACTATTTCCTTACTATGTTTTAATATTTCTTTAAAATCTTGGAGAAAAGTTGCAGAGAGGAGTGATTGTGCTCTGCCAAGAGAAAAGAAAAAAAAGCTCATGGAACTTAATGGCACAAAGAATAAGGACAAGTTCAAAACTTGCTCAGATGAGCTGTGACTGGTTTTCCTGTCTACCAGCAAAGTGTTCAGTGGTCAGAAATGGGCCAACAGTTTTTCCCAGTTTCTGTTTTCTCTCTTTTATTCACCTCCAATAGACTATTTTCTGTACCTACATACATATATTTTGTCTCTGCCCAGAGGGAACTGGCCAACACAACAGTACCTTACCATGTTCTCTTGGTGCCATAGATCAGGGCTCCATCAGGCTGGATGCTGAACAAACTCCTGTTGCAGTAAGGACTTTCTACTCTAACATGAGGCAATTTAAAGCACTGCTTGAGCTTACTTGTTCCAAGGGTCAGCACCAACCGCATGGAACAAGCTCCAGGAACACTGCATGTGTTTAAATAAATGGGCATTTAATGGAAGTAGCACAACTGAACAATACTCTTGGCACATAAATCTTGTCCTTCTACGGAAACTTTCTCTCCATCCTGGTAACTTTTTCTGTCCCATTTGGGAAAAAAAAAGGTTATTCTTCTAGACCCAGACAAAAAAAACCCCCAGTTTGTGAAGGGACTAGTGCCACATCTCACAAAAAAAATAAATCATCAGAGTGATGCTGAAGTTCACCTTGAGATGAAACAAAAAAGACATTAAAGACCATACTCCCTGTGGAGTGGAAATGCTCACCTCCCCTGACGAGCTTGGTTAGACTGGGGTGAAGTTGGGGAACTGGTATTTCTGCACCATATCATTCTCTCTGCCTTGCTTTAGCTATACTTTAGTAGGGAAATGAGCAACAAGCCCAAATCACTACTGTAATGCACCTCACAGAACTCCCACAAGAGCTGATACCAGTATGGAAACATCAGGAAAAGGGTAGAATTGCTGCAAAGGGTATTGTGACCAGGTTTGAATCAGCAGACTCAATCAGTAGGAGTTTTTATTTAGTCTTAGAAGAGGTCCTTCATGATTTCAGAGTAAAACCTGAAAACACTAGAAAAGAGGTTTATTTTTTAAAAAAACCCCAACAGGTATGAACCAAGTCTTAAGAAGATAAATGAATGGATTTTTCTTTGTTCTCTGAAATAACAATGGAATCAGACCTTTTACAATAACAGTTGATGGTATTATAAATTCTACAATAACAGTTCAACTAGCACAAAAAAAGAAAAGAAAAAAAAAAAACAAGCAAAAAAGAGCTAGTGATTTCTTTTACTTCTTGTAACACACTAATTTCCCCAGCTACTTTGAGAATATATTACAGCAGTTTCGCTACTACTAATCTGTACAGAATTACCTTCTGGTTTGCATAAAATTCAAACTGTTGTCCCAGTGCATACATTCACCCTTCCTCTTCAGAGCCTCAGATGTTGTGACTAATTCTGTCCTACCTGAGATCCCTTTCTTGCAAGGGATAAAACCAGACCATAAATGTTCTGCCTTTTCAGCCTGCAGATCTGTGGCTCTATTCAGGTCATCCTTGCAAAAATATTAATCCACTGAGTGTGTGGTTTACTCGAGTCAACTCCTGCCATTGCCTGGAGGAGCTCAGGATTGCAGAGCTTAACCTTTGATATGAAAATGGCTGCAATTCACTGTTATTAGTGCATGGGCACATCACTCCTATTAGGCGGTGAGGTATTGCCTAGAGCAGGATACATCTGCTTCTAGTCATAAAGCAGGATTTGCTCCATGCTGGAGCCAACTGCCACTCCGATATTCCATACACCCAGAGATGCTGTGAGACTGCATGTGCCCTTTCTGTATTTGCACATCCCCTGCCTTTGTTATCCATAAATGGCAATTTCTACTGGAGGGCAGTTTAGCTGATATGACAGGCTTTCTACAGATTGTCCCTATTTTACTTTCAAACATTATATAAATGCATTTTGATGTTTGGTTGGCTTTTTTTCCCCCCCATGTTCAGTGATTCTTACATAATTCTGTTTGACTTTTTGTTTTTATTATTTATTTTTACGTTGACTAAATCCTTGCAGAAGCCTGCTGAGGAGACAGACCACTTCGGTGAGCCCCAAGCTGAGCGGCAAAACTTATTCCTGCTCCTTTGGATATAGCGCTGGTCTTTCTGTCCCGGTGGCCACGGACAACACTGCGTGGGCAAGCAGAGGAAAACCCACCAACCCTGCGGACGGCGCATCCCTCCCTTCGGAAAGGCCCAGGAGCCCTTTCCCGGCCCCGCGGGTTGTACCGGGCTCGTTTCCCGTGGCTGTAGCGCCCTCTCCTGGCGCACGGGACGCGACCCAGCCGTGTGTGTGAACAGCGAGGAAAAAGCCTTTGCAACCACTTCTTGCGAATGAACCGGGCTCTCAAATTAATTAAGCGCAGCCCACGGTGTGAAAGGCAGCCGGCTCCGAGCAGAGGCAATCAGGCTGTCATTGGAAAATGTCTGTTGAAAGGTATCGTCAAGTCGCAGAGAATCCTTAAATGCGTAAAATACAAAACCTGTAAACATCTACGTATCTGCAAATTTGAACCAAATGACAAAAAACCACACCCGGGATACGAGGTTTTATTTTAAAACCACTGACGATAAAACCGCAAAGTTGTGAATGAGGACATTTGGCCTAAGGAAGTATGAACAACTGATGAGGTCCAGGAGCATTAAACCAGGCTTGTAAAGAATTTCAATAATCATTATTGATGCTAAAACTACTACTAATGTCACTGAGTTTTCCACGAGGTCTGCATGATGAAGTTTCTCAAAGAAAAGGAGCCAGACAGCTCCTTTGGCTAGCCGTGTATAAATACACGGCTTCACACAGAGGGCAGCACAAGGGGCAGATTGCATCTTTTTGGTTTCGGATATTTAATATTCAAACAGACATTTCAAAACAGCTACTTCGCCTCTCTCTCTCTGCTACTTTCTAATTAAAACACAGATAGATGCTTTCATAGATGTAAGGACACAGAAGTTGGGAAGGACAATTTAGCCTTTCGTATCTCATCTTTAACACTTCATTTATTACTAGATATCCTCTATTTTTAAATGACCCGGGTGCTGCTGCAACAACAGCCTTCCCCTCCGCCGGAGGCGATGGCAGAGATTCATCACGCCAGCGACAGCGAGCGCCTCTGCGCTCGTGGCAGTACATTGTGCTGCCATCTGTAAGAGCCTGGCTCAGGAGCAACCTCGGGATTCCCTCTCCCCTGTAAAGGCAAGGTACGTGGTGCAGATGTTAGGAGCTGGGCCTCGGAGCATGCTGACCATGCTCCTGCTCAGAGGGCTCCCCGCTAGCTGATTAATGGGGCAGCATTAACACCAGCTGCGGTGCTGAGCACAGAGCCGGGATGGTGGCCTGAGTTTCAGCGTCCTTGGCAGTGCTAAGCACCAGGAGAGGTAAATGTGGCTCCCAGGAGAGGCACAATTTCCTACACTCATGGGTTGCCTCTATAACTGTACATTTTAAGCTTCATGCAAGAAAAAACCACCATATTTGGCTTTCTATTTTCAACTTCATTTCATTCAGCTCAATAAAGCATCATCAAGCTGAGGTCTGATCTCCTCTTTTTTCTCACCAAAAACTACCACACACATTAAAAGCCTGAATTTGAGCGAAAGAGCCAACAACTGAAACTACATACAAAACCCCCAGGAGTTTGGAAAGCTGAGAATATCAGACTTTCTACTGATTTTAATAAAATTTCAGTAAAGACCTTTTCTGCACTTCAACACATCCATCTCCACGTGAATGCTCCAGTTTGGCAGTGCGTGATGAGAGGGGGCAGATCTTTCCAAAGCTGATTACAAGTTCTGTTTCAATCTGGAAAAAAGACTGGATTGCACTTCCCATGGTTTTGTACGAGGCTGTTACATATACCTAAACACGTTACTTTAAAGAAAGTTGTAACAAACAAAAGTGACTCAGTTCCTTGCAATAATGGGACATTTTACTGACACTGCAAGTTTTTTCATGCCTTTTCTTTTTACCTCTTCCACTCTTTATTTAAAAACTTGCAGTCTCCACTGTTTTACTGCAAAAACTGTTTGTAAAGCAAGAATTGTGCTGATCACATCAAAACTCATTAATATAACTTGTTTTTCCATTATTAGCACCATCTGAGCCTGTTGAAAGCCTTAACCAGGGCTTTAATTTTTCCACAGAGAGCTTTAAATTAATTAGTGGTTTACATCCTAACAAAGAATCTGATACATTCATAAATCAATCTAATGCAGAAGGATTACCAGAGGGTGGAAACCTATTCAGAGGGGACCTCACATTCACTTAACATGGTGAGTTTTTAACAAAAGGGTGCAGGTGTGGAATAGACGGGTACCAGGAAGAGTCCATGATAATCACTTTGCATCACTTAAAAACGCAGCAGGACTCATGGTAAATCAGAGCCTAGGGCCCACCCTAAGTGAAACCCATGTAGATATAAAAGGCAATATCATCCCACTTTAACCTTCACAGCTAAATTGCCAGAGTGATACAGTTTCTTTTATGTAGGTTACAGGCCACTGAACTAATGGAATATAGAGTCAAATCAAAGGACTTGGATGGGAAGTACAAACTAACTAAACTGTGTAACAGATATTAATAAAGGTATCAAATAAAAATTTTAACATTTTTTCTGTCAAGTTATTAAAACATGGCATAATTGTCTATACTTCTGGCTCATTTTAAGCTGTTAAAATAGTTTCTGCTAACACAATAATTACTTTGTCAAAAGAACTCTGCCATGTAACTGTGGCAGCACTTTTCTCATACTTTTCATAACCTGGCTTTGTTCACTGTTAAGAAAATTGCACCAAAATGAACACTTTTCCTAGTCATGTTTTGTGTCCAAAAGTCTAAAGTCATGGACTTAAAAAATAAAAAAAAATACTTCAATGACTAAAGTGGTTTTCAGTCTTTACTATGTTTTGAAATAAACTTGTGTTCTGCTTTGAAAGCTGCTTATTTTAATAATGGGATCTCTGTCACCACAAACACCTGCACAGCCCCCATGAAATGCAGTAAGAACTGTACACAAACTGATTGTCTGCTTTTCCCTTACAAAATTGTAAAATATTCTTGATGAGTCAGAAGAGACATGACTAAGAAAACTGTGAACATGCACACTACACTATGAAATTAAAGACCATGAGTGACAGGAAGAGCCAAAAGCAATCCCACCTCAATGCTGCTTAAACTTTCAGGAGAAGGATTGGCAGGAAGTAATTGTGCATTTTGATAAAGAATTATCAGTATTTACTGATGGTGGCTCATAAAACAAAGAAATCTGAGCAATTGTTAGGCATTCACTGTGAATTACTGCATTTGGCATTGATTTTATATCTGTGACCACCGTGCTGCAGGGATCCCTGTCATGCTGGGTGAACCCAAGCAGGACGGGCAGGAAAAACCCACTGCACCACATGCCCTTCCAGCACACCAGTGGCAGGGCAGCACACACAGGGCCAGGGCACACACTCCCTGCCCACTCACTCTGCTCACCCTAAAAATGAGTGTGGCTTACATAACGTGGTCACCTCTTTGTTCTGTGACAGCAAAACTCAAGCAATGTTGACAGTTTTTTGAAGAAGCAGGAAACACTGGTGGGTATTTAATGAGATACCATCCTGCCAAAGGCTTGTGTGATGATTTGCACCGTTCCTGGGATGCAGGGCGGCAGAGTGGCAGCAGAGCTCATCGTGCTTCCTGCCCTGCTTCACGCCTGCTGTAAGGAATGCTCTCCACAAGACTGAGCGAGGCACTGAGGATGGCACTGAAGGTGGCATGTGCTGTCACCTGCGCTCCTCCCAAAGGAAGGAGTTGGTTCCCTGAAGACCTTCACGCCGGTCTAACCAGCACAACAAACAAAACCAAAACGGGAGCAAGGAAAGGCGATTAGCTAATTAGTGATTAAATAAAGCGGTGGCCCGTCACTGGCAGGGAGGCTGCGGGGGGTGCCATCCCTTTGATCCCGAGTCGCAGCCGGTGACAGCACGGCAGAGCCCCTCGGGCGCCCTGTGGCTGGCTGGTACCACTGCCCAGCCTCCTCCCCAGCAGCCCCAGGGGACTCCCTGCTGTCCCCGGGGATGTCCATCACACCAAAAAGAGCAGCACATGGCCCTCGGCACCCTGCGGGCAGGCTGCTGGCAGCCAGCGCTTCTCCAGAGGGAGCCTCGCCGTTTGCCAAAGGCTTGCTTGCTCAGAATCCCTCGCCGAAATTTCACCATGAATGTTTGTAAAGTATTTGCTGCAAACCCAGTATGTGCTGCTGGTTCCTCGCTGCATGCCCTGACAATGCAGCTACACAGCTTACTTCATCCCTGGCTTCCCCTTGTGTTCAAATACTCCAGCCCCTGCACCCTCACTGCTCTCATACTGCTCACAGCCCAGCAAGTTCATTAAGGTTAATTAATGACTGCTGTGTTTCATATTAAAATCACCAGCTCTGAGCTCTGAGACACAAAGAACTTTCCATACATCAACGGCTTCAAAGCAAGTGTCTCTACAGGGGCACTTGCCCTGGGCTCTAGTTGCAGGATAATTGTGTATATTTTCCCTCAGGGAAAAGGGGAAAAACTACCCAGTATTTACCTTGAGGGAAGATTCTGCCCCCGTGGAGATACCTGTCACCTCCTAATGGGTTACAACGCTTGGCCTCTCAACAAATTATACAAAATTACACCCTGGTTAGCAGGGCAATGTGATTAATCCCACAAACCCGCAGTGAAAGGCACAAGAAGTGTCTGACACTCCAGAGATGAGACCACAAGGTTGGTGCATATACCAAAAGCCTGACCAGCTCTAGAAGGTTAATCAGTATTGCTCATTTCATAAAGTTTTGGATTATCCCACTAAGTATATTTTACACTCAATATATTATATTACTGCTATGCCTCCAAGGGAATGCTAGTTTAAAATAAAATTAAAGGAAATATTTCAAATAGAGTAAACGGCTCTTCCCAGATTTTGACATTTATTTACACTGAAAACTAAAATGCAATTGCAAATCCAATGCCTGATCTTTGCCATTCTTCCTCAGGCAAAATTCCTCGTGGAGGCAGTAGGAGTTTTATCTCAGTCACAGACTCCTGGATTGCAACTTAACCCAATAAAAGTTTGTTTCTTTTTTCCTCCAGGACTTGTACACACATGCCCATGTACACACACTACCCTCTGGCCAGGCTTCCTGGATGCCTGAACCCCATCTCAAAGCCTTGTGGCCAACCTAGCCTCACCACAGACCCCAGGGCAGGCACGTCAGGGTGGTGTCGGGATGGGAGAGGGCAGTGACTCCCACAGCCAAGCTGGGCATGCAGCAGGGTCTCAGGGTAAACCAGCCATACCTGTCTGAGCAAACCCTACTCATCTCCATCCCTTCTCCACATGGCATTCAGAGCCCCTGTCCTAGCAGAGCCTCCACGAGGCACTCCCCTCTCATGTGGGGCCATGGTGAGAGCAATTGATTCAGAACTGCTTTCTCCTACTTGTCACTCATGCCCCTCCAAATCTCACTTCACTGTATTAATCACTGCTGATTTATAAAATGCACTCACTGAAGGCAGGTGAGACTTTAAGGACCATGCAGCACACAGTTCATGGAGCATCTACTCCCCAGAGACAGCTTCTTCCCCGCTAAGTTAAACAAACTTGGGACTAAATTCTTTCACAACCAACTATGCAACTCAGATCAGTAGCAGTTCCATGAGTACGTTCAAGGGGACTTGTTTGGATTTTAAGGTTTTTGAATGGGTCTGCTTTATCCCATGAAAGCTTAAGACATTTTATCTTAAGACAGGGACAGACACACTCCTTAACAGATGGGAACAGTTCCTTAGACATTAAGTAATTAAGCACAGTCAGCACATGTTGGCTCCTAACAAAAATAGTTTTCAAGAGATAAGGCACTCTATAAATTGAGGTTTGCGGTTAACCAAAAATCTGCCATTTCATCTTTTGCTCACAAAGCTAATCTCATGAATTGCTACATGAAAAATGAAGACGCAAGGAGCATTACATGATTTACAAAATTATCAGATTTAGGGCTTTTTTAAGCTTCCATGCTTGTGTTCTTCCATTTGTCTGTAGTTGGCTAAGATTTAATAGGCAAGGAAATCTACTGCATTTTGATCTGAAATTGCCTTTCCGTGGTTGCCTTGCTTCCAGTCCCAGTGAGGACCATCAGCAGGAAAACGAAACAGCTTTTCTCTACCATGGCTTTTCCAAGGAAGCCAAGGTAGAGCCTTGAGTTTCCTCACGTTTATGATGAATACATTCGTGGCAGTGCAGGGCGGGCTCAATGCTCTGGTGACCACCTCCAGCAAGACCAAACGTACCTAAGGCCTGGGGCAGTAGCACAAGAATTGCAAAGCAGCGAGCAGCTGCAGCTTACCATGGCTCCTTCGCTCTTACTCTGCGCAACTTCCCTCTGCAGCCGAGCCACAGACAGCTTCTCCCTGCGGAAAGAAAAGCGTGTGAATGGCAGTTCATTTTTCACCGTCGGAGAGGACGCGGCGCTTCCCCGTTGGGCTGGCATTCCTGCACATCGCTCGGGTAACCCTCCCGGCGGGCCCTGCTCCCCTCCCCGCGTTTCTCTGCAATATTTAGTGGCTGCATTATTGTTTCATTTTGTGGCAGTTTGACAGAGCTGTCAATAAATCAACTGAATCCAAACATCATTTGCTCCATTCAAACAACAAAGTAGCTCATCATGCCAGCGATATGGAAACAGACTGTGCAAATCAGATTGTGTTATTTATTTTCCTATAGCCTTGCACCTCAGCTTCGTTCTGCACCATATTAACATAAGACAGAAGGCTGCTGGATCATCAATAAATATATGCATAAAATTAAAACAATCTATTCTATACCTAAACATACTGTGTTGCAATTCACAACTACTGAATGATTGCATTATTTTTTTTTTAATTAGCCTGTTTTCGTACAAGATCCTTACCCAAATGTTTGGCTTGACTCAACAATTAATTTGCTTAATTAAGGATTTGGCAATCACAATACACTTCCAAGTACACTGAAAAGTTGTAAGAAAGGAATGAAAAAGTAGGGTTTAGCATACATAGAAAAGGAAAGATATTTTCAGTGTATGGACTGGGGAAGCATAGAACATGCCAAGTATGTGAACTGCTAAACCTTGTCAGTGGAAGGTGGTGCAGGAACCGACAACTGCAGGAATTTATTCTGGAAGCTCAGCAAAGCAGACGATACTTTAGAGAACACATGGGACCTAATTGACCTACCATAATCTAAAAACAATCCACTATTGAAATTTTCTCATTTACTTGTGTTTTGCCCAGAAATTCTATCAGGATTTACTGGAAAAAAAGACCTGAAACATTCCAGTGCAGCATCCTGGCACTTACCTGGGATATATAAAATCTCTGGCCCAGCGACTGCTCAGTGTAGTGCCAATGGCTCCACCCTGATGACATGACCCTGGTCAGGCAGTGCCTGTTCGAGGGCTGGCAGGACCAGCCTCGTGCCCATGAGTCCACTGGTCATGCCATTGGGCCTTCCTGAGACAGCTCGGGTTAGGAAAGAAAACCTTCCTGCTGTGCAATGCAGGGAAGTAGAGAGTCTTGAAATCACAGTCACGTCTCTCAGTTCTTTCAGGAAAGAAGAGCAGGGACTGGAAACTCTGTCCCCCAACATCCTGCAAGGTGCCAAGCCAGTGCAGTGGGAGGACCTGGGCTCTGTAACAGCTCTGTCATTGCCTGGGTCACTCTCATTTAGCTTGAAAAACTAACTGCTCTACAATATCTCATTCCTACACTTGCAATTACAAAGTACCCTTGAAACCATTTCTCAGGAACCATTCCTGACAAGGAAGTTCTGCACATACCTGCCTAATTACTGCGGAATGACAGTGCTCCTGTCACTCAGCCACAGCTCAGCGTATGCCTGGGTCACTGAACCAGTCCCCCCTCCATCTCAGCAGATGTGGTAATTAAGTTGTCTCCCTCACAGTCACCTGCCCCCACGTGCTTGCTGTACCCTCACAATGCTCCCCACCCAGCTGGCAAAGCACAGTTATCAGATTAACACCAGGCATTGCTAATATTGTGATTTGCAAACCGGTATGATGGTGAAACCACTGAGAATTGGCAAAAGTTGAAGATGATACAGCTACAGCCCTGTAGAGGTTGCATTTGTGTTCTCCAGCATGATATCAAGATCTTCTTTTGCACGTGTGGAAAATTACGCAATGTTGAGAAGTGGAATTAGCATGAATAGCCCTAACACAGGTATCCTAAAAACAGCTTCTAAAAGACACATACCACCCTCCCTCTTCCTTGCTCAGATACTATCACAGGCAAATTACAAAACTGGTTAATCCTATTTTCAGGATTTAGTTCATCTGCTGGAAATAGCCCCTTGCATTTTTGAACTGCTTCAGTGCCCTAATATGTTCAAGTGGAAAAAGTGAATATTCCCTTTGAGGAGGTTTTGACCTTTTAATTGCAAAACAAATGCCTGAAGATATTTTATGAGAAAATATGCAGGGGGTGGGGAGAGAATAAACAAACAAAACCCCCCTCACACCACTCCTCCATACACTTCCTGCCAGTGGTCTGGAGAGATTGATTTAGTTATGCCTCCTACATCAGGAATACTCCTACTTCCCTCTTTCCATGTTACCTCCAACATGGAATCAGTTCCACATTTCTGGAATTTCATTAGATTAAATTCCATTCAAGCTCCATTTGCAAAGAGGGCTCCTCCTAAGGACACCAGGCTTCCCTCTCTGGGTGAGGATCCTGGCTGAGATTCAGAAAGGGCTTCCTAAGCAATTTTCCCAGTGAAGGAGCGCAGAGACTGGCATTCTCATACTATGTTTATAACATTGCTGATATTAGGAACAAAACCACTTTTCAATATAAGAAAATTTAAAAACAACCTGACTATCATGTTGGAGAAAAAAATCTGCTACAGTGAATAGAGAAGAGCCATTTGTTCAACAGTGTCTACAAATAAGTCAACTTTGAAGCGACCAAACTCAGTGCTCCTCTTTCATGCCTCCCACGTACAGTCCCCAGGTGAAGGAGGTGTGCACTCTCAGCCAGACCCACACAGATGGTTACCTTCATCTGGACAGGCACCCAGCAGAGGCTCAGCCTGCCTCTGGACCACAGTCATCCCTGAGACTATTCCAGGGAGCTTCAGTTGTGATGCCCTTGGCCCATCGCCCGCACTGAGGAATTTCCCTCTACCTCTATACAAACACACACCCGTGTAATGGGCAAGAAATGTGGGCAGAATCCTGTTACAAGCCAACAGCATTTAACACCAATTTGCAGTGTTGAAGTTTTCATATAAGATACATGACAAGGACCTTCATGTCTAAAGATGACCGAATAAACCCTTTGGTTACTATCCACCATCTCAGTCAGTTTTGATTAAGGCAGCACCTTCAGCTACTACTCTCAATCCCCATTTTTAACACGGTGTTACAATTTAATAAGCATTTTACTATAATAATAAGCTTTTAGCTGCTTTAGCCTTTCAGATGTTTCAAATGCAAAGAACATTTGACACGCAGCTTCAAAGTTAATCCTGTTCTCTTTTAATCTTTGCTTTTAAATAGGAAAAAACAGTAGCATTATTTTGTTGCTATATGGTTTTATTTATTTTTAATCAAGAATGTTTCATCCCTATAGCATCTTTAATTAGCAAAGTTAATTAGCAACTACAGCCAACCTGGAAGGAAACAAAATCTTCTCTAAGGATTTAAAAAATTAAAACATGTTCATTGAGAAGTTCTCATATTCACTTTTGAAAAACCTCCAAATGATAAAAGGCTTACAAAAACGCTCTTTGAAAGAACAGTTTATGCTCTTAAGTTTGAATATTTGTATTGTAAGTGGCAAAATTCCCAGCCAAGGACTTTGCAAAGAAATAATTAAAGGAGCCAAACAAGGATTCAATTATATCCTTTCCAGATGGAACCAAGCACACAAGTAGTCACTGTGTGGATGGAAGAAAGATACATTTCAAGTCTCAGAATTGCTAGCAGAGATTGCAGTAGCTTGTTCTGAAAAACAACAGTTTGAGGAAAGCCCGTTTTGTCCAAGAAAAACATAAATGTGCTAAATAATTCTGCAAATTCAGAATCCTCCTGAAAGTAAAATTTCTCCTTCACTCTCCTTTCCCACCAGTTTGACTCATTCATTCACCAGCCAATAAAACCCTGTATCATAGACAGTAACACACACAGCTCAGGGCTTCACTACAAACCTGTGCTGCTTGAGCTTCTCCCAAGCCATGAGGACAAAGGCGAGGAAGTCAATGCAATCACAATCTGTGCTCTAATTGTGAACAAATACTGATACAGTTCTTCATATAGTAACAGATATGCTCACATCAAACACCACAATAAGAGCTGCATGAAAGACTCCTTTTTTCTTAGTTGGTCTTCTCTGTATTGCTACTTTACATGGACACAACAAGCACAAAAGCTCTAGCAGTGAACTTCAGCTTCCCAAATTTTGATTTTCATTTTTTATTTTGAAACCTCAGATTCAGAAGATCATAGATAGAGGGCTTTGCTTCTCCATCTAACACAGAAAGGTATTACTTAAAACAGCCTCTGGACGTAGTTAAAATGTGTTGATGCCAAGATCCACTTGCCAAGACCTCAGCCATACAGAAATAATAATTTAACCATTTTAATTAAGAAAAATAATTTTATCTTTAATGAAGAACACAGTCAAGCCACGAAAGAATGGAAAATAAGTTAGAAACATAATCCAGAAGTTAATGCTTCAGCAAACGTTAAGCTCTATGATCCACTGGGAAGAGAAAGGCTCGATCCCACCCTGACACTGTCCTTTCCTCTCCTGTCCTGGTCACACAGCAGTCCCACGACCTGCCCACATGCACTGACAGGTCTTGCATTTTCAACATCAGCACTTAAGATTTCCAACTTTTCCTATTTGCTTTTTCCCAGCTAAATTATTACTTCTTTATGCAAGGAATGAATACGGACAAAATTTAACAGGTATGACAGCTCCCAAGTTCCTCATTTCTCTACTTGCTTCTTTTTTTTCTTTTTTTTTTTTTTTTTTTTTAATGAATGGGAAAGTGTTTTCCTCATGTTTTATTCTGTCTTGGAAACTTTTACTGCAAACCAACTTCATTTAGAAGTGGTCAGTTCTGCACCATAAAGTGAAGCCTAGCTTTTCTTGTAATTTCATAACCTCCTCTATTTGTAAAGCCAGAAAATCACCACATGACCAGCTGACAAAGTCAAGCTTTGAAAATACATTGAACATGTGTTTTATTGTTGGTGACCGTGGCCAAGCAGAGCGACCAAGTTACATGCCAGCGAGTCCTTCCGTGCTATTTTGGAGCAGAGAAATTCCAACCAAGTTTCTGCTTTACGCTATTGCTGTGAGGTTCACAAAGTGAATAAATACTTTGCTCTCAAGGAGAAAAAGCAAAGAGAAAAATAACAGAGACTCTGAACCTGAATTTGCAAGGCCTCCCAAACCACTGTGCCTTGGAACTACCCCTTGTTCATCACCTACCAATATTATTTCTCATTAACTTTTTTCCCCTCTATCGTTACTTGTAGCCACAGCGTTGTTTCTCAAATGAACCAGAAAAACCCACAACTAAACCCCATTAAACATGGATTAAACATAGCATGGTGCAAAGAGCTGACCTAGGGGCAGGGTGCTGGTTTGTGCAGGGAGACACATAAGCCTGGCTTCCTTCAGCTCTTGGTTGAAGGAGTTTCCAGGGCGGGTTTCCCATCTGAATGCTGACCAGGCTTGACCTCTCCGAGTCTATGAGATCTGACAGGGGAAGGGCCGAGGGTGGAATGGCTGCAGTGAACTAATGTGCCTCTTTCGGCTCCTGTTGCGATCGCAGCGGTGCCGCAATCTCCCTTCTGACCGATGGCCATGCACAGCAAAGGCATTTGGTGCCTTAGAAATGTCAGCCTCGTGTGCACTGGGAAACTGGGCTTTTAGAGCTGCAATGGTTTAACCAGATCTGGCAATAAAAGAGTCATCCTGAAAAAAAAAATATTCCCTGCAAATTTAAAGCTGAGCGAAGTACGAGCTTTATTTAATTATTTTTACAGTAATTGCAAAGACTGGAATTGTAATAACGGAAGTACTAATGCTGTCAGGCAGAAGCAGAATAAATAGGATGAGCTACCAGCAAGGCACAGACTTCCATTTACTGCTAATTTATTTGTAATAAAAGATAAGCACACAGAAAATATAATTTACATTAAACTTCTCTTCTATAAGACATGATTCTGCCAAATCCACACGAGCAAAACAAATAGTAACTTATTTAAACTGTATTTTCTTTGGGTGTCAGTAACAGCGAGGGAAAAAAGTTAAAAGTGTAACCATAATCTAAAATAGGTATCACCATTCCCCATGGGCTCCTCACTAACATCCAGTGCATTTTAATGTATATGAATCTGAAGAAGTTTAAAGATGACCATCCAGTTACTCCCCAGAAGCATCCAAGCAAGACACCAAAAGCAATGCCATGAAGAAATCACAGGATAACAGTTCAGAAAGAAGGAGGCAAAGAGAGGAACATCATGGGGGCAGAGCCCTTATTATAAAAGCAAAAACATCGTCTTTGGCTAAGAAAGAGAGGCAGCACCACCACGTAAAGAAATCAGAAAGGAAGGGTTATCAGGAGTCTTTCTGTGACAAATTCCTGTCTCTGCACAGGCACGGCAGTCGAGGTCAGCTGGGCACCTGACCAGGGTAATTCTCCTCTCCGGAGCGCGTGCATGGGCATGGATGGCAGCACATTTCAACAGGAGCATCCTCTCTCACACTGGCAATCTTTATTGCTTTATTGACACTTGTTGTTTTCAGCACTGAAATTATGAGTGCAAGCCTCCCACTTAAATGTTTCACTGGTGTTTCAGGCAACATTTCAAATATATCTATTAATGTTGGAGAGCCCTATTCCATTATGAGTGCTGACTTCACAACACTGCCCACCTCTCAAATTTTGTACATATTTAGGCCAACAGACACAGTTACAGAGGTCTGGACCCGAAGTTTCAAATGTTGAGGTTTTTTTTCTCTTGAGCTTCAAGATGGTTTATAACTTTGGTGATGTAGAAAAGCCAGCAAGTGAAGAGCAAAAGCTTCATAAATAGAAACCTTTAAATAGCTTTCATTAGTAACTGTTTAATAATTAGAATGACAATAAACAGAGCCACCAAACAAGACATGGAGATTATATCAACCATCGCAATCAATGTAGTTTCTCGACTAAGAAAGAAAAAGTAAAAAAAAAAGTGATTCTTTCCCCATGATGCATATATTTAGTTGTAAGAGAAAAGATTAATATCTGTATGATACAATGCCAAATCATTGAGATAATTATGAATTATATCAAGCAATCATTTCACAAATCTCCTGGAACATCTCACTTACGACCATTATTCATGAGATAATGCACTCAGCTACAATTTTTTTCAGATATATTCCTCTGAAGTCTTTTTTTTTGGGCTGAGATTCCAGGTGGAAGAAAATTGGTGGGGGAAAAAAAGCTGAAGTTTTTTAATGGAAGACAAAAATGGAATATTTTTTTGTGGAATATGTGGAGGAGCCCCCTCCACATATTCCTAATCCTCTTAAAAGTCTGCAGGCACTAGTGGGAGATACTTACAGATTTATTTTCAAATAGACCCCAAACACAAACCAGTCATCTGCAGCAGGGAAAGGAGTTACACCTGGCAATCAACTGCAACCTCATGCATGAAACATCAAAATCTGTGCTAAGAAACGCCAAGCAAACAGCACTAGAGTACTGAACTCCAAAATACATCTGAAGTACAGGTTTTCACATTATAAATTAAAGAGTCCATGCACTATGCTAACCTTGTATTTATAGGAAAGCAAAATTAAGGTTCTAGCAGGGCCAAATCCTGCACAGATTTGCTCCCTGTTTAAATCTGTTGATTCAATACGTCCCAGCTAAACTCCTAAAACACACTACTGCAAATAAATGAGCACTGGATCCATCCCACAAAATTTGTTATTATTAAAAGTGGTACATTAACCATAACCCTTATTGTCTCTGTTCCGAAATCCACACCATAAAATACCAAGCAAAAGCTATTTGACAAATTCACACTGTCGTAGTTTGGAATTTCTTGACATAAGTGACTGATTTATCAATTTTAATGTTACATTAGCAGTAATATTTGTATTTAATGCTGTATTACTTCTGCCAATAAGTTGCAATCCAAGAAGCATACAGTGGGAATTTGTACAATTTGGCAAGCTGCTAAGCTCTCAAAGGCTTATCATCATGGAAAACCTCAGTGTTCAAGCAGGAAAAAAAGAAAAAGAAGAAAAGGACTAGTAGAAGGCAGTTTGGAATATTAATTCAGCAAAAGAGACTTTATAATATAGGCAGCTGTTGCATACAGATCACCATCCTTTACTAAAAGAATTACTGTCTGCTTTTTTTTCATGTGCTACTTTTAAAGAGCATCTTACACTAACGAAAGCATGTTTTATCAAGGTACTAAAGTGCTCCAAAATGGTACCAAATTTCTTTCTGACAATGTTTGCACAGTACAAGGCCTACAGTTTGCACTTTTCGAATTAAAACACTAATTGTAGTGTTTATCTGCATTCTGACAGCATCCTCAGAGCAACCACATCAATCTTATGACCTTCTCCAGTACAGGTCAGTGTGGAAAGCAAATTTCACGCTACCACCTTGCCCTCTGCTTCACTACTCATTCACCTGATCCTCTCCTAGCAGTACAAGGCCCAGGAGCTCCACTTCTTTAAGTGGAATGATAAGACAGTAAAACAAATTGCTAAAAACCTTCCAGTTTAGCTTGTCAGGGCAGCTGAGTCCAAAGTGGGTAAAGAAAGAGGCACAGTGTTATTGCCATGTGAAAGTTTGGCCCATGGAGAAGAGACAACAGTTTAAGTCACCACCCTCTAATCCCTCTTATTTTCAACACAGAAAACTGTCACTCTTCATTTCCCAGGCCCACAAGATGCTTTTTTTTTTTGTCCTAATCCCCAAATACACCTGCTCTCATTGCTGGAAGCACCAAAGCTGGTGACATTTGGCTGTTCAGCAGAGCTGACATGGGCCTGGCAACACATCAGTCACCAACACAAGGAAGATGCTCCTAAAGCAGATGCCACTTCCAAACAAGTCAGATTTTTATTTATGTGACTCAGTGACACTGAAAGCAACAGCAGAGAGGTGAATACAGACACTCTACCTACATAGGGATCAAAAGATTAATTTTTTAATGCACATTCAAGAAAGAAGAGAGAGCAAGGACCAGACAGGAACCTCAATGTGTAAGGGTTTTTGTTGCACCCTGCCTGCCCTCAGTGTGTCATTCAGTAATTCTCCTACAGACTAGATTTCAAACAAGCCAACAGCTTTAGGTCGTGCATCATCGTTAGGGCAAGTGTAGCTGTTTCTCCTCAGTGCAATTGCTCTTAGCAGTGTCTTCCAGCTTGGGAGTGTGTAAATTCTCCCTTGCTGTTTGCTGTTCACTTCTACTCCAGGTCAAGTTGTTCTGCAGCCTAGATGGAGTCTCAGTTATTGTATTTCTGGTTGAGGCTTCTGGATGGTTTGAAGTATCAAACCTTACACAAAAATTCAGATTTATACTATTTTTATTGAATTGTTTACTTGTGTTATCTTTGGGGGGTCTTTTTCTAAGTAAATATTTGGAATCCAGAAGATACCTCCTGATGAATTCTCTGGTGTGTGAACCAAACAGAACTAGCTGTGAATCCCAAACCCCTTCAGCCATTTCTAGCAAATGGGAATTATTATTTTCACTGAACATGGACTTAAGATGACCTTGAAAAATGAAAAACAAAGGAAGAAACAAACAAACAATGTTTTCTTTTTGCAAAGGCCTTGGAAGTTGAGCTAACAAATTCACCCAATCACTAGTTGTTCAGATTTTTTTTTTCCTCTGGAGATTTGACACATGGAGATGATGTGCTGTGGAAATTCTTTTGAAAGGACATGCATTTCCCTAAGGGGTTTTTAATGAGAATTTATTGCTCATGAAAGATTCAGGATTGGCAGCACTTCAGTCTTCAGTTAATGATCTTTGTTTATTAACATAAAATGCATCACACTTAACAGGAGTGTAACTTTCCCAACCAATGCATCAAAGCACGAAAGAATTCCCACTCCTTCAGTCTTATCCCCTGGGGCTGCCTGAGAGGGTGTTAGCTGAAATTTATATGGTTGTCCTCTAGGAAAATGAAGTCAGAACCCTGGTTTCACGTAAAGCTGAAAATCATGGAAACATTTTTTCATAACTAAAATTACTCAGACATAAACTAACAGCAAGAAATGGCAGTCGACTGCTATTACTTCTCACAGCATCTATTCCTTCCACACAAACCTTCTACCAGTATCAGAAGGTCTTTGCTTGGCCCTAATTCCAATTACTTTTAAATTCTGTGGGTAACATTCATGCAAAGTTCTGATTCCGCACCCTGTTAGCAAATTTCTTTAGAAACTCAAGAAATTTCCAAGAGTGATGAAGGCTATAAGCAACGGGGTCCGTGAACCATAGGTCCCAGAAACATACTACTAAGCTACCTCTTTTATTACTAAAGGAATAAAAAGGCTGACATGTATTTTTTCACCCCACTCCACCCCCCCAAAAAGGGACAAACCACATCACTGAGGGAAAATGTGGTGTAAGGTACAAAATCCAAACCCGTTGTTTTGAACACTAAGACCAACAAGATTTGGATCCTAAGTTCAAGCAAATTCCTAGATCCCTCTGCTTTCTTCATAATTAGCTTTCCTTCTGCTCTGCTCCAGAGATACATCCAGTTCTCATTTGTTTGTGAGAATGTTTAGAAAGGTTTTTCTCCCTGTTCTCTACAAAACCTTTCATGTTTGCTCCTCCAACTCAAAAAAAAAGAATGATGTCTGATTTTGCTTCATTACCGGCTGACTTCTTATCTCTGTTTTCCACTCCTTTGTACCCAGGTATCACACTTTCTAGTATTCTTTGTAACCTCTTTTTTTTGGGGGGGTGTTACGGACTGTGATGTGTTTCGATCCACCCAGAAAGCCCACAGCATGAGGACTTCTGGTTTCTTTAACAGGCTGCATTCACTGTGTCTTTTCTCTCTCTGAGCTATATTTATTGCAAACTCTGTAACCTTCTGGATGTTACTCATGTCCTGTTTTAATTGAACACAAATACCTTGAAAAAATCATGTGGATAAGGAACAAGGTCAAAGTGATTTTATTGCGCTTTGCTCAGTGTAGTACTCTCTCTTGACTTTTTTCTTTCTTTACACAATTGTTCAATACCTATGTATTCTGGTACAAATCACCAACAAACCTGCAATGACCTTCCATTCACAGAGAAAATACAGAAGAGGATCAAAGTTGTTCAGAAAGAGCTCTTTTCTTCACTGCTTAAATTGTTTTCTTTTTGTTGTTTCTTGCAATTTCGTTTTGCACCCTCAAGCATAAGAATACCATTCTAGTAAGACCCAGAAACAGTGCTCAGTCAGGTGGACACATTTCTGCTGGGAACTCTCTCTGTTTCAGCAGCTCAAACTCAGGTCAGGCCCCTGGAGCAGCGTTTTGCATTGTAACTCGTCATTGCTCTCCTCTATCAACTCACCTGAGAAATTAGAAAATTTCTTCTCACATCGTTTTACAGAAAATCAAACAAAGTGAACAGTGAGATAACACCTTTGGGTACAGCAGAACAGCAGCTCCAGTGGCCATGAGTGTTACCTGCACACCTGCAGACTGGGAATTGGGCACTGGGATTACAGAGCAGTAAGACAGAGTACTTTGTACTCAGGCACTCATCAGGATGAGTCCAAATATATGCCAAACCAGTCTATCATAAATATATATCCATAAAGATGCCCTCTATAGAAGGGAAAGCACCCACATATCAACCACAGAGCTTCCATATTTGCTGTGAAATCAGCTACTCAGTTTTACCTGTTTACATTCATGGCCTCTATGATTAAAAGCATTAATGCATCTATTCAATCATTTGAATGTATACTGTAGAAATTTAAAAAAAAAAATAAACCAATTATGAAAATAATTTCAGGTGCCCATCCATTTTTCGTAATTCTGAAAATAAAAACCAGTTTCACAGTTAAAGGGCTTTTGAGACGAATTCTGTCAAGACAATATTTTGTAAAATTATACTCATTATTTGTACTTTAAGAGCAACAGGTCATTTAATGATGTGCAACAGTTGGTTCTTGGGTCACCTGCAAAGAGCCATTGGCATAAACACAGGATATGTGCTTTGGGTAGATACAGCCCCTGCAGGTGCCTTCCAATAGGACTGTCAGGAAGTGACAGGTAAAATAAATGAAATAATTATTTTCTGAGAGCATTTCTCAAACGTCTCCATAAAACGTATTTAAGATGTACCAAAAGGCATTAATTGCCACTTAGTTTTCAGTTTCACAAATGTGATCCTATTTATTGAATGAAAAGATATGGAAAGAGAAGGTAATTCAGACTTTCCTATAAATCTCTGTGACTTCCATCACATACTAGTTTCATGAAGAAAAAAACACATGGAATCTAATAACAGGGATTTTTACCCTTTTTTTTTTTTAAATTTAAAGTGATGCTGTAAAGACATTTCCTTGGAAAAAGTTATAAACTGCTGGACTTCCCCCAGTCCTCCCCCAGGCTAGGGAACATGTTCCAGTATGCCTTAAACAAAATAATGTTTTCTACACCACGTCTCACCATGCCAGAAAGAAAACAAGCCGCACGTTGAAAATCACTTTGAAGTATCCTTCAGTAACCCAACACACGAATTCATATTCATGCAGCCTTACAGCAATAAAATCAGTTCCATGCTAATGATATAATTGTTTCTTCTATCACCCTATCTATAAAAGAAGACTAGATAAAGTCAAAGGCAGTGGCCTCTGGCTGATTATGTGTTTTGACAAATTAGATGATTAACTGAAACCTCAGACTCAAGTTTTGCTGTCTCAGTAGACCCAGAAGAGGAGAAGAAAAGCTTTGCTTTTGAAAGGACACGGATCTATAGGGACCCCAGCCCAGAGCGAGAGTGCTACTCCAAGGGCAGTATTTGTGCTGCACACACAGTGGCTGCCACTGCACACAGCCTTATTCCAATATAGAAATTAGAGCTGTCACTTTAAATAATGGCAGCAGCATATGGTAATACATGCAAAATGCTGCCCGACATGTTCAAGTCGAGATGGAGAAACTAAGTTATCAATGACAGTTTTACCACATAATACACCAATGTAACACTTAACAACACTGAAAATAAAATCTAGACATATCAGTGGAGCAATGGCAGTATTTTTATATTTATGAAGCTGTTTAAATTCACATATAGTCAAATCAAAACTGCAGTGGCTGTCTAGGAATGAAACAGAGAAGACTGAATAGCAACAGGCACAAGATTCACTTGTGTTGTTCAAGTTGTTTTACTGAGATTGATTAAAAAACTCAACATGTGGTGCCCTGAACTTGCTTCAGTGTAACATCTTTAAAACCTGCTCTCTGAATATTAAATGAAAAAAACATTATCAGGTGAAACTTGGGTGCTGTCTATCCTGTCAGATAATGTAGCTCAAGAAAGTTGGGCCAGAACTGTTACCGAAAACTTTTCCACTTACTTCTGATGTGACTACTATGAGAATGGGACTGCCATCATTCTACAAGTAAATACAGTAGGGGGTAAAAAAAAGGATTTCTGTTTAAAATGTGAATCAGGGAAACAAACACATTAAAAAAAACCCTCTTGGGGAATTTTAAATTATTTTCCCTGAAGATATCAGCCAGATCTGCTCTGTGAATGAGGCCAGCTTCTCAAAGCTTAAATAGCATCAACTTCAATGGAACTTCAATTTCAGCAAACAAAACAAGTAATTTAAAAGATACGGGTGAATAAGGATTAAGATGTGTTGATGTTCAGGCATTTCCAAAGGCATTAAATGTATATTAAGAAATATCCAAAATATTAACTGTCTGAAGTAGTAAAATTGAATGATTTCCAGCAGTTCAAATGTCAACCAATTAGGCAAATTTACATTTCCCCAGTTTCCACAACAAATAGTATGTTTTGAAACCAATCTGATGTCTGAATAAAGCTTCCCATTTTCCACAGCAGAAAGATTCCAGTATTGTATCTGGGTAATGAACTGTGCTCTGAAATGACTTACAGTCATCACCACAATCAGCTACATCACCCTTGGTAGGAAGCAAGATTAAAATCACACAGTGCTCACGTAGCATCACCACAAGTATTACCTCGTTTACAGAATCAGGAAAAGGTCTGTTCCAAACCAAGGTATTGATTATTCAAAATTTAATTCCCCAGTCAAAAGCTATAACAAGAAAATAAATCCAATAAAAAGCATTTTCCAATTAAGTGTATCTAATCTTGATTTTAAGTTACTTTGATATTAGAGATCATAAAACTAGAACCACACTGTAAGTATCCAGGTTAATAGAGTAGGAATTAAAACAGCCATATATAATATAAAATTGGTGATTAACTTTGTAGGTAAATCTCCTCCTTCATTACATGGCCATGCTTTTAGTATATATAAGATCAAAGCATTTAACAGAAAGTGCATACACGGGCACCTTGAATTTTTTCTGCTTACACTTAAGGTACACGTTTACCTTAATTTCAAAGCATGGGAAGGGGGCTGCAACAAGCAACTACTTTAATACCCACCACCAATAATGAGCAATTTTCTTAGAGAAAGCCAACAGAAGCAATCCCCTCAATGCCCAGGGTTCCTTAGCCAAATTGTAACTGTGGGTCTTAACAATGTTTTACAAGAGTGCATAAAGAACTCGAAGTAGCTGTATATACTGAATACATATTACTACTGCTCTAAGTTGCTACACAGGTGTTCAGAGCTCCTCCAGACTCCAGGGATTGATACCTAAGAGATGTTTGTGTTCATTTTCATCCCCAAAAGTCTCCAAAGCAGAACAGAACAGCTTCTCCTTTTTCATCCCACTGCAAGAACCAGCAGATTTTGATACGCTAAGATACTTCCACGTTGACATATTTTTCTTAACAAGATATTGTCTTAATTAGTTTCATCTGCCATTTGGAAGTTATCTAGAAGACATGTTAAGGATTTTTTTAGTGAAGCAGAAAAAACCCATATGTTTTCAGGCTGCTTATTATTCCTTCCTATAAAACCACTACCTGCTCATTACAGCATATCCCACAAAACCAGTTTTCATAGTTGACAATGAAAGCTGTTATCATCTAATTTCATCCCTTCATTAAACACTGTCAGTGAGATGGCTTGACCAAGACACAGAGGTCTTGCTTTGCCCTTCTGCTGGCTCTGGCCACAAAAGTGAGACCCTGTGCCAGGAGCACTTCCACAGACCTCTGTCTGCAAAGGTCTCTCTTGGCATCAACACAACGTCCCAGTGTGTTAGATGATAATACAGCTACTTGCTAAATTTAACATTATTTTAGTTAGCATACTCCTATGCTAACTATGCAGATGTA
Organism: Dendrocincla tyrannina; assembly: GCA_035047865.1. Classification (NCBI taxonomy): domain Eukaryota; kingdom Metazoa; phylum Chordata; class Aves; order Passeriformes; family Dendrocolaptidae; genus Dendrocincla; species Dendrocincla tyrannina. The sequence goes on along the minus strand of JAWWMP010000171.1, from coordinate 6,876,443 downwards.
GGAAAAGATAAACTCTCAAGGTCCAGGAGGTCTGTCAACAGGTACTTTCCCCAGCACTGTCCTGTGGAAACATAATGAAAAACTCTATTTATAGATGGGGCTTCTGCATGCACTTATAAAAACTACAGCTTTGTTTGAAAATCCTGAGCTTCCAATTTCTCAGAATTGCAAGTGACAGATAGAGAAAACAATTTACTTTCTAGATAGGTTTAGAATAATTTTCATTTTCCCCTATACACAGATCATGATCTACAACGTTTCCCAAAGACATACTTTCTTTAAAAACAGCAATATCTTTTGGAGCATTCCCTGCAACAATACCAATCAACTTTCCTCTTATGAGGAAAAAATTTCTAAGTAAATGCACACAAGTGCCTGATAGTGTCAAAAGCATTAATGAAGAAAAGTATTTAAAAACCACTAGAAAACTATGTCCACCATACCGAGCAGTAACTTAACACTTGAAACAGGCAGCCAGATGGCTGGTTTCAGCCAGCCCATTTCCAATGACATGTCTTTAATCAGCTGAATTACCCCAGACAAACAACCAGCCTGGATTTTTAAGAGCAGGACAATGCCGGAGCGGGACAGCTAGAGCTGGAGATCAGCCGGTTCAGAAATCACTTCAGGCTGGGGCTCGCCAGCCCCCGGCAGGCCAGAAGCCACAGGGCTCAGCCCCGCTCCCTGGGCCAGCAGGATGACTCAGGCACCTGCTGGAAGGCCCAGCAGCTCGGCAGGACCTGCGGGACATTCCCGCAGTCCCGGCCGCAATCCCCCAGATGGGCTTTTAATTATGGCCCTGCCGCTGCTGACAGCCTGCAATGCCTGCAGCCAGAGCGCCAGCAGCCTCAGACACACAGCACCGCCTCTGCCAGGGCCCAGCTGGCAGCCCAAAAGCACACAGGGAGACTTCTGCTGCAGAGGAAGGGGAGCACCATGCTGTCACAGCCACAAAGCAAGATGTCCCTCCGACTCTTCAGACCTTTAGTCAATTTATGTCCTCTTCAGCAGAGACTCCAACCACTGTCACACACTGGCTGCATTTTTTCATTTAGGTTACAAATCTGCTCCTTCCTCAGTGGTCAGGGGATTTCCCCAGGAGCTCCCTGGCCAACCACCAAGCAGTCACACTGAAGGGCAGAGTCCTGTTACCACCTATTTAACTGGACCCACCAACACCCATCCTCTCTCTGCCTACATTTATTCCCTCCACAGCCCCTCCATCTGTATTTCCCCAAAGCACCCTTGCTTTTCACTAGTATTTTTACATTGCTGAAGCCAACAGGCTCTCACCGATTCTAATATATGTGTTTTGGTGATGGTTCTCCTAGAGCAAACTTGGTTTGACTCTGAAGCCAATGATTATGGTCAAAGTCATGTACTATCCCTGGACATCACAGAAGAGGACAAACCTGGGGAGTGAGAGCCACCATCCCAATCTCTGAAGAGGTTACAGTGAGGTAACATCAGTCAGATCCACAACTACAGAGACCTAACAGAGTCCCTTCTGTTATTTTATACAAAATGAGAAAAGGTGTCATAATTTCTCATAAAGTGCTCAAACATTACAATCTGGGTACTCAAATACTTATTTCTGCCTCAGCAATCTATGGGAAATGTGCAGTTTGAGCTGCTAATAGAACCACATGATAATGACTCCCAGAACCAGCCCCAACTTTGAAACAACGTGCCTTGAGCCTCAGTGCAGAGTGAAATGAAGACATTACCATGCTACCTGCAAGAAATCATCCCATACTCAATGCTGGCTGTTACACAACGTAGTGCTGTAGCACTTACTGCCCTTTTTATGCTCTTCTATACAAAACAGACACAAAAAATTGTCTTTATTTTAAACTAGTGAAAGTTTGAGAGCTTTCCAGGCAGGTAGGGTTTGTTTGCTTGGGTTTTTTTCATTTTATTTTTAAAAGAAATTAAAAATCTAGATCATAACATCCACAAGAAGCAAGCACCAAAGTCAGTGCCAGCCTTGCTTATTTCCAGAAATAAAGTTGAGCAGTTTCAGGACCTTGTCGTTTGAGCATAGATTGCATTCTAGCATATCAGATGCTGCAGTAATGGGTTTTTGTAAATCTGAAATGCATTCATATTGTGTACATAAAGAACTCTCTTGATGTTTTACTTAGTTTAATGCTCTTTTTCATCATATGTACCCACCCATGCCCCCCTGCTTTCAACAGCTAATAACCAATACATCTGATGAAAATTAATTGTCTTGACAGCTTGCATAAAAACTATAAAGGTCCAAAGGAAAAATGCTGTGCCAGCATTTTCTTTCTCTGTAGGACAGTAGCTATGGAAACTATCTTCAGAGGCCAACTGGCCGCCATCCCGGTACAACACAAAAAAAATCAAAATGCTACTTTTACTGGGTTAGTCAGTGGCCCCAGTCTTAATTATCAACCCCTATGACGTTGCTGCACATCAGCTACAGTAAAATATTCATTGATTTTGTTGGGACCAAAGCTGGTATAGCATTATAACACTATTACAGACCTTATGAGTGCCCTCATATTGATAATTATTATGATTACCTGTCAAAAAGAAAGTATAAAACATGTAAAAATAGACAGCAATCAAAAACATCAGTGTGCAAATCATCCAATTTTTAACACAAAATATTTCATTACTTGTTGTGATAGAAATACTCAGGCAAATACTTGCAGCCAAAGAGGAAATCTCTAATCTTATTTAACTGTCACATTTCACTAACTGAAACTTATCCTTTGGGAAGGGTTTTATCCCATATAGCTAGTCTGAACAAAAGCTGTGATTTCTAATACAGTCTGACAAAATCATCATTTTTTATGAATGCTGAGAGATTATGAAGGATTTTTCTCTGGAAAGGTAATACACAAAGCAGCCAGAGGTTGACTATTGCAAATGAATGTGGCAACTTTCACTGCCAGCCAAGAAGTTCTGTAGAACAGCAACCACAGGTCACCGATGAGACTCAAACTTTTAAGGAAATACATCTTCCATCCAGAATGGTATTCAAAAAGTAGTGAAAGATTTCAGTCAATAAGAAACCTACCTGTAAGTAAGGAAACTGGGGTATACATACACCTCAAGTATATACATGTTTCCATCATTACAGAGGTTGGCATTTCACTGAACTGTACAATTTTGTGACTCCATTCTCCAGTTTTTCTGACTCCTTCTGTCATAGCAGCAATTCTTATTTAAGTGAGTTACCCAGGCAGGACAGAATTAGACAGAGCAGATTTATGTTCAACCAAGAGCCTAATTTTCCCCAGTGCCACATGACATGGGCTGGGTGTGGGTCTACTGGGGGCTGTGGAAATGCAGCCTCTCAAAGGATTAAGCCTGAAACACTGGTATTTTACGTGCCCTAAAAAACAAACAGGAGTGTGTCTGAGGCACTGGGCTGGCTGTAGCCTATTATCCTGATAACCTCTGAGCATCCACAAACCAATCATGGTCTCATTTGAAAAAGTCTATGGCTATTGACAGAGGATAACTAAAAAACAAGGCATGTGCCTAAAACACAGGATATTTAAGCAACTTGAACATTTAATTTAGCTCATATTATAAACACCATTTTCCATGGCTGTCTAGATCTCTGTCCTGCTATTCCACTGAGAAGCTATGTTCCACCTCCTCCTTACCTCAGGAGGTTCTGCTTGTAGGAGCTGAGACACAAGCAGGCAGGCTGGATTTGCAGCAGGCTGTGCTGGTGTTGCCCCATTTTGCCCGCTGAAGATACATCTCTCTAACCCAACTACTGCACTGGCCAACTCATTTCAAAATGAAGTGAAGCATGTGATTTTCAGGCTATTAAACCCATATGAATTATTATAAATATCAAGTAGGTCAAGACCATGTCCTCTGCTGCATTTTCTCTTGCTCACAACTAATGATCAAATGGCCTGTCTCCTTGTAATCTCAGTCATGACCTTCACCAATCCTTCAAGTGCTGTATGATTTTCCACAGATGAAAACTTCTTTCCCTTATACAAGAAGGATGTTTGAACTGTATTTATTGAAGATCTTGCAATTCATGTCTGTTCCTTGGTTTTGATAAATTAGCACAGTGTTCAGCAACTTTCTTTATGAAGCAGCGGATGCAGTCTCTCAGAAAAATGTATTTATTTGCACTGCATATTAGACAGTCAAAGAAATAAATTAAGACCTTGATGCAGTCTTAATCCAAATTGTTTTACTGGTTGACTGAATGCCTCACCATATGGGAAAGGAGCTTTCAAATATCCTACCCAGACCTCACTGATGGGATAACTCTAATAGCACTGAAAAAAAAAAATGAAAACAAAACAAAATAAAAAGGGGTAAGTTTTCTGCAGGCAGAGAGACATTCACCGCTGCCTCATATGTGAAAAGAAACCCAGCTGTAGGGCTGTGATTTCATCCTGTCATGAAGGAGTTCCGCATCTGAAATATTGATTAGTGGGAATGGAAGGGAAGAAGGCCATGGCATGCTTAGACCCCCTCAGCGCCATCAATAAATCCATGCCTGACTGGAACTATGGGTTATATTTTAGATCTAAGAACAGCTCTCGTTAATTCACCTGTTACCTTTACATAGCTATATCAGCAGAAGACTGCAGCAAAGCACCCCAGAATTATTTATTACATGCCTCACACTGAGGTTTGATCCAGCTACTACTAAACAAAGCAGGTTCTGTTTCAACTAACTTGGATCTGCATCAAAAATATGTGGTCCGTGCTGCCATCATAAAAGAAATGAAGAGATTAAAAGAACTGAAAGGACGGACAATAGGGCTTACGTGCCAAAAGCCTGACTTCTTTTCCTGTGGTAATCTCATCAGAGACATCCATGACTGAAAACCTTGTCTTGCCTACCGTCTTTAAGGCTCTCACACCTACACACTGCCAAGTGAAGATGTTAAGGAGATTAATCCAAACTCTAATAATGTTTATGCAAGTATTGCTAAAAATATCTTTCTCAGAAAAGCCTTTACATTACAAGGGAGAGATAAACTCCCATATTGATACATCCCAACCTACCCAATTGCTACCTTAGCACAAAACCTAAAATCAGACAACAAAACACACAATAAATAATAAAACGTGTTTACTACTCTATGAAGTAAATCCAGCAGACACCACTGCCACCATTTGTTTTAATGGTGCACGCTGCACCAATAAGTTAGAGAATTAGCATTAGCTTCTAAATCCTGCAAACCTGCACTTCTCTTCCTGAACACAACTTCATCATTTTCTTTTCCAAGAGGAAATAAATCAAAATTCAAGAAAGTAATTTTCTAACTCCTCACCTGCCAAGATTTTGCTGAGCTCCCCGTCTCTCCTCTCACCTGGTCTTCCTTACTCTTCCTTCCTTACTCTTCCTTAAGAGTTCTGCTGCCCCTGGTTCCAATTCCTTGCTATACAGGTTTGTTACAGTCTTTCCTGACTTCAAAACAACAGTCATCCTTGGTGTTACTTCATTTTCTGGAAACACTGATCACAGGCCACACTGCCACTCATCCTTGTCTTTTTTTACCCACATCTTTCCTATCAAAACGCTTGTTTGACCCTCTGTGAAGCTGCAATCTCAGAAACCAACCCCTAGCTCCTCACTGGAGAGCCACAATGCCCCAAAAACACCTAGCTCAGGCCAGGAGCTGTTTTACAAGGAGACCAGAACCTGAAACCGTGGGATGTTTTGTGACTTTCTGGGTTTCAGATACAGAGTTTGGAGAGAGGCAATCCATGTTCACCACCGAGGTGACATCAGTGTTTGTAGGCTCCTGTCACACTGAAGTCACACACCTGTGAGACACAATGCCAGCCACAGAGAGTGTCAGCAGTTTGAAGTAAGTCTTCAGATATCCAGCCCAGTGAGAATGTCAGGCTTTGAGAACAAATGGAAGCCCTGATTTCAAAAGAAATCTGCTCTCTGACTAACAATTCCTCATTTTTCCTTGTACTCTCTAGTGTAATTCTCTCATCATTTACTGACCTGTGTTTCACAGATACATTGTGAAGTTTTGGGGACATTCTCTCTGATCATATTTTAATTCGGTAAGTGCATTTGCACTGGCAATTTTAGCTCATGAGGGGCACGTTTTTGCTGAAAACTTGTCTTGGGCCAATGTTTAAGTTCCTGAGCACACCATTCATGATCTTGTAGTTGTGCTCCAGGACAGCAACCGGAGCACCCCAGATATAACATAGATGCAATATCCCCAGAGCCTGACTCCTTGGTGCATGCCCAGGACCAGCAGCTGGTGAAACCCCTTGGAAGAAAAAGAGGAGGTGTGGTCCTGGACCCACAAGGGATCACAGCAAATAGTCGAGTTTTTTTATTTGTGTCGTATTAGTTGATCATTCCAGTGCCCCTATGGTGGCCTTCGCTAGGCTCTACTACAGTGCCAAAGCAAATGTAAATATATTTATTTAACAAGAAGGAGCATTAAAAAACAAAACAAACCAAAAGCCCAAACCATAGCCACATACTACAACACTGTTAACTATTCATTTATATTAGGTAACAGTGTAAATATATTTATTTAACAAGAAGGAGCATTAAAAAACAAAACAAACCAAAAGCCCAAACCATAGCCACATACTA
>JAWWMP010000171.1:6773676-6864501 GCA_035047865.1 Dendrocincla tyrannina | reverse complement strand
TCGGCGCGGCGGGGGGGGTGGCGGAGGCCGGGCCATTGTCTGCGGCGGCCCCCGGGTGCCCCCGGGCTGGGGGCGGCGGCGGGGGCTGCCCGGGGACCGGGACGGGATGCCCGGGGACAGGGATGGGATGCCCGGGGACAGGAACGGGATGCCCGGGGACAGGAACGGGATGCCCGGGAGCCTCGTAGTGTCGTCCTCGGGCTGCCCTTCCGCGGCTCCGGGCAGTGCAGCCTCTCCGGCGGGGCAGCTGCCCGTGCGCTTGCACATGATGGACAAAACCCTCGTTCCGCACAAGCCCCAAGCGAAACGCGCATCGCGAGTTCATACTGTCCCGGCTGCCCTCGAGAATTAGGGGAGAGGGCTCGTGGAGTGGCGGAACCTCCGGGATGACCTGGGACGTGCCAAGGGGCTGCCCCAGGCCCTGAGGCTGCTGAGGGTCTGCTATGCGACACCAAAAATTTCAGGTGGATGGAGATTCGCAGGCACTCACAGCACACTTTTAAACCTCGTGTTATAAGAAAAAACAGTTTCAAAAGAATAACTGAAAGCATTGGCATCTGGTAGTCAAAAATTGCAAGTAAAAACTTTTTCCATGTCGTAAGAGGATCTTACTGATACGTGATCCGGTTATTTGTAGACAGGGTATGTGTAAGAGAACTTGTGTAGAGTGAGCAAGAGTTCAGGAAGGATTTCCTTCAGTTAAACTACAGAAAGTATGAGACAGATCTTGAAAACAAGGTGAGAAAACCTGACATGATGCAAATGAGAAATAGTGGGTACACTGGAATAAAGAGACTGCAGGAACCACAGTGCAAAGTAAATCCTCGTATATGGTACTGAGACAAGAATCCAAGGGTAGTAGAGCTGTGTCTGTGAATCAGAGAAAGAAGAAGTACTGGAGAAGTAAATATTAAAGAATGAATGTGGCAGAAGTTTTTCTGGATTTTGAATTTGGAGGTTTCTGAGCAGAGGAGTGATACTCTCGAGAACTAATAAAACATTGGATAATGCTCAGATTTTATTTAACAGATTAGCTGTAGCCAAAGACAGTGTGGCTTGTTGCAGAAGGAACCTATTCCCATGGCAGTACAGAGAACAATCTTTGCAGCCAAAACACGGCTGTGATATCTTGAATAAACCCATAGCCACGGCTTTTAGTGCACATTTTCTCCCAGGTTGGCAATTCCTTTTTCCAGTGTGGAATGGGAACCTTCAAAATTATTTGAATCTGTCAAACTTCTAAGTTTGTCCTTTCCAGGACAGAAGCTTAGACGGGTCCCTTGCTCTCCTGATGAGACACAATAGTTCTACTGCATTTAAAATATATTAATCATCTGCTTAAATACAAAAAATAATATCCCAATAAAATGTAATCACACTGTAATGCCTGTTGCTTCACAGACAACCTAAACTGCCTACACGGATGCCATTCTAGTGATTAAGACTGCAAATTGCTAAATGGTTTTTAAGACTTGCCTAACGTGAGTGGCTGCACTGGATCTGCCCAGAAGGTCTGTGTAGCTCAATCTCTTTTCTCTTGAGTGGCAAACCCCAAATATCCAGGGAAAGCTACATCACTTTGCCACCTGGGAGCTCAGGGATCTCCTGACCCAAGCTTGCCCTCTGTGCATTTAGTACATCTCACTAGCTTTCTTCCATGACTGTTCAGTCTCCAACTCACATACACTTTTAAAATCTATGGTATCCTGTTGTAGATGCTCTGATCCTTGTTTACATGAAAAATCTCTTCCTTTCCTTTGTTTTTCAATGTGCTGCCTGTTACTTTCATGCAGTAGCCTGTATTTCTTGCACTGAAAGAAGCAGCAGACAATCAGCTTCTCTCCATGCTGCTCACGTTTTAGCTCTGTCATTCCCCTGCCTGTGTTACTGCATTTTCAGACTGGAGTCCTAGTTGTTCTATAAATGAAAACCATCCTGTGCTTCTGATTAGCCTTTCCTGCCCTCCTCTGAACTTCTCCAGTTTTGTTTCACCTTTTCTGAAGTGGAGGACTAGAACTGCAACTGGTATTCAAGGTGCACTAAAATCACTGGCATAATTATGGTCCCTTCCTAGGGGTGGTACTGCAGATCTTAAAATACGTATTCTAGTCTAGTCAACAGTCCTTCTATCAGTCTGCAAATTATTGCATAGAAACCTTCTATTTAGAGACCACATCTATCTTTCCATGATTATCCCTTCCCCGAATTCCTGGTGAAATCATGGAATGGCTTCACCAAATCTGCTAGATTAACCAGGACTAACAGAATGGGGAAAAAATTGGCAGTTCTTTAATTATTTTCAGGCCTAAACTTAAATCCACTGAAATCAAGACTGACAGAATTGGTCTCCTACTCTGTAACTCAAAGTGATTTAGAATTAAAAAGAACCAGTGTTTAGCTACAACTTAAAGCTATAATTACAACTTGAAAGTGTTTTTATGCATATTGAGCTGTACTGTGTCTGACAGCTGAGATACTCTTTTTCTGTCTCTTTAAGATTAATAGTATCTCAGTTTCATACCCAGCAATAAGTACATGTTCCAAATCATTAATTATTTCTTGTCCCTAGGCTTGCACAATTTTGTCTAGCAAAGACACTTGCAAGATAATACACCAGTCTTCAAACAAAATTCATGACTTGGCTTACCATTGCTTCAGAGTGATACAAAAAAATGCAGTGCTCATACTTCAAAACACTAAAACGAAGTAGACGATAGCATTAGCTTGATACATTACTGGTAGGCAGAGTTTTAAATAAAACAGCCTAGCAGCTGGCATGGACAAATGCAACAATTTGGGGGATTTTTTTCATTTTCTCAGAGACACCAGGCTACTGTTGAAGGGACAGATACTTCCTAAACTGGCTTCTGACTACAGCTGACATAAATGTGCACATGGAAGTGGTGTAGCTCTGCTCACTGATGCATTCTGCAGCTCTTTCAAACGGGAGAGACCTGGGAAAGGACAGGTGTGTTGACAGGTTGGAAGTGACTGATTTCCACAGTAATCAATAATGCCAAAATAACCATGTAACCTTTAAGACAATCTCTGCTTCATAGCAAAACTTCAAGTCTGGGATAGGGGTGGGGGGAGGAAGAAACCTCCAAAAATGCAGTTACTAAGTTTTACTCACTTCTTGTATTAATAGAAATTTATTTTACACAGGGCTATGCATGGGTGATATAATACTAGATTTTCAGATTCTCTACCAAAAGGTTACTGGCACTTAACACTAGTGGTGTTCCAAAACTCTGTTGAACATGAGTGAGGTAGAAATCACGTGAACTGACATCAATTTTAGAAACAGTTGCTCTTTCAGCCTGACACAGGGCACTGCTCAGTGAGACCTGAGGCAGCGCTGCCCTTTTGGGGACTTTGAATCAAATATGGGGACGATCACCTCTGTGTCCAGGAAGACTGCCAGGCCAGGCTGCTGCACGAAAAGCTGTGCAGTGGTAGCTGACAGGGACGTTCATGGAGCGCCCTGTGCTGGCAGAAAAAATCACTCACTTGAGGAGAGGTTCCAGGATAAACTGGTCCCCAATAACCATGTTGGAATTTCTCAGTACAGACTGGTAAGCAGGACTACAGGAGGACACGCAGTCTGGCTGCTGCCTTGTGCTCACGCCTGTTACTGTGAGCTCCTGGTGCTAGTAGGTATGGTCAGCCTAAAAGGGATTTTATGAAAGTTTTCTGTGGATCTGAATGGAAGTTTAGAATTTAGATCCTTTTTGGGAATTCTGAGTATCTTATGAATTGGCTGAACACAGGGTCAAGTGCTGCCACTTGCACATTTCCACATTGCAGGACTGAAATGAAAAGATATCGTGACATTACTGTCACAGGAAGAAAGACAGCATTTGGCCATTTTTTGGAACATTTATAACAGTGTTATTAGAGAAAAGGAGAAGCATTGAGAGTGTTATAACCTCTGATGTGTGTTTCTGGGCCAATCTCTCCCAGGAGTCTGCAGGAAGATAGGCTCTTCCTTTGCATTTGATCTCTCTTCCCCAACCAGGCAAAGTGGAAGAACATAAAAATACAGGAAGCCTTGCAGGAACCACACCATATGTACCTGTTTCTCTCTAAAGGGCTTAAGGGCTCTTGACTTGCCTGGTAGAGGACTAGGTGTCTACTGAATGAAAAACAATAATGGGTTTATTACAGCATTATCAGGAACCAAACTGGGAATCATTTGCGAGGAAGCATCTCACTTTCTCAGTCCTGGGCAGTGCAAGCACATGCTAATTCTGGCAGCACACGGAAGCAGATAGGCTTCTCCTTCTGCCATCTTTAAAGGTGCTACATAAATTACAGCCAGCTAAATATCTTGCAAAAGCTGTCTTATCCTTACTGCTAAGCATTTGCTGGGGATTAATCTCGGTTTTCTATTTTTTGCTTATTTGAGTTGTACTTTCTAAATTCTGCGTAGCTAATTCTAAGTCGCAATAAAACTAAGAGGTCTGTATTTTGCAAGCTTTTTCTAATTTTCTTTAAATCTCAGGGGAGTATCTATATAAGCAAGAGTTTGCAAATTCTGAGCTATGCTGATTTATGTAGGAAAAAAATATGCTCAGGTCTTTAACATGTGATGAATGCTGCCTTATATTTGAAACCTTGTCCCTAGTGGAACTGATTACAATAATGTTTATACAGGTTTATGCTATAAATGCACAATATTTTCCCTACAGCAGAATATGTTGGGATTTACTCTTGATTAAAAAAAAAAAGTGTGAATGGGTGATACCACAGAATCTGGGTTGCTATACACATGAGTTGGACTTGATGATCCTCATGGGTCCCTTCCAACTCAGAATATTCTGTGATTCTGTAACATAATTATGTCTTTTTATTAACAAATGAATAAATGGAAAATATAATTTGTTAACCTAAAAAGGGCTTCATACAGCAGGCAGAATTGATAGGAAGCACACCCTGAATCTCTTGCACCACGTGTGAAGAGGAAGCGAGCCAAGTCCTGCAGAATTAAAGGAAACTTTCAGAAAGCTGTGAAGTACCTCCCCAAGCTCTTCCAGCCTGCTTACAGTCAGCATTAAGCTAAGCAAGAGCTGAGGTGAGCCTCCTGGATAAGGGAAGCTACAGATCTGAAACCCGCTTCGGTGAAAATACACGCCAGTACCTCTGGATCTTTAGGTGCCAAGTGCACACATCTGGACAGAGGTGCAGACTGTCGCTGTACAAAGGGAGAAGATGGCAGTGATGGATCAGCACATGCCTAACATCAAATAGCAGGAAGAGGTGATGTCACAGCAGTATTTTGGGTGACAGGTGTCCTGCTTTCAACTCAAGCAATATTTGTCCTGTAGCAGGCCCAGCCAGATGACACAGGATCTGCATCCATGGTTTTGTCTCTGTTAAAAACCATTGCATTGGCAACATCAGCGTACCTTAAAATAAAGTGCCTCAAGAGAACAGGGCACAGGCCGCCTCTCCTTCTCCCTTTGCCACTACCCATCCCCTGACAGAGATCATTTACTTTATACTGTGGAGTGAGGGGGGCCAAGGATGGGAGCTGCAGAGGACCCTTCCAAAGATAGGTCTCCTCTTCCACAGCTCATCATGTTGTGAACTGTAGACACAAGAAAACACTCTCCCATCACAGAGCATGGGATAAGATTGCGTCCAAACTTACTTTAAGCCATAGAACCTTTTAAAGATTCAAGCAGTGACGTGCAAACTTCATCCCTCAGACTGAACAGGCTGACAATCCACAGTGCTGTGACATGAGAACACAGCAAAACTCTGGCTTACACACAAATCTCTTGTATAAACTCTGCCACTTATTTTTATTCTATTAAAAGGGAATTACCTTATTTCTTGTTTCATCCTTGGGGCTGAGGAGATGAAAACCTTTTCTCACTTTATGTGGAACAATGAGGCCCTGTTCTCACATGGGGTCTTAAACTCTTGCTTTAAGGTAATTTAGGAAAAAATAGAAAAAAAGGTTGAACATTACAGAATGAAATAGCAAGGCTGAACTTGATTATTTGACTTCTCTTTCACCAGTGAAACTGATTTGCAGGGAAAGGTGCTAACCCAACTTGCATGACTTCATAAACAATTTCTCCTTGGCCTCTTCTACATCTGCCATCAGCTGTGCCCTGTTTGTAGACTTCATTAGTGAAACGGATCAGTGAGGTACCATTCCTTAAAAAATAGCATAATTCATAAATTCTCCATTTCCTCTCCCTTAAACCCACCACCCCATCTAAAACTCCGTGTCACAGCCTGTGTCTGTGGGCTGCTCATTTCTGTAATGCATTTTGACATCCTGTTTTTATAAGAGCCCAAATTCTCAGTTGTTGCCTTGATGTAAATCCATAGGCTTTACTCCACCAAACAGGAACCAGGGCTCTGTGCAAAGATACAGTTGTTCAGTTTTAGAGAAGATGCCAGGGAAATGCCCTGTTACTCACAGGAATTATTCTTTGCTCTGTGAATAATGCCCATAAAATAATTGAAATTATCTGAGGAGTGAAATATGATTCAATTTGGATAAGCATGGCTGTGCACAGACTTAGTGGAAGAGTAAACTCAACACCAAATAATAAAGAGAGACTGGAAATGTTTGATTTTTAAAAAAGAACCAGATAATCTCTGAGCACCAACATCCGATAATTGCATATCCATTTCTTGTTGATCATTACGCTGATCTGTTAATTGGTTTGCTGTCTGAGGACTGGGGTGGGTGCTGTGTCAGATGAGCAGGTGCCCCGAGGTTTCCCCACGTGGCCAGACTTTGGGGTCAGCCCGTGTTCCCCCACGCAGTGACACAGCAGTTGTGCCTGGTGCTGCTACCTGAGCCAGCCTGCACCGCAGGGGATACAGACAAAAACCCTGCCACTTACACTTAGCTTCAGAGAAAATCACCTCAAAGCATACATTTTCTTTCCTTAACCCCTAATAGCCACTACAGTAATATGTATATCTGCATATGCAAACGAGTTTGTTCTTATAAAAAATCTAAAACAAACGCAGAACCATGCTGGGATTATACATTTCATTTCCCAGCATACAAATGAGGATTTCATTTACTCTGGGCTGTTCATGCATTTTGCTTTTAACAAACACCCATATGCCAAATAGACCTTCCACATACTTCCCTGCTGGAGGTTTTTTTTCCTTTCAACTTGGTAGGGAACATTTGTGATCCTTATTCTACCAAATTTATCTAAAGAATATATTTTGCTCAAGGCCTTCTATTTTATAATTTAAGAGAAACAAATCAATTCATGGCTCCGGCAGCCTTGCTATTATGACAAGCATACATCTGTGCAAAAATACCCCAATTCCTAATTAATTACAGAATGTTATTAAGATTTAAAAATTAACATTGGTTAATTTATTTAATTTTATAAACACAGCCATATGAAGTTACTTTTTTAAGGACCACTTTTCCATCTTTTGCCTGCAGTTTTAGAATCTGAGGAGTTTAGCATGGATACAGAGATATTTGCTTGTATCAAGATTATTTTCTGTTCAGATGGTTCCCAGTCCTTTATGTAATGACTTTAATAACTGAGGCTTGACACTTCACTCCTGACTCATGCAGCACTGATGGGCAGTGTTAATGGGAGTTTTTTCCAATTAAAGGAAACAGGCTGAGAGTCATGTTCTTTAAAATTAATACTTGTTATGAATGTATAATGCCAAAGTCATCCCAGGTCATATTTCTCATATATCACAGCCCATCAAGCTGAGCTTAATTTTAATTCAGCTTAGTAAATACTCCACAAAAATATGCCCTGTCAGAGTTAAAGTGACTCACTGCTGCAAGAGATTTACTTCCCTATCAGGTAAAGAGCTGCACGTAAAACTGCTATCAGCTTTATTCAGATGAGGATGATTGTTTTATATGACTAATTAGTGGAGCTAATAAAAAAATTGAACAAGTGTAAACTTCTGTGAGGCATCTATATTCGCCTGAAAGGCAGTGATCAGTCTCGGTTTGAGTATTGAGATAAATTGTACTCAAATATGCACTGCTTTACTGCAATAAGTGTTGCAGCAGCTCTCCATTCTTTTCCCTTGGTTACACATTCAGTAGTTATAGTGGACTTGCACAGTCCATTGGGTCAATTTGCAATCTTTAAACCATCCTTTCTTACTTTTCTATGACCCTATTAAAAACACAAACAGTAAAAGCCTTGCTTTTCTCTACATTGGTTATTCACATTGCCCTCACCCAGTTTGTTCCTCAAGAAGTATCTTTAGCAAGGGTGGTGCGAGGTGGGCATTGTACTGGCAAGCCAAGGGAAGTGAGCAGTTCTCATTCACAGACTGTACAAAGGCAGTGCTTTTTGTGGCCTGTAACTACATCGGCACTGCTCACTGAACCATCCACATTTACACTCAGCTAAAGAAAAGCACATTTGGCCAAAAATCAGATACGTTTTTAATTGGTATCCTCATGTGCATATTTAAACACTAATCCTTGCTAGAAATGCTCATCTGAAGCAGCACTGTGAGCTCTATTATACAACTTGGCAGCCTTATATGCTTTTTATCTACGTTTTTGTGTGGTTTTTCACACATGAAGTCACAAATCAGAAGCCTCAGCTTTAGAGAGATGTATATGATGTTACAATGTTAGTTGGAAGCATCTGAGTACTTGTGATGACAGAATGACTCCTAATTGCCAAGCTCAGTTCTGCTCTTCCTCAGTCAGCCTCAGCTCCAAATACTAAGGAAACTAAAACAAATACATCAGTGTTTTCATGGGTTTTACGAATTTGTCATACAGCAGTGCTGTAGAGATACAGGGAAAAAAACAACAAAACACCACCTCGGCAAAACAAAACACTGATCAAGAGATGAGAGACAGGTGTTAGTGACTAATAGCACAAAAAAACCTTTTTCCTGGCTTTATCCTTGCCCAGGTGGTGTGACCAGCCAGGTGGATCAAGAAGCAAAGTAGAAGGAAGTCTCCTGCTCTTACCACACCTGACCATGCCACCCCGCTCCCTGCCTGTTGATCATACGCTACAACAACAATTTTGGAAGATGATTCACTCCAAATACAGTCACATTTGTATTGTAGACCAGAGGCAACTTTTCTTTTGAGAAGCATCAAGAATGGGTTGAAATGGGGTTTTGGCCCCAAGACCTGGCTGCTTAGACCTTAATTCCCCTTTGGCCAAGTTACTGAGCCCCTGGCAAGGAAAAGATACTTGTGCAGAGCATGACCTTATTTAGCTGGGGTAGCATTTGTTTTTTTTCTCAGCCTTCATTACTATAATATTATACGTAGGGTTTTTCATTTGTTTGCCATGCAACTTATTCCCCTAAGATTAGTCTTTTTGTAGTCAAGCAGTTTAAAGCTAATCACAGTTGTTATTTTAATCCGTGCTCACCATTAGAATTCTTGCAGAGCTATTTTGCTTGTTAGCAATTACAGTCTCCCAATGGAAGTTCATGATTACAGCAAAAGCAACCTGTTTAATACTTGGCACCTCTTTAGTACACAGACATTAAAAACAGGAGCAGAGAAGCCATGCTAATACTGCTGATGAAAGTAGAGCAAATCTATTTGACAAACTCTTTTGCAAATACAGCACTGGAGAAATGCCATGCACTTCTTGTGTCCATTTCTGGTCCCTCCCCTCTGTATTTTACATCCCTGTAATAAGAAAGTGCTGCTGAGCACTTTCTTATTCATTTATTATATGATGGTCATGTCTGAAATGTAGCATATCCTCATGCTTTCACAAAGGCAGATTAAAGGGTTGGTCCTGATTCCGATAGCATTACTAATAAAATTCCTGGAAAGGTCTTAAGACCAGGGTCTGACCCTTGTATATTCAGGAAAGCATCCTGTCCTGAAATATGACTTCTTTCTAGCATTAAGAGAATTGGTAATTGCTGCCACTGATCTATGTGTCAAGATTTAAAAGTTATTATGTGCTGTCAAGGTCAATTAGCAAAGGTTGCAGGAACAAATTTTTGCTTCTCATGTTGATTGTCCACGTGATTCTGACATAAAAATTATACGTAGTAATACCAATTAGCTGGCTTAAAACATTCAGTGACTGTGTAAGAAACAACACTGCAAGGGGATCCCTCATGCCTGACCCTATTCTGTCCTCTTTAACATTGTTTCCAGGCAGGATACAGCAGAGAAATCTAAAATAATCTTTTTTTTTTTTCAAGCTGATAATACACAACCACTATAGTGCATCACCTCCAGTGATAAATGTTGGTGATTTACAGCACTGGGGTCAAATTTGTCTCATGTTGGATAAATGTATTTTGTTAAAAGTTGAGAAATGGGGGAACCACTGACAAGTCAAATATGCTATCATTTTTGTCATTCTCCATGTGAAAATAGCTATTGTAAAATGTTCAGTATAAGAAAAGCTTTGTTAATGAAGTCTGCATCCTCACAAACTACTGTGGTACCTTCACTCATTGTTGTCAAGGTTTTAGCAGCAAGACATCTGAAGCTGGGCTAGATGTCTGCTCTAGTAGAAAGCTGTAAAACGTGACCTGACCATAGTCAGTTCTCCTGGGACAGCAATTACAGCAATAAATGTTCCACAACAGATGCTAATGCCGTGTATAAACAGTCATCCCCTAAAACGAAAAGAAATTTTGGGCCCCTCATGTCTTTTAGGGTCCCATTGTACTTGTGGAAATGTAAAGGAAATGTAAAATTGATATGCACACCATGACATCGGCTTTAGTCTCCTCTGCCTTAGCCTGGCCCCTATAAATCTGTCCCAGCTGTAAGTAATGGTGAAGGAGCTAAATGGTCACAATTTGTGTGTGTCGTTTTTATTAGCTCGCCTGGAGTAAAGTGGGGGTTATTGGTCAATGTCAGGTTCAGCGCCCAGTGACCCACTGGGTTAAAATCATGGTAGTCACAAATCAAGAGCATAATGGAGTCTGAGAAGAGGGCTATGCTGATTTATTAGGACATCTGTCTGGCTCTAGACAGCCGAGTGCTGCCCCTGTGTAGTGCCAGCTATTAGCATAATCCTCGCCATGAAACTTCTTAGAGGTTTAAGAGAGAGAAATAAAGTGTTCAAAGCAGACCGGCAAAACCAGAAGGGTTTTGCTTGTAGTGCTCATTTACAAGTCTTAACTTTTTCTGCCGACACCCCACAAAAAGAAGCATGAAAATAAATTAATATTAAAAATAAATTACTGCTTTGAGTTTTTCAAAACCACTGAACGTTCAGGACATATCTGAATGTCTGTTCGTAATAAAGTCACTCCCCCTGCTACTTTTCAGAGACTTTTTAATGCTTTAAATTTTTAGTATTCATTTATATTTAACCGCAGGAGTGTCTTCTGCACATAATGTTACCACCTTCATCCTTGCAAAACTGGTCTCCTGAATTCTGTAATCTTACATGAAAACTTTTTTTTTTTTTTTGGTGCCAATTGTTTTGGTTACTTTTTTTTAGAAAAGCAGAAATTAAGCACAAACTTTCTGAGTTTTTCCTATAAATAAGACTTAGTCCATATCATCATGCTGTTTGCTGTAAATGCTGTAATACTACTTCATATCACAGAGGCCAAGAAGTTTGTGAGGTGAATATCAACTAGTACTGGCATGGGCAAAGTTTTTTTGTACATGAGAGGCATTCAACTGAAAAACCAGACAGATCATTATTTCTCCCTTGATTAGAACTAAAGTGGAATAGGCATCAGAGTATGAACATTAAATTATTCCTTGAAGATTACTTTATATTTGACTATATATTTAAGAAGATTGCCACTGCTCGTACATTCTTTAGAAAAAAAACCAAGTTAAATATTGCATTTTAAAAAAATCCTGTGAATGTCGAAAGAGTTTAATCACTGGTATTATTCCGTTTCCTCTTTATTAAATGTTATCTTAGATAAGGGGTTAAGCTCATAACTATAAGAAAATGAGATAGTGTGTAGTTAATAAATAGGTGCTAAATATTTAAAAAACACAGAGACAAGCAAATGCTGCAAAATGTTGTTGTGCAAAGCTTTTTAGACCAGCCATGATAATAACAATTCTATACAAGTGGAGTGTCTGGATGAAATAATTTTAAAATGATCAAGATATAATTAACTCATTAAGGCTGTGAGACTTCTGAGGCTTCTGAAGATTAGGTAATTTCTTTTCTAGCTTTTATCATTAAAAATGCTGTTGTAAAGAGGCAACCATGTCTGGAATGAAGGGAGGACCCTTTTGCAAGAGCTGAGGACCTCCACCTGTGAGGAGATGACAAGCACTAGACCAGAGTGCAGCGAGCTTTGCAAGGTCCTACATGAACAGAGAAGAAATAGAAAATCTGGACTATGGAGAGCACAGCAAAATTTTAAACCAGTGTTTATTTTTGGTTCAAAACTTTCAATTGCTCATGCTATGCTGACTTTTTAGCTGTAGTCTGTGTGCCAGTCAGTGAAAACACTTATATTGAAGCATATAAGACAATTTGCTAAATTCAGTCCAATTAATCTGCAGTAGAGTTAGCATCCACTGCTTAGAAACTTTAACATGAAGAAACCTGTGTGTGTGTAACTGCCTGGTTAGCAAAGGCAAGATTCATCTTGTGTGTTATGCCCTTCTTCTTTCATTAGGTAAGACTGGATAGTCTGCAGAGAACTAAAACCGGAGAAACAGAATACCCAATCATTTATTTGAACTCAAGAATGAAAACTATGGAATGCAGTATTTTTTTCCAAAATAGCAATATAAATAAATGTGTGTGTGCATAGGACTTGCCTCCATAAATTCCAGCGTTGTTCTTCCAGCTGAGTCACTAAATGCTCTATGTACTTGTTGGAGTCCATATATTCCTAAATGAAAAATAATTAAAAGGTTAGTTTTTCCATGTCTAAAGCATTTGTAAAATGAGTCAGTTTGGGGAGTCCCACTTTCATTTTGTTCCCAAAGTTATCCCAAGTACATAGAAATCACAGTGATGTAAAAAACTAGATTAAAGCCACATTGAGATTCATACCATGTGAACAGGGTAGAAGCCAAATGAACTTTTCAGAGATTATTTGAGGGGAAGACAAAGGGCACTGAGGATACATGAGCAGCACAAATGAATTAGTGTACATAGAACTCCTACCCATAATCTAAGATCAGAATAATCTTCCCTGGATCCAGACTGAAAAATAACTTCTCAGCAATGCAGTCACTGTTTTGGGTCCACGTTTTGTTTATTTTAGATATAAATCAAAGTGAAATGAATATTTGACTCAAATATTTATTTCGTGGGCAGTATGAAGAATATGATAGCACATACCCTATGGAAAATGAAGCTATAATTCAGCTCCTATATCATTTTCCAGTTTACCTTTTGCAGATGCTGTAACTTGCAATATAAGCTATTTGAAAGCCCCTGTACCTGTGTCAAGACAGGATTTCTGATCAATAATCTCAATCAGATGAACAATTTGGATTTTTTTCTTATTGAAGCCTTTGCTTTAAGCTCAATGCAAAGAGATGATGTTTATTCTCAGCAGAGAAATCTGTCAGTAATAGAAATATACCACTTCATTTCCAGGAGAAAGGCAACATCAGTGTTATTTATATCAAATATTTCAGAAAATGAACCCACAGAATAACATGATATGATATGATATATTTGTATGACAGCAGTACCAACACAGTCACATTACTATTATTCTGAAAGCCTATCAGTAATAATATAACTCTCCTGAAATATCTCAGCAAAGCAAAAATATGTCTCAAACCTCATACTTCAGGAAATAACAAGAATTGGAGTACTATTTGGAAAAGAATCCATCTTCACTTTCTGGAGGCAGAAGCTCCATTTTTATAGATTCACTGTTTTACCTTCAGACTCATCACAAAACCACTTTGTGGGGTTCTTGTTTGTATTAGGAGTTGTTTCTTTACTATTACTGTTTTGTATTTTGTGTACCAATATGGATTTTTGTTGCAAAGAAGTTGGTTCTTCTGAGCTATTTATCTTCATGACCAGGAATATGAGAGAGCCACCACAGGGATAGTACATCATCATGTCTTCTCAAGGTGAAGATAAATGTTAGCTGATTTGAATGATCATAATTTATGTATAAATGTACATTTTTATTTTTCAGGACTGGCATTATTCCAGGTGATTCTGCCTTTCAGCCCACAGTAATTATTTCCTTGTTCTGTTTAAGAGAATGAGCGAGTGAAAGAGAGAGGGAGAGAGAAGTTCCTCAAAGGTTATCATGACATAAGAAATGGTCCCTGGCACAGACAGGAAGGAAGAGTTCAACAGTGTTCCCAAGGAGCCTGTGCGAATGGATCTCAGTCATATCCTGGTCAAACTACATGCCTTGAAAAGCTTTGGTTATTCTGAAATTTCCCATTCTGTGGTTTCCCCAAGCTTAAATTTTATTCTAACTGCTGTAAATCCAAGTATCTTGTAGATGTTTCTTTCAGAAACCATTAAATCATGTAAATCCCAGGAAACACCCTCAGCTTCAGTGGCAATTAAGCAGGAAGCTTCTTCTAAGCTAATACAAGTAAAGTCATTCTGCAATATTAGAGTTCACAAAAAATACACTGTACAAATATATAATGATGATTAGTTTCAGTACCAAGTTCTTTAAAACAAGTTGCCTTTTTTACTTAATATTTTTTTACTATAACAAATCTGGCATAAATTAGTATTAATACCTTTACATCTTTTTAATGTAATATTAAACAATATTCCTGATTTATTCATCAGTGCACTTTGCCCTCCAGGCAAAGGTAGGATCAGCAGTTCTATTCTGCATAATTCTACCACAATAATGTAAAAAACTCATTCTGAAGCAATTTTCTCAAAAATACTGTCTAGAAATAATGGGGGAAAAGAAAGCAGTGTTTTAACCCTATAAGACAGATGCTTTGAGGTTAAGTTTCTCCTGTGGCAAATCAGAAATATTCTATTTCTCTTTAAAAACCTGAAACTCAGGAGTATGTGATCAGTCAGTGTGCAAAAGTGGTGTAAAAAAATCAACCATGATTTGATCAGATCATGGTTAGCAGAACCTCCTTTCTTCTGGCACATTCATGTGCCAGCTGTGTCCAAAGAGGCCATCTGCTTCAGCCAAGGTGTCTGTCCCCAAGCCCAGCTTTCTGCACTTCTCTCTTATCGTCTCTCCCAATAAGCCAAATTCTGCTGGATCACACCCAGCGTTATCATTTTGTCCATGTGAAGCAAATAGCAAAGAGTCACTTGAGATTTAGAGCAACTTTGTGATTTATAATAACCTGGCACATTCAGTGATAGCAGAAAATGTGAGTAAAACCCCAAAGTAATCACACTTGTTTATGGTTGGACTCAATGACCTTGAAAGTCTTTTCCAACTTACATGATTCTATGACTCTATGTTCACAAAGACAATATATACAATTCAGTAAAGTACTGACATTTCACAGTACCCAATAGATCACACTGAAAGGGGTAATATAAGTATTTTATGTCTTTCTTGGAGCTATGTCAGCCAAATGTTTGCACCATGTAGGCTTTGAGTAGCATGGCTAATTATGGATTCTGAAAAATTACATGGACCATCATTGTCTGATGCGAGCAGAAAGCTGCAGGAGTTTGCATTACTGGGAAGAGGATCCAAGTGACCCACAGATACACGAGAAAAACACCTTTTCTTTATCAAAACAGACACGAGATCCAGTAAGTAAGGATAAGAATCATTCAGGCAGACACAACTGGTACTTATAGCGGACACTCTTAAGGCAAATCAATCAAACAGGAGAGAAAGGCTGTGAGAGCACAGTGGACCCAGGGTTCCCTGGAAGGCTGGGCACTGACCACCTGCAAAGCAGGAGTGGGGAAGGCTGTGTAAGGGCAAGTCAACATTTACCAAATGACGCAGCATTTTTAATCTGGAGTTGGAGACTCCAAATTAGTGTGGGGGTTTATATGTTTGATGATACTACATAGCAATTGTGCTGGTTGTAGAATTGCCATCCGTGATGCTATTCACAATTGGACCAGACTTTGGCAGCCTGTGCTGCGCTGGCTCTGCTTTGAGTCCCACTCCAACCTCCAGCAATTCCTCCCAGCTTGCAGCATTACTGAGGAGTTCATCATTTAAAAAAAATTTAAAAAAATATCCTTTTCAGCATTATGAGTGAAATCTGTCCCTTTTCTTCTTAATTAGTTAGCTTCCAGCCAGGAGAATTTCACTCCTCCATCTATCCTCCTGTGATGGCACATAACTCCACTGTTTTAAGGAAAAATCTTTCTGTAATATGTTTAAATGCGGTAGAAAATTTTTCTAACAGCTGCATGTATTCTGGCATGCAAATGTCACATACCAGCTCATCTAATTTAGAGAGCATTAGATAATTGCTTTACCCAAATTATCGCTGGTTTGGGCTGAAGCTCAAGCCTACAGATACACCTAAATCTGTTTTCTGACAGAAGTAAATATCTCATTTCACAATGCTTTGTTATTTTGCTTTTTTTTTTTTTCTTTTTCTTTTCTGTGTTAGCTAGACAGCTGTCAGGAAAAAACAAGGAAGAGAAAGGAAATGAAGTGCCTCCACTGAGGCCCAGGATCCACTGCTCGCTATTTGGGTTGGTTATGTGGGTATTTGTTCTGGCATATCCCTGTTGTTGTGCTGGGCAGGGTATCAAAAATTACACGGCCCACAGAACATTTTCCCATCCATTGTTACACAGCAAACCCTTAGAGCAACCTTAGGCTTTTCAGCTCAGGAGATCCTCGCTGGAAGCTGGAGGTGATAAATTCAAGCTAAAGAAATACCACATAGTCTCTGCCTCTCTTAAGGAACTTGCACAGCTTGGTATCAAAGAGAGTTTAATGAGCTTAGTGATATGTGAAAAGGATTAAGGATACCAGCAAATCACTTGATTACGTACTTAATTCAATAGGGCTACTCACGTGCTGAAAGCGACCACGTGCTCGGGCGCTGCACTGGGCAGGGGGCACGGGGAGCTGGGCAGCACTGGGCTGGCACTGGGCCATCCTGCAGAAGGGAGACCCCAGCTCCCCCAGACCCACACACCTCATCCAGGCATGCGGGGACACGGCAGCTGCCCTGCCTGCTGCTGCTCTGCCTGGCCTGAACAAGTTCCCAGCAAAGGGTGCATGGCTGAGATGCCTGAGCTGTGCGGAAAACAGGGAAACTGGGACACAGACTAGGCTGGCACTCATGTTCCTGCAGACCAGTTTTGAGGGCAGGGCTGGGAGGTAAATGCCCTAGTCAGCCCTGCAGAGCCCGAAGCATCCCATTCCCCTCTGGCACATCTAACTCCGTGCACGGTTTGGTTGAGAGGGACATTGTTCAGACAGCGCTAACTCACTGTTCCAAAACACTACCCCTTGATTCCCCTAATATTTGTATTTGGAACCAGACAGGAAAGCACCAGCATGGATTCAGGCTCCTGTTCTTCACAGAGGAAGACGATGGTCATTGGGGAGTAGAGAAAGTCACCAAATGAGCAACCTGATAAGCGCACAGACAAGTTCTCTGAGTGTCTGGAGCCATCCAGCCCTGGAAACAGGGAACTCCATGGAGAGCCCAAAATCATCTGTTACAGTTCAGAAAGTCGCATTTTCACAGGGAAAGGTTATTAGAAATCAAACAACAACAAAGCTGTCTGCAGCCAAACAGCAGACTGTTGCAATTAGGAAACGATGTTAACAAAGCAACGAGGGGGACATATAAGCTGTTACACTAACTGTGGAGACACAAGTCATTTTGAAGGATCTTGGAAGAGTGCCCTGGGGTAAAGCTTTAGATCTAGGGAAAATGACTTCAGAGACTATTATAACTTTTCCAAAATATTTATTTTTGTTTTCATCCTGCTGCATAAGCCTCTGATAGAAAATAGACTTTTTCCCTTTCAGCCTAAGACACACACACACACACACACACACACACGCACGCACACACACATATTTATATAAATGTATTCTTGTCTGGACTATGTTTTTCATGTCTGAAAGCGATATAACTGAGAATTGAGTGAGCTGTCTGCTGCACACTAAAATAAGGTATAAAAAAAAGATAAAACCTCTTTTGATTAGTATTTTTGTCACTCTTCAATACCACACCTGGCTAGACTGCTCACCTTTGGTCCTAAATAGCAATGAAAGCTCAACCATGTGGCTTAAAAAAAGATCTCTAAAAACTGACATCATTTCTGATTTATTCTTTTCCTACCTGAGCTCAATGTGTTATTTTAATTGTCAATTTTTTTAAAAACTGACATGAAAGTGGACATTGAGAGCCTTTGCAATGGAGCAGAAGGCTGGCAAGAGCCCTTGTGCACATCACACCATTATGGTAAAAAGAGTAATGATTATTTTAATAAATACACTGAGCAAATTTCTTAATTGTTCAAAATCACTTAAGCCTCAGTAAATAAGTTCATATTACATCTCAGCTGCAGTGGTTAAAACTGATTTACCAACTCATCTGAACCAGTTGTTTTCGTGAAAAATCAGCTGGGTTTTCCTCCTGCTGCTGCTTGGCTTCTGCTTTGCACCCTATTAACTGGCACTCTCCACAGACGGCAGCAGAGCTTAATAAAGCCTGAAATAGCACAAGCTCGTTAACTGACAGACAGACTCTGCACCCCGTGCTCTCTGAACACAGGGATGCAGGGATAGTTCTCCAAGGAATGCTACCCAGACCTTCAGCTGGCATACAGAGCCACGCTGTGTTTGCATTGTTGCCAGTTTGTCTCTAAGAAAGTTCAATCTCTGGTGTAAGAACATGGGTACCCCAACTGCCCAGTGACACCTGATGTTCATGTTCTTCCCACATGGGGAAGAGAATGGGCAGAGAGAGTGCTGTAGTTTTATGCTGTTTTCCATCAGCTTAGAAAACCTTCTGGTTTTGCAATAAGACATTTTCTACCCGGAAATCTCGTGGCTGAGACAGGCAGGAAAGATGTATGGACCACTATCCTGCAAGGGCTCTTCCCTGCCTTAGTAGAGGTTTTCCTCACTGTCTTTGGCAAGAACCAGCACCACCACTGTTCAGATTTCCAGATGTTTGGCTGGTTTGGGTAGTTATAAATAAACAGGGGTTTTTTGTACAAGTGCCTTTTACTACAAAAATTTAGCATTCCTTAAGCCTAAGACTCTCTATGCAATTAGCGGGCTATGGGAGGTTTGTCATTTCTACTAAATACTGGGAAAATTATTCTGTTTGGCTCTGTAAGGAAAAGAAACTGGACATTTTGTCCAACAGGCAAATCCAGGCTATTTTTAGCTGATTTTTATTCCCCAAAAGTTGTATAAATCAGTAAAAGCAAATACAAAGCATTATCTGGAATTTATTAGAATCATCTTGAAATAGAAAAGAATGATATCATAGCAAGAAAGTTTGCATTCATTAGTCATCCTCTAAGTCATGGTGCTTTTAATACCCATTAATAGTTTCTTTTCAGCAATATGTAAGAGGAAGTGTCCCCTACAGCATCAACAGGTGGATGTGCTTGATTTGCCTTTGGGGCCAGAACAGTCTCCATAAAGGCTGAGTGTCCATGGATACCCATCTATTCTGAGTGTTGCTCACTGTGAAAGAGATTCAGGAGGCTGCTTAGGGCCTGTTCCTGAGCAGCAGGCATGGAATAGGAACCACAGCAAATGCAGTGGACAGTGCAGAGTATGGGCTGTGCTAACCTGTGCTAGCCCCAGATGAAGGAAAAGGTCCAAGAACACTTTGAGGTTCTAAATTACCAAAAATCAACAAGCAGCATTGTTCAGCCAGAGATTTCTGCAGGAA
Source organism: Dendrocincla tyrannina (assembly GCA_035047865.1). NCBI lineage: Eukaryota > Metazoa > Chordata > Aves > Passeriformes > Dendrocolaptidae > Dendrocincla > Dendrocincla tyrannina. The sequence continues at coordinate 6,844,763 of JAWWMP010000171.1, read as the reverse complement.
ATTGGGAAATCCTGTCTTTTTACCAGGGAGAGGAATGATTATGGATGAGCTTGTTGTTCCAGAACACCCTGACAATGTCTCCTGGGCAGGCCTGGGGCTGCTCTCCCATTTACTGCAGCCTATGGAAAGTTCTGCTTCTTAGTGAGTATCAAACCTCTCTATATAGTGAAATACAAAACAAACCAAATGAAGCTTGGCATAGTGGTACATGTGACAGTTCCTGGCTGTTTGAAGTTATGGATGGCCATGTGTGAGTTAAGGACGTGTCAGAGTGACACAAATGTTTATAGCCCAGCAATTCCACAAATGGAAAGTCTGTTATTTAGGACAACAGGAATTTGCAATAGCTAAACCAGACATTTAGGGTTTAAAAAAAAACAACAAAAAAACCAAAAAGTGCTAGAAGAGGTGCAGATTTTATGAGTTTGCTGCTACACAGTGTATATATTTACATGAAATAATTAGCTGTAGTCTTGTTTATGTCAAATCCAATTTACATTAATAAACTTCACCCAGCAAAGACATGGATGCTGTATGAAAATGCCCAGAAATGTTAGCAGCCATAAAAATGCAGAGTAAACACTGGAGCATTTAATTAATCAATTTTTGACATTACCAAGTAATTACAATCTCTGAATCATTTCTGTGATCTTTTTTGTGAATATAAATGAACCACAACACATGGAAGAGCTGCTGATGGGAGGCATTTGACTTACGTAGACATATGGCACTTGCATGTGACTCCTACTGTCTAAAGAAGACAGGGAGTTACAGCAAGGATAGAAAAAACATTCATAGGATCTATTGCAGAGTTGTGGAAATTGAATTCTAAAGTTATTACAGACGTTTGGGATTCACAGATAAAGACGCTTCATTTTCGGAATGTATCAGACTTTTTAACTCACTTGAAATAACCACTGCCATCCATCCAACAACAAACACCTCAGGGCCTGAAGTTTTCTCTACCATTTTCCTTAATTGTTTTGTTATCGCTTGTCCTCACATTTATACTGGCAACTTCTGATGAGGAACAATGTACATACACACAAATCAAGCCTATCTTCATATGGTTTTATTTATACTCAAAACCAACTTAAATGCAAAAAAAAAAAAAAAAAAAGGCAGTAGACGCTCATTTGTTCAATCATTAAAAGTCCGTAGGAAAAAAAAAAGAAAATATACACTATATATCATAGAATCATAGTATGGCCTAGTTTGGAAGGGACCATGAAGACCATCTAGTTCTAAAAGCCCCTGCCATGGACACAAAAACAGCTTTTACCAGACCAGTTTGCTCAAAGCTTCATCCAGACTGGCCTGGAACACATGCAGGGGTAGGGCATCCACAGCTTCTCTGGGCAACCTGTCCCAGTGCCTCCTAATATCTATTCTCAACCTACCCTCTTTCAGTTTGAACCCATTCCCCCTTGTCCTGTCATTACATTCTCTCATAAAAAGTGCATCTCCATCTTTCTTGTAGGCTGCCTTCACATATATAAAATGTATGAATGTAAGGTTAAAATTCCAACACAATGCTATAGACATATCAATCTGATGATGCCAAAATATGTCCAAGGATCACTGGAGAAAACAAGGGGAGAGAAAGCTCTGAGGATTCCCAGATTTCAAGCCCTGCTCTGAGAACAAGGGTAAGATGAGGTTTAGCAAAACCTGAATGACCGACCCTTCAGGGTTTGTATGGATGGAAAACAGGGAGTCTGGAGATGAGCAGAGAGAAGGGGGCCCCTTTTCCCTGTGGGTTTTGCCTGCTTTGTCCTACCATCCCTCTTTTGCCCATCTGCCACTATGCTCTCCTCTAGCCACAAACTTTTTCACACAGAAGAGGAAACTTCTTATAGCACATTTTGAAAATTAATCTCTATGTCGACAGCTCTGTTTTTAATGTCTCACATGTACACATCTATAGCCAAGAAAAATTTATCTCCAAGTTAATAAGGTAGCATTACTCAGGAAATCTCAGAAGCCACTTCCAGCACTCTGCCTCTTCCTGGTGTGGTGAACTTAGTGGAACTACTTACATCCATCCACCTCATCTGCGTGATACATAAACATAAACACACAGAGAAATGATGGAACATGCAAATAAATATGCTCCTAAATATCCCCTGGTCATTGGTTTGCTTTTTCACTCTGTGTTTGTACAGAGAAAAAAGAAATGAATCAGAACCTATCACAAAAATATACCTCTGCATTCTCCTAGTTTATTACAACCAAAGCAGGAGCTGTGCTCACAGGGAGCTCTGTCAGCTCGTGGTCTGCCTAAAGCACATTTATTGTTGTTGTCATTACCAGGGCTTGCAGCAGCTTCGACTTTGGGTGTTGACGGATTGTAGGAGACAACAGGGTCTAAGGCATGAATCAGTTATAAACAGTTGCCCGAATCACACTTTTTCTTGAACCAAAATTCCCCCTAATTTCTATCAGATAGCCAAGAAAATAAAAGCATTTATAAATGCGACAGAACTGGCCCTGCTTGTAGGTATTGGAAGACAGGAAAATAAATTAAAAAAGAAATCTCTACAACATTCAATATATTTTCTTGTAGGTAACATTCAATTCAATATGGGAGGAAGGTGACCTTCCCAGACAGTTTTGCAGAGCAGGTTTCCCATGAGGAACTCTGATCCCAAATGCTGCAGCTCTCTGACAGCCAACGACTGTTGCCACTTATAAGAGGAGCTCCCAGTCCCTGCACAAAATGGAACCTGATTTTCTGGGTCAGGGGATTCATCTTAAGAAGTTTGGCATTTCCTAAGCAGTGTATAGGCCAAGCAGCATCATGTGATACTGGTTGGAGATAAACTTTTAGAGTATAGTGTAAGGATTTAGAGAAAGTGGATTTAGTGGAAGGAAAACGATTTGCTGTAATGGTAAGCTATAAGCAGAGAGTTCAGTAAAGTCCCAGAAAAGAAGCAAGAACTGGAACATTTGTGTCAGCAAACAGCATACACTTATGTTGTATAGGCCTGTTAAACTCTTAAGCCAAAGCAGTGCCTTTAGTTATAGCCACTAATTCCCAGTAAATTCTGTGTGGAACAGGAAGCACAAAAGCACTGTAAGGACAATTTCTTGCTGGGTTGCAATTCTAACCCCATTATCCCCACTAATGCTGTAAACACTTGGAGCCATAAATACCAGTCTGGGATAGTGGCAATTTGTACTGGCAAGATTAGGACACACATGGACTACATGAGAGATGCCCAGTGGCACCACGGAGCACTGGCCTGGATGCAGGGCCCTGCAGCAGTGGGGTTGGATGTGAGAGATGTGTTCCACCTCTCCAGTTTGCCTGCATGACAGGCACCATGCAGCAGCCTCAGTGTCCTTCTGAAAGCCAGAAAGAGCTGGGCACCAGCAGAGGAAGAGAGGATAAAAGGTTCCTGTGATGTGAATCCATGTTCCCAGAGGAGCTGTGAGGCACAGAGAAGGGATCTTGGGGGACAGCCTTTACTGACCTGCAGTCAGAACAGCAGATGATGCATTTGGATGCCAACTGCTGAGTTTAGGAGTAACTGAGCCTAACGTAAAGACTTCCATAAAATAGGAATTGGTAGTTTCATTCTTTGCCTACGTTACAAAGAAAAACTCCCCCTTCGATTCCCATGTATAACAATTGTATTAAGTCATTATTATCTTGTGCTTTTACAGGTGATCTAATGCACTATTGATGGTTTGTCTCCTGAACACTTGTGACTTCAGCATGCCATGGACAGTAGCTGCTAAATAAATATAATGACACTGCTCAATTTAATGAGAATCTGTTTCCTTTTTATAAAAATTAAGGTGAACCTTTGATTTTGTTCAGCATTATAGAATTCACAGGTGCCATGTGGTGCCAGTGAAATCAAAGCTGTCGTTTAGCTCCTGGTTAATGTTAATAATTTCTCCGCAGCTGAATATTGCAGCATCTATCTCAAATGTTATGTGCCTAGAGATATTAGTTACAGTTATTGCAAAACATTCTGTTTATTCAAATCAGACTGAAACAAACACAAACGGTAGCATGAAAGGCTTGAAAATACTTGTTTAGATAAATATTCATTGTCAGCTGCTATGCAGGATATACAGTGACAATTCAGATTACATTATAGCTTTTTGTTTTATACACTATCTTGCCAGTTAGCATTCAAAAATGTAACTTTAAAAATTCCTTTAATTTTATGTGTGAAATAGAAAGTTATATACTTAGCTGTCCATGTTTCTTACACATGAATCTTTCAATCCATGGGGAACTTAATGTGAATTAACAGTGGGAGTATAAGCATAAACCTTTATATTTCTGGTAATACAATTTTGTCACTAACTGCAGCTTACTGGAAAAGTTCTTTGCAATATTTAACTGAATTACATTTTAAAGATCTTCATCATCAGCAGCTGGAAAATCTATGGCAGCAAGTGATGAGTCCTGTTAGTGTACCCGCTGCTCTACTGCCGACTTTTGGATGTTTAGACAGTGTCTCTCTCTTGGGAGCCAGAGACATAGACATAATTTCCTGCAGAAGCCTTGTCTCTCACTGTTTTGAGACATAGAGGACAAATTAAAAAGCCCACACATATCAATCCTGTATCTAGAAGCATTTTTTTCACATGAGGGTGACATCCTGTTTCCAGCATGTAAGAGTGTTATGGGTCACATTCAGATGGAATCATGCTGACCTTGATGGAATTAACTGAGGGCATGTCAGTCCAAAACAAAGACAGATGAGATACACAAAGTAATCAGGTTTTCCTCTCTACCGTTAATGTGTGATTTTTAGAGTAATTGCACCAAAATATTTTCAAACACTGGTTTTAAAAAAGTATCATTTGCGGATAGTAATTAGTTTACAAAAACACTTCGGTACATACTGACCTCTTGCTGTTATTAAGCATTTGTGAAGCATCTCATGTTTCTGAGTTTTCAAAACTAATGGCAATAATTGATATACAACAGAAGGGCTGAAATACTGCATCTGAACTATGTAGGTGCTCCACGCATGAATCACAGACAATTTATTGTATTATCCTCACAAAAGCCGATGATTTAGAGTAATTTTCATAAGGCTTAGGTTGTTAGATTGGAAATATTGAGCATATATTAAATCACCAGAGGAAAAAAAAAACCCAACTTCAATAAACTTTAAAAGCCAAGAGAGGTTCCAGCCCAGAAAGTGTTTCTTTTCCTCTCAAATCATCATCATCTACACTCCTATGCCCTTGAAAGGTCCTGTTATTGAAAGCATTGATTAGTGCAGAAGGCTCTGCCTGACAGAGCCTCTCACAGGCAGTATGTACAGTGGGGAGGTCTCCCAGGTGTCCAGCTCTCACCTGGGCAAGTCTCCAGAAGTGGTAGGGATTTCAGGATTTCTCAGCTCCCTCTTCTCACATAAAGAGAAGCCAACGAGGTGAGTGTGCTTTTCAGGTGTTACAGACATCAAGGCAGTCATAAAACTGAACTGCTGCACCCACTGAGCTGTACCCATGTAATGCTGTGCGGCCTTGCCGTGAAAAGTGCTGAGCATCTGCAGGTCTCATTCATGCTGCAGAATTAAACTTATTCAGGGGAGAAAAACCAATTTCCAAACTTTAGATACAGTCCTTAATCATCCATTTAAAAAGCATTTCTGTAGCCATCAACTTGACAGTATTTAAATGAAAAGATTCTGAAAATCTCTTGTTTTCCAACAGGAAATGTGTTCAGGGATTGGCATTTCACATGTATAGAAAAATTTGCAATAATCACCTCCTGATGACAAGTCTAGGATAGGATTTACATCTAACAGGAATTATCTAATTTATCTTTCATACAGTAATACCCAGTGGCTATTGTGAACATTTTAGTACGAAGGAAATTAAAGACAACACAAGAAAATTAATGTTTTAAGGGAATGCCATATGCTTCATTTAACTCTTCTGTTGACTGTCCACATAATGTAATAAGTTAATTTGCTTCTTTTCATACGCCTAAGTAATAGAAATAACACTTTTCATAAGTCACCTACCAAAGCTTTAAAAATAAAAACAAGCTAATCAGTATAAAGCTTTTGAATTACTTTTGTATAAATGTGTACTTCTGCAATTTCCCTCTTGAAGAAAAAGCCCTTACACTGAGTAACAACCTTCCTCCTCTTCTCCTTCCCAACTTTTTCTGCCTGGATATCAAGCACCTCACTATGTGCCAGTACTAGCCAGTGGGACTCAGTGGAAATCTTGTCCCAAACTCAAGTGTCATACAGTCACTGCTGGGGCATGGGGACAGTGGCACACTGATAGCACAGCCAATGCTCTGAGCCCGAAGGTGCCTCGACACTTCATGACTGAAGAGTTTTAGGGAAGCACTCCAAAGTTTTGCTGGTGAGCAGGGGCATTTCTCTTGTCTTACCTCCCTTTCTTCCACGCACCCTTTAGAATTCTGAGTCTTATAAAAGAAATTTGTTCCACCAAAAGGTTTTTTGTGGTAGCAGTGTAGGAACAGGGCCTTAATCATGTTGAGTTGGAAGGGACCTACAAGTCCAACTCCTGGGCCTGCACAGAACCCTTCCCAAGAGTCACAGTTTGTGCCTGAGAGCATCGCCCAAACACTTCCTGAACTCTGCCAGCCTTGGGGCTGTGCCCACTGCCCTGGGGAGACTGTTCCAGTGCCCAACCACCCTCTGGGGGAAGAACCTTGTCCTAATATCCCACCTAAACCTGCCCTGACACAACTTCAGGCCATCTAAACAGCTGAAGCCACCTAACGAGATTTTAATGAGAATGTGCTCATTCTCCTTCCTTGGAGATTTCTGAAATGCCTCTAGACTTCTGGTAAATTTTCAAATCTGTCTCCCCATTGCTTCCTGTGTATCCAAACAGCTTTACTTTTTCTGAGAGGGAGGAGGGCAAGGAAACCCAGCATATAAATTCCTTTCCTTTGATACTTGCATTCATAACACATAAGGTAAAAAACCCCCCTTCCTCTGTACATATTTGAAAGACACAATCACTTCTGTGGATGGCTGAATTCCCCCTTATATTAGTTTGCATTCACACATCAGATGCCTGGGGCCAGAAGGACATGCTGAATATGAGAGTATCTGTCTAGCCACAAAGTAAATATGGTGCACAGGAGGATTAAGACAAGGCAAACGAGTCTGCTGTTTCAGATTGCAAAACTTTTCAGGCTCTCCTGCAATGCCAAAGGAGTTAAGAAATTCACAGGTATTATCAGACTGATTTCCATACTGGGGGAAACTGAATCACTGAATAAGTCCCATTCCCTGAGTCATTCTGGCAAGACCATGGCTGAAGGCAAGATGTCCTTCCAGTCCTTTAGCCTGGAAGGCTACATCCATCCGTCCATCTCCCTAACCTGACATCCGAAACACTCCAAGTGTGTATGTGCATTATACGTACACACACGTGTATAAAAAAAATAAGCTAATTCAAAAAGCGTGTATTTAGTTGAGATCCAGTGAATTAATCTTATGGCACTGAAAACCGGAGAGGCCCTTTCCATAAGGGAGTCATGCAGTCAGCTCCAGCAACACCTCAGGCACAAGTGATTTTTGCTGCTTTGCAGATTGCACTGCCTGTGCTAATATGCATCAGCTGATAGATCTCAAGCCATATTGAATGGGTTTGTCTTTTGAATTTTGATGAAAAAGCCCTGTAGATTATTTGTCTCCTAAAATGCTCCTGATTAGAGCTTCTTCTTTCAAATCCAATACTAAGTTATTAACCATGGCAGAGTTTTCTGCTTTCCACAAATCAATAATTATTCATTTAGCCATGATTAGTGTTACATGGGGAAAATCTTTGTTTTAAAATAGGCAGCATTCAACTCTTAACAGACATAGTACATGGCAAAAGTAGCTTGGAATTGGAATAACGTGGAGATGTACTCTTCCCCTAGAAGATCTAAAGATTTCCTCCTCATCTAATTTTTAATTTATAGCACTGATATGCTCTAACTGCTTTATCTGAAAATGATTATGCACACCAAAGATATGAGACAGATATTAACATCTATCAAGACAAAATTCTTGATAGAATTCTTGCACATCCCAGAAGTATTTACTAACTTATAATCTATATGGGAGCACTAATTAGTTTCACAAGGTTTATTTGCATCCCCTCAAAGCTTTGGGAAAGTTTGCAAAATAAGCTGTTTTCCAGTGGATAGCACTGCAGTTCCAGTGGCACCACAGTACAATACTTGGCTGAATTTCACCATTTCTACCACCAATTTGTTTTTCTTTTCATCACCATGTATTAGCTCCCAGAGAGAGAGCCAGACATGGAGCCCACCTATACTGCTGTACAAAGGTCAGCCCAAGGTCAGAGAAAAACCTAAATCTAGCTGAGGCTGAAGGCAGGAATGAGTTTGGGAATGAATTCTGGGTGCAGGGTCTATATGACTAACGTCAGAGAAAGGGATGCAGTGTGATATCGATATCAGATATGCAGTAGGAGAGGTATAATACTATTACTATCAATTAAGATGATAGAACAGCCTGTTTCTCCATTGCTAAATGTGAAGACTGGCATCAAAGCCCCTTCTGTGCCCACTTTGTCTCTGGACCAGCCCATGGAGCTGCTGTTGGTCCGCACACTGCTTGAGGCACACAAAAACTCTCCCTGCTCAGTTGTCCTGTTCTACCCAGGGCAAAAACAGCAAGGAAAAGGAACAGTAAACAGTTCACACCATTCTCTGAAGCTGGCAAATTTCACCTGTCAATTAGTCCTTTAATTTAGTGCACTTAGAAGCTTGCTCATGCCTGCAAACATCTTTTCCAAGGCACAACTGGTGACATTTCCCACCTTCTCGCCTATTTTTCTCCTGTTGCTCATGTTATGACTAAAAGCAGCAGGATTATATTTTTCTCAGTGGGAAATATGTCACCTGCTGTTGAATGGAAAGCAATTATTGTGGTTTCACTAAATCTTGGGCCTATTTGTGTTGAGCTTTGGAGCTGAAAAATATAAACATCCTGCTCAGTGTCAGTGTAAGTGGTTAGGCACTTCAGAATCCCAGCTGGGATCCCCCTGAGTGTCACCTTCAGAGCCTGTTTAGCACAGGGGAAGATGCTGCACCCGAGCGCCTTTCCTGTAACTGTGTCTAATCACTGGAAAGTAACAGGGAACAATGTGCTCCCAGCTCCTGCTCAGGACATCTCAAAACATCATGTTCTCCCTCTCCCCTTACTCCAGGACTCAGTTAATACTTTGCAGCTTTACAGAAACACGATTCATGTCTGTCCTGCATTTGTGCAGTTGTTTTTCCTCCTTCTGTGTGTTTTTATGTGACCATAAACCTGTCTGACAAAGGGACAGGTATTTTATTTGCACACTGTCAGGTGCTATTTCTCTGTGCAATCTCCTGTGATCAAACAGAAAAAGTCTCAAAAATCAAAATGGGAAATAAAACATTTGCAGCTGGCCAAAAGCAAAGAAAGAACCAAACCTACAAACAGTGTGTATCTACATGTGTACATACAAACACGTGGAAGGATCTGTAGGTGAATGCTAAGAGACAGTACTTTGTAATAAGCAAAGTTTGTTTCTCATGAGTCTATTGTTATTTAGATTTTAGATAAATAGATTTTAGATAGATAGATTTTAGATTTAGATAAAAATTTTCCACTTCATAATCTTCCAATTATGAAAGGAAGTTTCTAGCACTACTGATCAGCATCCAAAGATCTAGGGAAGAGGGTGTCAAGTCAGTTTTAGGGAAAGGATCAGCATCCTCAGTATCAGTGATCATTTCAGTAATAAAAGAAAATGGTTCTCAATTTTTACTACATATGATCCTAGCCAATAACAATAACAATCATGAAGAATTATTTTCCCTAACATTAAAGTTAAACAGTTACTTAATATTTGAGATAGGGATCATCTACACTTTTAGGAGGCACTGCCTATGTGATTGTGGTGTCCTAGATGAAAATATACCTTTCACATATTCTCATTTCTAACAAGGCATGCAAGTGCATGTGGGAAAGCCATTTCTTCATATGAAGTATTAAATATGACCACACTACTAGAGATGGTCTATTTTTAGGCATTTTCTAAGTATCTGTCCTATGTTAACCAAGTTGAATGGACCACAAAGGTCTAACATGTGTTTACTCAGGTAATAATTATACTTTTGGCATCTTCTATATCCTAGCAAAAAACACAGAACTTTTCAATGAGTACATATTAGGGAAATTGTGCCCCTGTGCAAGTTCACATTGAGTAGAGAGATTGAGATTGTGTTTTCACATAATAAGTGAAACATCTTCCCCAGTTCAGATAGAGCATGCAGGCTGCTCCTTCAACTAGTCACCTATCAGCTCTGCTGTTGAAATGCTATTAGAGGTGAAGATAAAAACCATGTTTACTTGCTGATAGGGATTGGCAGGATTCAGAAAGGGTCTGAATCCTTCTCCAGTTCTGAAGGCTGAAGGTGACATGTATTATCCATTAAACAGTGTACAGCATCCACAGTGTACTGCAACTTAGCATTTAAATGTATATATAACACTAAAATATGCAAGAAAAACTGTATGAAAAACACTAGATTTGTGGTCTTTGTTAAAAAATAAATCCCAAATGTTATTTGCAGTGATTTGTATTATGGACAGCCTTTCCTCTGTTTTGTTTTACCATGAGTGTACATCGTGTTGCATTTACATTCAAAGTGTACTTTCCCAAATACACCAGTTCTTACTGGACGAGATTTTATCTGAGGCGAATATTGCATAATAGACTATATGTTTTCCTTCATGTGATCTGCTAGAAACAAGGGCTTTTAGCATTTGACTAAATTCAAACACTCTGGCATATACATAGGTAACTGTTCAAAATTGCAGCCTATGAACTAAATTGGTATTTAACAGCTTGACCTATAAAATCTTTACTAAGCTGTGATACAGCATATGGTCTTTGCTGAGATACACCAGAAGATTCAGTGCTAATATAAACACCAGGCTACGTTCTTCCTTTCCAAATCATTTTGGATATGAGCTGCCAAAATCTATAACATATGGATGTATTTTCATTTCATTTCATTTCATTTCATTTCATTTCATTATCTTCTATTTCTCTTCCATTTCTCTTTCCTTAAAACATGCTGTAAAAACTGAGTTTTAATTCCAGAGTCATTATTACGCCCACTTTGATCAGAGAATCACAGCCATTTCAGTATGGCCCGTGAAAGTTCATTAGGTTCACTATGGCTCTTGAAATAGCATTTTGTATTCTCAGCTTTCTAACTTTGTATGGCCTTCTAATGTTGAGTCACAACGAGTATCACAATCATATCTACAATTGATTTGGACTGGACACTACAGAAGAGAAATACTGTATTTTCCTTCTTTTGTCAGCTGTGAATAAAAATGGTAGCACACCACTAATCCTTTCTCTAAGGGCAGATGGCTGTTTGATGTATGTACTCATCTACAAACAAAATTCAGAAATTCATTTGGCTTTATCTTCATTCATTATGTATTATTGGCCTCTCTTCATTTGACATCAAAAGTGCAAGTAAGAGGACTGCCATTCTTTATGTTAATTGTTCGGTTGATTACCCATGAATAATAACACTTAGCATTTATATAGTTCTTTACATCTCTAAATTACTTTATAAATCTTAGTTCATCAAAAAATCGGAGACTTTTTACCAGAATTTTTCTTGTAGTAAAAATGTCTAACCAAAAGGAAAAAAAGCCAGTGTCACAGTGTTATTTGATAAATATTAAGTGGTTTAAGGTACCAAAGTAAGTGAGAGCATGAGCTTAGATGAGATTTTGTATTTCAGTCTCATGTCATAAATTCTTCTTTTCTGTATACATGGAAACAAGCAGGCTGGAAAATGAGCAAGAAATGAAAAAATAGGGAAACATTATGCCACTGAAGAGGAATTTATTGAAGGATTTTATACCACACCTACTGTTACCTGACTGCCCAATACAGGTCAAATATAAGAACAAACTTCACCTGCATGGTGGTTCTATCAAAGGCTAAGACTGGTCATGGATAAATTGTGTCTCTGTGGCTCTCCATGCTCCACACTGCTTGATAAGAACCTACTGCTTGTGTTGGTCAGATTTTGGTTAACAGGTTCAGGGTAGTAGTCTCCCCAGTCAATACCCCACTGCCCCCAACATACAGAACTTATTGCACCAGTATTCTTTGTACACACTGCTCAAATACCCAAAATGATAGCCATAAGTAATGAGAACAGGGACTCAAATGAGCACACTCACAAAGCTATTGATGTCAACAGAATGTCCTCGTAACAAGAAGGAAAAAAATTTCAGCAGAACACTGGAGTGACATAACTCGGTGGTCGTGCAATCCAACACGATCCTGATAGATGGAGGTTTGCAGCTGGCAGCCTGGCTGTGTTTTAGACCTGACACGGAGTGTCAAGAACTTTTCCTTTGCATTATTTCAGGCAAATGAAAAATTTTATACCATCTCAGTGTATTTTGTAGGAATTTTAAAGTATGGTGTTTATCCAAGGTTTTGCAAACAGAACTTTCTGTTGAAAGGAACCTGTTCTCCCTAAGGCAAAACAAAGGAAACAGAGTTTGTGTATCTAAATGAATGCAGTTTTACATATAGGCTTGTATGAGAATAGATGTCACTGAAGAAAACAGGACTGTCTTGAAAGGGGCCCTATATCACAGAACAGTACATGGAAACATGTTCATCCCATCCCTTTCCATAGGGAACTAAACACACCTTCATGCCAAGAACAGAGGAATAGACAGAACATAAAGAGGCCAATGGCTTTTTCAGTGCTGGCCAAGCACGATCACTTAGGGCTGCCTCCTGTGCATGTGCTGGGTCTATATGTTGTGACACATGTCAGGGCCAGCTGTGCTCCTGCCAGCCCCCATTAAACACCAGTGACTCTGCAGCTCTTCTCTGCCTCTGCACTGCATAAGAGAACTGCCTATGAAAATTTGTCTTCCATGGGACAGCTCACTTGAGTGCTACTTATTGTTCAAGAACCTGCCAGGCTGAAAATTCAAGAGGTGTAAAAGAGAAATAATTTCTTGATATTAGTTGTACAAGCGATGTGTTAACGATCATAAACCCAATAAACAATTGCAGGCTTCAAAATGTGCTGTTTAAGTGAGGCAATTAAAAGCAATGGTCCAGCATCAACGACAGCTTGTAGGGGCTCAATGAAATAAATAAACCTATTAAAATAAGTGGGTGCTTAACCTCAAACCTTCCCATGATGCTGGGCATTGTTTAGAACATTTTTGCTGGTTTACAAATGACCATGTCATTGCAGCAAAATGTTCATAATTTATTGTCCAGAAGTCAAGACAACTCCAGCAATGGAAGGCAAAATACAGCCTCGTGCCTGTAAGAGTAACCAGCCTAGGCTGCAGCTGCGTTATTTTATACAGCCTTTCCACACAGTGAACCTGGTTAGAATTTGAATTAAATGCAGGTGCCACGACACCATCACACCACCATCTTCACATGGTGACAAGCACAGGTACAGTGTGTTATTACCAAATTTAAAAGCAAGCTTGTGCAGCAAATATAAAGGCATTTCCTTACCTAACCCTCTTTCCTGTACATTTGTATTTGCTCAGGAGCAGCTTCATAGGAAACCTGTAGGAAACTGCTACAGCAAACAACCAGCCTCCCAATAACAACAATATGTCCTTGGCAGACAACTGCCAGATGATTTTTATTATTCAAATATGTAACAGAGACCAAATGCTAGGGTTTTTTTTTTCAACAGCTTTCAGAAATCCTTACATTATAATAAGAAATCTTGTTATTTTACGATGCGGTTGAGTATGTGCAAATCCATGAATTTGTGTACATCTGTAATTTTACAGAACCCCCCCAAAAGCACATGGGTTTTGCATAACTGATACTGAAGATTTTAGTCTGGGAATAGCAACCTGGAACGTTTTAAATTAATCTGATTTTCTGTTTCCTCTACAGGTTGCAAAAGTCAGGGCTTATAAGGGCATCTCTAGTCAGGTAATTAAATTTCGGAATTATGAAATGGTCACTTCCTTGAGATTAAAACCTTATTTCTCTCATGACAATGGTTGTATAAGTAGGAGGGAGTTAGGGGAACACAAGAATTGGAGATGACAGCAATTTTAGGGCCATTTTTAGTCCCTGCAGTCGGATTCTTGTCCCACATTGGCAAAAAACTGCAGGAACAGAAACACAACTACGTGCAATCATTTGTAAGATCAGGACTCAACAAAGTTTTATAAAGGAATACTTGATTTCCTAAAACATTCAGTCTTTCAGTTTTGGATATATCTCTCATCTTTGTTTTAAGCAGATTTTATTAGCACAGTAGTTAGAAATGTAAGTCTTCTTGTGATGTTTGAGGCACATAAGCCAAAAGCCAAGTACTGTGAATGTCTCATTTCATCCTGTTGGCTGTTGGTGTTAGCTTGAATATTAATGTGCAACAAGCCCTTATGTTTAAAATAAATAATAAATATTTAATTGACAAGATGTCTAATTTCTGTTTGGCTTGACAGAAAGTTTGGTCATTTACTCCACTAAAAGTAAAATTTTTGAAACAGCAGGACCACTAGCAATAGCCTTGCAATTCATCTGGACCATAAACATTTCAAAATATCTACTTTACCAAGAATGTTTTGAATAAAAGTGGTTCCCTTTTCAAATAACTATGCATTTGATCCTTCTTATAGTTAAAGCAAATGTATTAGATCCTTGACATCACAGGAAAGGCTACAAATGAACTAACAGCCTATTTTAGCCATCTTGACATGATTAGTCTGTATCATAAATTGTGCAACACATCAATTGTATTATGATTTGCTGGAGAGCCTTGTATGTTACAAGAAATGATAGATATTTAGGCTCCTGTGCATTTTTGTGTTTCATTTTAAAACTGGTCCCCTGGGCTTTCACTTAACAAGAAACAAATACATTGCTCTAGTTGTAAGTCATAAATAAACCTGGGCTTGGGCTTGGGATTGGGTTTGGGCTAGCAGAGGGATCCTGGGCTCCAGAGGCAAGGAAGAAATGCCAACGACATTTGACATCCTGCAATTTTTGTGCATGACTTCATGGGGATGGGCGGGCGGGTTGGTGTGATTGCAAACAGTTGAACAAATTTCACTGGGAGCCCTGGGAGCTTCAGAGCAGATAATAAAGTGCAGGCATTCAGAAAGAAACACTGAAGGCAGATCAGCGAGGTCTCAGGAGGGCCTTTAAATTTCTCAAGAGAACCCTGTTACAAGTGAGCACACCCTTCACAGCTGACCTCTTCTGAAAGGCTTTTAATCTTGGGCTGTCCCCAGACTTCCAAGCAGAATAACCTGACAGTCTTCCATCTTCCTGCATTCCCTAAGTGTTATGTGCCAGATATCTCTTCCCATTTCTTTAAACTAAAATGCATGAAAGATAGGGATGAAGAGATGACAGAGCTGGAGAAGAGAGGGTCCTGACTACAGTTTGTTCAAAAGAACAGGTGAATTTTACTGCAGGATTTTGAGAAATTCCAGACTCCCTTAAAGAGCCATTCAGCTTCTCTCAGGGTTTATGATATTTAAAAGGCAGCACTGAATCCAGCTGAATCTTCCCTTTAATCTAAGCATTTAAGAATTTCTGTTCGTTGTAATTCACCAATATATAGTGCACTGCTGTCTCCTTCCACCAGGACAAGAACAGGGTGAACAGTAATACAACAGGAACATCTGCCTGAGCTGCTGCCATCGAGGGAGCTGGGGCTGGCAAAGAGGAGGTGGCTCATTCCTATAAGCTCCCATTTCTATAAGCTTTGCCACTGGCAATGCTATGGGGTAGGTTTAGGCTTTAGGCAGGCAGTGCCAGCACTCCTGGGCTCCGGTTCCATGCAGCTCTTTCACTGAAAGCTCAAGATTTCAGGAAGCTCAAACAGGATTCAGGTTTTGGGAAAGAAATGTGACCTTTCATAAAATAAGGGGAGAAATCACAGAGACCAGTATTTGCCTGAAGATTACCTCAATCCCCCGCTGTCAGTTCCAGAAGCAAAGTCCATTATTACACCTCTGCTGCTGCCTTGAACAGGTTTCTACAGTGTAAATGAAAAGATTCTTATTATCTGCCCACAATGGTGATTGAAAAGTTTGCACTTTGTAGGAGCAGCTCACTGCTCCCAATTGCCTCATCATTGATTTTCTCCAGGCCATGCCTCTCCTGTCACAGCACAGACAGAAAGCCTCCTTCCATAGCGTTGCTCCAGCTGCAATGACTTTTACTGCTGCTGCAGCTCCCTTTATCCCAGTGGAAATTTGCAGAGCTGGAGCCAATGGAAAATCCTGTTACCTTCTCCCTGCCAGCCCTGCCATTTCCTTCCTGCAATCCACGCCGCTGTGTTTGCACCACGGGCTTGGTTTTTCATCAGGAAGGTAAAAAGCCACTGCAGAAGACAGAGCAGAGAGGGGATGACGGTAAGAGTCCCTCTGCTGATGGAGATTGGCTGTATCAGAGCTGCACACCTGCTCGGGGAGAGGCACCGAGTGTGCATCGTCCTGTGCCTGACGAGATAGGTGTACAGGTGTCAGTGGAAAATTAAGAGAGAGAGAACCTGAAGAGCTCACAGGACAAATGTGATTACATTTTTAAAAGCCGCTAACCCTCAAGAGCATGAGACATATATATATATATTTATAAAGTAAACCATTTCACTCTATCCTGCTTAGGCTCAGAATTTCTTTCCCGCTGATATGCCAAAATTAGAAACGCATTTTCAGAGAAGGCCTCACCCCCAAATAGATGTGTGGCCTTCAGAAAGGCAGCTCTGTCCCTACAGCCTTCTCATTTTCATCTGAGCAGCCGTCTGTTTGGCCAGTTACATGTCTGGCTATTAAAAACCCAGTCTCAGGGAAAATGGTGTGATTCAGAGTGGCTGTACACTTTTCCTCCCTCCCTCAGAGCAAAATATACACACTAACACCAACCCATCTGCCTCCCAACACACAAATACAGCCATCAGCTCCTCTGTCTCTCAGGCTCCAACCAAACTCTGCTTCCCTCCAAGTCGAAGGGCACTGATAATAAGAGCATGACAAATTGATCATCTGCTGTGGCCAGGCCTTTGACTGTGCTCTATTTGCAGCCTGAATTTGTTGCGAACAGGAGATTAAAGCAAATCTGAACTTTAAAGACCGGACTGAATCGCTTGCTGCATCTGCAATAACTGAGTGGTCCCTGACTGGCAAATGTGGGCTATTGTTTTCTTTAGCTACACCCACAAAATATCTAAAACCAATTATAAAGATGATAAACTCACATGAATTAGTTACACTTAATCAACATATGAAAGGTTTGTATTATGCTGTGATCAGTAATTACCAGTCACTTTAGATTCACTCTTGTGACTTACTTTTCTGCGACCTATCTGTGTGTGCTAAGCCAATTCATCACAGGGTAATAACAATGCCTCAGAAATGGCTCAGTCTACTTACTTTCTGGGATTAAACATCATCTATTGGCCCTTTTGTGCCTAAGAAAATAAAATCAATTTCAAGAAATATTTTTAAGTAAAACATTTGTTTCATAAGGCTCCCTAAACAATGTGCACTGGCATTTAAAGGAACTGAGTACACAGGCTTGGGTCTATGCCGCAGCAATATAGTGGTTTAAGCAAATACTTTATTCACTGTGGGCTTTTGTGACTGCTTAGCATTGTTTTCTTTCCATTTTTTTTTTAATTATTATATAAAAATGAGTACACATGTGAACTCAGGTAGCTAGGACTGGCTCCCCCATGTTTTCTCACACACTCTCTGCATATTAACCCATCTGTCA
The DNA here is from genome assembly GCA_035047865.1 of Dendrocincla tyrannina. Lineage (NCBI taxonomy): Eukaryota > Metazoa > Chordata > Aves > Passeriformes > Dendrocolaptidae > Dendrocincla > Dendrocincla tyrannina. The sequence continues at coordinate 6,826,979 of JAWWMP010000171.1, read as the reverse complement.
CCCCCCATTACAAAACCTTGTACACCTTGGCACAGGAGCATTCTCTTTTGGGGAGAGAATAACCCACATTTGGGAAGCTGCAACAACAGCAGAACTGAACTGAACTGAACTGAACTGAAGGGTTTGTCCATGAAATTCTCAAAGATCATGCACAGTGAGTGGCAGCAGACTGTGCTGAACTTTGGGAGACCTCCTTGCAAAATCACATGGTTTGGGCCCCTGTTCTCATGTCTGTGAGGTGCTAAAAGCAGAAGAGAGAGGATATGCTCAGCCAGTAAAGGGTGAGAGAGGTGTCTTCCAGTTCAGAGAGGGAGTGCACTGGGTGGACCACAGATTTTGTGACCTTTCCTCCTAGAATACCAATTAGTTTATGACTATAAAGTACATGACTGGAGTGATGGAAATGGGCCAGAAGGTTTAAATCAGATCCCAGTGCAAAACACTGCTTCTCATAGCAAGTGTGGTGACTGGAATGTGGGAAATATTAAACAGATTTGGATCTCATTTATGCCAACAAAAACCTGGCTTTCTGTACTGATTCCCTCTGCATGCAATTTGCTATCAGCATGAACCCTCCTTGCACCTTAAGTTAGTGCACTCAGTGAGGACGACAGGAGAATCCTACACGGTACTAAAGGGTGTATAATACTCCAGCAAACCAGAGTGTTCCTTTACACACTGTCCAATTCCCTCCTCTCTTCTTCCTCTTCAATCCAGGCAACTTTCAAAGAATTAAAATAATTAAAGTCTATAAAAACATATGTCAAGGCACCCAAGATGAAGTAGCATGAAAATGTATTTGAAAAATGCCTGCTTCTGTTGAAAACCTGTTATCATAATTAGAGTTGCTAAGGAGCTTTATAACTAGTTTTCACATCAGGTGGTCATAATATTTGAAAAATAGCAAAATTCTTGTACGCATTTTGAGCTCTGACATGAAATGATGGGAAACACAATACCTCCATCATTTAAGCACGCTGTGGAACAGAAGGCAGCATCAACACAAAGCCACATAAAAAAAAATTTAAAAAGGAATTTTTTATTAATATAATCTTCAAAAAGCTGCACAGGACAAACATAAATACATCCTTTGAATAAAATGACAATATTTTGTCTATCCTCGGATTTGCCAGCTCATTCTAAAGTATTTTAGTAATGTCCATGAATGATTATGAAGGTTGTCTTAGATGGTTACCCGTTGCCCTGAAGAAAATGTTTATGACCTGAATAGATTAATTATATTCTCCTCTTAAATATCATTCCTTCAGGACTAGTTATTGTTGAGTGTAAATGTGCCACTTTATATGCAAATAAAATGGACTGAGAGTGGAATAAGAACTTCAGCATATATCTACTGACAAATCATCTTATTATGTTTTATATTAGCAGATGGAACATCTTGTGGTATGAAATGTTAATCGACTTCAACAGGATGTGGTACTTGTTTCCTTGTTTCTAGGAAATCTTAGTCAAACTTTCAATTATTTTCTCTGAGTCACCTTTGTTTCATTTGAAAAGGTTTTTAATTGCATAGTAGGAAAAGGGTGTATATTGAATGCAAGAAAAATACCTAAAGATCATTAATATCTAATATTAGTAAACCAATTTAATTGGATAAATTTAAAATAGAAGTTAATGTAATCTTGAACGCTCTATTAAAGAGGGTTCAAAACAACTAATTCATACTAGTGCAAGTCAAGGAACTCAAAACCCAGAGAATCCCGGGATAAACCTTGCTTACAGTAAGCAGAGCTCATTGTTAGAAAGCCAAGGCTCTTCCACTTTAGTGTACACACTTCATTCACACAAACATTTAAATACACAGGACAAGAAGGAATCACAGGACAGGCTTCTGTCCTTATCTCAGTCCTAAGTCTGAGTATTGACCACCATCTGGCTGCACTGGAGCAGACAATTGGGGGTAATTTTTGGATATTTTAAACAAAAAAAATGCAGTTGTTTTCACCTGCATTTGTGCTTCACCACTAGTCCAAGCAACTCTTTTATTACCACCTGCCTGTAACATTTGTTTAGCTTGTTAGTAATTTTTATAGAAAAGGACACTTTGGAGTTTGCCAGGCTGTGACATTTGTTTCAGAGGTGCCCAAAGCAACAGCCCACTGCCTGCCTGCAGCCAGGACAGTGAAGATATTTACCAGCTCTTGGAAGACAAAACCTTTGGGTTTTTAATAAAGGAAAGATCCAGGAGAACGGAAGAGGAAAGGGTGATTTCTCTAGAAGGTGTAAGAGCACAGATGTCTTGATTTGATTTTCACTTTGGAGTTTCACAAGCATGAAAATTATTCCAATTAGAAATTATCTGTTGCTCAAGGACAAGAAAAACGTGGATTAGGAATGATGATCAAAGTCTTGGTTTAGCTTTTCTCATCTATGAACAAAACTGAGAGACTTCAATAAGGCAAAATAGTGATGTGGAGGCATTAATGGGGTTATATACCAAAATCATCTCTGCTATCCCTTGTGATCTGATATCTGAGGAAGATAAACTTGAAATGAAGTTGCATAACATATTAAAAGTAAGAAGTTATCCATTCCCATGGCTTAAATTTGTTCTGGATTGAAATAAATCTTTGAATTTAAATAAAGCACATAAGATTAGCTGAATGGAAATAGTTGAATGAAAATTTATGGATTGGTTTAGAATATCTTATTCCCCCATACTTTTAGCCAAACTTTTAATTAATGTGATTATACTGGTTTTTATATGGCATTAGTCAAAATCAGCTACAGTCAAGCTGACTGGGTTCAGAAGATCCAGGTAAGATGTGGAGCTCTGGATCAGGCCATGATAATTAAATGAAAATCACCATCAGAATAATTTAATCATAGATACATCTTGACACAGAATTATTGCCCTTGAACCATGAACTTAATTATTAAATCTGCTGCTGGGAATCCTCAGATACTATTGAAGTTGAAAATACTTAGGGCCCCTGAGATGCCCCCACTTCTGAGATGGACTCACTCCAACTATGGGATCATTGGGTTCATCAGCACGGGAATACATAAGCAGAATATAGAATCTATGTGTTGCATTTACACTGCTAATGTGTTCACTAATGATACAGACTGAGTTCATCACAAGTGGCTTGGCTGTTAATTTAGGATGCTGCACAAAGTACTATGAGCACAGGAAAACAGGAAAAAACTGCATTAAGCGTAAAAAAAAATAAAAAAAAATTGTTCTCCCATTCTCTCCTGAAATCCTTCTGCAGTATTGCAAACAAAAGCTGTGAAAAAGTCCTTCCACCAGAAACCTGCTCATGTGGAAAGTATCTGCAATCTCTGAATTCTAAAGAACAGATAGATTATAAACAGATTGACTGACTGATTGAATGATTGATTATTGTAGATATAGATGCATAAATAAGGATGATGACAAAAGCCCCCATAATATTTTTAAGATCCTTTTAATCAATCTGTCCAAGCAGACTGAAACAAAATTTGGAAAAAAAAACCCAGCAACCGAACCCTGCTGCATTTACCTCTTGCATGCCAATTTACAACTCAGGGATCATTTTATAGCTGTAATAATCCTATGAAAGTGGGATAAAACTGCTGCTGGCATTCCTCAAACTGCTGTGGCACTGTCAGGAACCTCTATATTATGAGGAGATATTTGAGCCCATCATCTCCAATTTCCAGATAATATACTGACTTAATCACCACTCTCCAAATAAAAAGTGGGCAATCTTTCTGTCTTTGTTCATTTTTCACATCCTAGAACAGCTCTGTTTCAGTCTTCTGTACACCTTCTACTCCCACACCTGTCTCATACTTATATAGCTGTTCTTTACAATTCCCGCCACGCTTATTTTTGTTGCTACATTGAAATCTCATGCATAATGGTGTGAAGTTGCTATGGAGATTACGTGTGATTTGTCACGAGGAAAATCTATTGTGTTTGAGATAATTCTGCATGCTAATGACCACTGATTCTTTCTTCTCCTCTGCCCTGGGGATTAGGAGAAAACACCTGTCTGGATGTTCACAACTACAAACCAAACAGATCTTATGAACAGAAAAGTTTGTGCACTGCACAGAGGACAACAATGCTCCCTCTTTTAGGCACAGGGATATGCAATGGTGCAAGGTGATGGTTTCCCAAAATGCTGATGTCCATGTTTTTGAAGATTGCATGAGAAGTAGTTTTAAAATATCTATAAAGTTAATTTTTTCCTTTGGTGAAAATGTCTCTAGTCAATGCTCATGATTTCCCATTAAGGAGATCTGGTGCAGTATAATAAAGTCAAACTAGATACAATTGTGTGGACAGAAGTTTGACAATTATGTGGACACCCATGCTTTGAAACATTACGTTCCCCATCCCTTGCTCTGTGTCCTTTTCAGAGCTGGGCAAGCTTACATTGTGATTGATTACTGTGCATCCGTCACAACCAATTCAGCCCGTCCAGCCCGGGCTGAACAATAGCTGGAGGGGAACACACAGCTTTGAGCCAAGGTCATGGGTTAGCCCTTCCTCACCCCAGATAGCAACTTCCCTCCTTTCTCAGCCTGGGACTGCTGCAGAAAGCATCTGTATTTGCATAGCAAGTGAACAGGAAAACAGACATTTTTCCACCAAGGAAGATCCAACCAATGAAGTCACAGGGATTTGGTAGGAAAAGGCATTCCATTTCAGGCAGAGGAGTTAGAGCACAAAACCAGCAAGTTTTGGGGAGCAAAGAAACTGCAATGAAAGGAGCTGTTTTAAGAAAACCTGTTTGTGTGACAGCTCCAAAGTAAAATCTGAAGCCTCCAACAGTCCCAGACTCTTTGGTTCAGATCATCATTGTGTGGCTGCCATTAACTCAGTGAAGGTGTGGTGTCCTTTACCATCCTGGTACCACAGGATAGATGGAAGGAAAGGGGCAAAAAGCATAGAGGCAGAAAAATAATGAGATCTTAAAAACCTTCAAAACATTCATCATCTTCTGCCATTCTTTCATTCCTCATAAGTGACCCGCATCATTTTTGCTGCCCTCCTACAGATCACCTTGTAATTTTTACTTTTATGCAATTATTGAATGTTTGCTGTCTTAAGCATTTCTCAAATCACCAGTAGTAGAAAAAAACCAAAACCATTAAGATGCAGCTTGTAACAGAAGGACAAACACACCCTGAGGTGTATGTATCTTTATGCAGAGTAACTGCTGGCTTCCCCACATCATCTTATATTAACCTGCTGCTCAGGACTGCTCTCTATGAGCACAGGAATACATCTGAAATGGAGACTTTTTAATTAAAACCTGACTTTTCAGAAATATAACTGCTGCAGCCAAGTCTTTGGGAAAAAAAAATCCATATGACACCCTTTCACTCAGTGGTTTGCACTTCAGAGGCACGGGGACTTTGATTCTTTTGTATCTCCCATGCCCTGCACCTCACTGCGTTCCACCCAGCCTGGCCTAGGTTTGCAACACTTTGATTGCTTCCCCACCATGCTCTGAAGGGGTAATCTGCTTCAAAAGCTGCATAAATTGATTGCCCTGACTTTGGTGACATTAAAAAAAAAATAAATTCAAGTTTGTTCTGGTGGTTCATAATATTGCCAGAACCCCTGAAGGAATTTACAGCCTCATTATGCACAACTGGGAACACATTATGCTATATACCAACGATGTTACGGAGCCTTTTTAGTATTTGAAAAGCTTTTCTACAGCACCTTTTGAAGGTAGTTGATAAAATACAGTCAGGTAAAGCCAATTACTGACTTTAACCAAGCTGTTATACTCTGCATTTTTAAGCACTTTTTTTTATTATTATTAGAATTAACACAGGAGTCTGAAAGAGTTCTTCTAAAATAGGAGAAAATGGAAGAATGTTGGTTAAAAATCAAACTGTGTGCCTTCCTTATACAGGTTTTGAAATGCTCCATACAAGAAAATTGTACAATTGATGGAGTCCCAGATATATGCCAAAAATGTTCTCCAAAAGAAAGGGTGAGTAGAGGTGATCTGGAAAGGGCTTTTAATCTGTGTGATAAATTGCCAAATGCCATTACATTTAATGAGTCCCATCAATGCAATGCTGGAAAAGCAGAAATAAATAAATAAATAACATCCCATAAAAAAGTAGTATAAACAATTACATGAATTAATAATAAGAATCCTATTAATGCATGCATAATTTAGAGAAGTTAATGAAGCCAATTTAAAGTTTTACTAATGTATATTCGGTGCGTCGAAGTCTAATTTTCTAAAGAGGTCTTAATGCTCCTTTTTGCTATTTATTCCCTTGACCTGCCCTCCATTAAAAAATGAGCTCTTCTGGAAAAAAGCATGAAATTTAATGGAAAATTGTATTTTCTGCAGGATTTTAGAACTGTATTGTGAATCTCTCATTCCTGTAGAATAGCCGGTGGCTTAAATAAACAAACCTACAAGAAGCACAGAGCCATCATTTACATCTGTAACAACTGAGAAACATGTCCATACAGCCCTTGGAAGCCTGGTAGAGGGATTTATTGTTTCCAGTACTCACATCCTATTACTGTCATTATGCTGGAATAAAAAACCCTGGAGGAAAAGCTTCATATTTGGCCAAATGTTAAAGAAATATTCAAAGGGGAACCATCATGTATGTACATATCTTCAGGAGAAAATTTTTACACCTTATCACATTCATATAGGCAAAGAGACCCATCTTGATCTGCAATGAAGAAGTGAGACTATGAGTTAAAGTTCTCCTACACTTCTTTCTAAGTAGCAGATAACTATTTGTGCATTTCCAAGAAATAATTCCTGGTCACTTGGTGGTTAAAAAAATTAAAAGAGTAAGTTGTGAGCAGAAAATAAGAGTTATGAACAAGACACATCTATACATGACTAGAAATAATGAAACCCAAGTCGTGGGTAGTTCTACAGGAGAGAAATGAGAAAAACGTGTTGTTTGGTATTGATATCTGTTTGCAGAAAATGTCTGGTGCAATTTTCAGGTACTGGCTGTGTCAAATCCACTTTCGCCCCAGCTCCAGAAATGCCTTCTGTAGACAGCAATCGTGAACTCCTGGGAGTCAGTGTAAGGAGCAGTGTCTGGGGTGAAACCTTGATCCCTGCACAGCCCAACGTCTAAAGCTGCACTGGCCTCAGCAAGGTCACAGTGTCATACCCCATCCTCACGTCCTGCAAACAGGGTTTATTCGGTCATAAGTTTCCCTATGAAATTCATTTGGTGAAGTAGTTTCCAGGTTACAGCGAGAGGGACAGTCTCACCTGCTGCTTTACCCTGGGACGCTGCCATTCAGGGTCCAAAGCTGTTCCACATCAAGTGAGGACAGAGAGGCAAACATCTCCAGGTTAAATCAGAAATCAGCAGGTAATGTGAGGACCTTGCAGGATCCCATTTGCTCTGTGGCTCTGTCTATAAATATCTCTGTAAAACTGGCTCCTTACAGCTGACACCCAGGCTGTCAGAAACCAGAGGTCTCACTTCAGCCACAGCAGCCTTTTAGCAAAGGTCTGCACTAGGCAGGGTTGAGTCACTCTGGGAAATGTTCCTGCACATCACCTTCAATCATCCTGATATTTAAGGTATATTTAGAACCTCTGTTTTTCACCTCATCCCTGGACAGGGAGATTCAGGTTTTTTGGGCCATCCTCTTGGCACATCTCACCAGGCAGCATACTTGCAGGAGGTCACTTTTGTTTTCACCAATTTTACCTGTGAAACATTTTGCATATGGCACAAGATTTTGTTAATTACCTTTTCTCAAGTAAACTATGGTCTGAAAAAAAAGGAAGAAAAAAAAAAAGAAGAGAAACAAAGGATGGAATTTTTTAGTGCCAAAGATTTGCAATAGCTATGCTGGAAGAGTGCCAGAGCTGAGTGAAGAAGACAACATGCTACTCTGTAAGGGTTTGGGCTTTGTGGTATGACTCTGCAGAAATGACATTTAAAAGCTCCTGGTGATGTCTGTTTTAAGTTACAGTGCAACTGGCAGTGATGTTACCAGCTGACATCAATCACAGACCCACACTTAGCATGACAAATATGTGAATTCTCTTAAAAACACAGAGCAGTGATATTGGTTGCTGATCTTTTCTCCTCCTCATACTCAATTATGTTTTGAAATTCTTATCTTTCATTCAGTAAGCATATTAGATGCCTTCATTTTGCTGTGCGGCACATGGTCATTATTTACCTCTTATGAGAAAGTATTTAAGAAAATGTAAGATGTGAGAAATTGCTGATGAGCACCCCATTTATGGCAAGGGCTGTATATTTACATCTACGTTTACAATTCCAGTGTCCAGCATTTCCAATTAGCTATGTTTGCAGAGGTTTTCAGCCAGATGAGAAGAGTTTATGTTGCACTTACGGCTCCACCTTACCTCACTCCAAGCCAGGCTACAGCACTCTAATCTTGTTTCAAGTCTATGAAATATTACTGATCGTCTGTATTCAACTCCAGTTCCCTTAAAACTGAATATACCTTTTCAAAGAGTCACAACACTGTTCTCCTTGTTCATCTGCAAACCAGATATTAGAACTCTACATATCCTCTAAGGTATGAAATTTAATTCAAAAGTATTCAGACCCATCCCAGCTCCTCTCCTTCCCTTCAGCAATACTTTTCTCCTTCAGTTGCATGTGAAAGCATAAGCTCATTACATGCTGTCCAACATTCATCAGAAGATTATCATGTATTAATTTTCAAACCTAATTTTGCATTTCCTCCTTGTGATAAAGTTTCTCAGAACAGAGAGCCACAAATTACTTTAGAGTGGCAATTTGTAAAGAAGATTAGTCTGGCAAAGTGAATCTGCAGAGTTTGTTTCTAATTATTTCCATAAATGAGCTTTATACAAAATTCTAATAGGAAGTTCCAATAATCAAGCAATTTGTGCCAAAATAAGCTCTAGTATTCTCCACCTACATTTATTCCATTAAGATCTATAGACATCGTGAATAACAGAAGAGTCCTAAAGTAGCAATGAATACTTATTTTATTATCTAATTTATAAGGTACACACATCATGTGCTTGCATTTGGATTCCATGTAACTGTGCCTTATACCTAAAGGAGTTTCCTCACATTAGGTGGACTGTGTTATGCATCTGTGATCAATTCTAAGCATTATTTCACAGCTCAGTGCTTTGAGCACAATAAGGAGAAGCTAAAGGCTTTGGCTATCATTTTGCATATATATTAAAGTTGACCTGGAAAATAGCACAGCTTTTAATAACATCTTGTAACTTTTAGTTTGCTCATGACAGAACAAACATTCTGGGATGCATCATCTTTGCTGAGTATCAGTTTTCCAAGCCTCAAAATCACAAGATCAGAGTGACAGCAAAGAAAACTGCACATGTCACACAGGCTGAGCCAGTGCCCTAAACCACACATGCACCCTACTGTCAAAGGGACACGCATTCACTACCTCTGTTTGTGTCTGAATTATGCAAAACTCTAACACACACAGCAAACCAAAAATGAACATTTGAACCACGTGCCTCATATATAGGCATGAGCATTGGTTTTTGAGACCATCCTTTTTTGATCCTACAAAACATGTACAGCTACATTTACACCAAACAGGAAGATCTCTGGGAATGGTCACCCTGCCAAGACTGACATTTCCAAAACAGGGTTCATGTTGAAATGCCAGCTGCAGTGTGGCACCAAGCACCTGGTGATAGGCAGCTCTGTTGTCCTGGAGGTGACAGCACTGCTAATTCCTGCCTGGCACTTCCCAGACAGGAGCATCTGAGGGGACTGATCTCGTTGACAATAGCACATTAAATATTTTCTAACTAAACATGCATTTTTTGCAAGTCAGGACTGTATTCTTATTCTTAGATCAATGTCACCAGGAGAGAAAGTATTTCCACCATTCAGTCTTTTGGGTTAATTAAGAAAAGTTAATAGATTACATCTATTATTCACTTACAAGGCTTATTTTTGTCTTCAGTGATGCAAGTACAGATTGCTTCATCAAAGCAAGCAGAAAGAACAAAAGAAAAAAGAAGCAACTGCTGGGACTCGTTAGTATCCCCTATTCACATCCCACACATGCACATATGTCCACTGGCAGGTAGGAATTGGAAATCATGGAAAACCACCCAACTGCGGCTTTTTCTTCCCTAAGCTGCAATCTAAATGGTCCCCCTCCACCAGCTCAGCCAAGAAACTTGGGTCATATAAAAGGAGAAATAATAAAGCATCTACTTTTCTTTCCCTTCTGATTCTACAGCAGAAATAGCTCAATTTACTGTGTGCCCATTTGTGTACTCAGCTGAGCCATCCAAGTAGGTTATATGTGGGATGAAATTACTGATGCAGGCCTAAAAATGAGGACACAAATCTGACCTTTATTCTGGAAAGAGCTGATATTACCTTTATTTTATATTACCTTTATTTTATATTATCTTTATTTTACATGAATTCTCAGGGGAAAAAAAAAATTGTATTTCCCACAGTAAAATGTAGCTTCTCTCCTCTTTGGGATGCAGCTGTTTGGAAGCTGCTTTGAAGGAACAAGCAATATCAAAGGTAGCAGGAGCCAGTCAATCAATGGCTTTCAAAGATGGGGGGCTGAGACCTTGGACTAGTCTGTCGCTTCAAGAGAGAGTGAGACAGGGCACAGAGAACCAGGACGATGCCCACAATGCCATACACTGCCCTGTGGGCTGGCACTCCACTGGTATATTTTTCAGTCTATTCAGTCTCATTGCTATATAGAATGTTCTGTAATAATCAGTGCTGTGACTCATGAATGTGTACATCATGTAGGCCAGGTGTATGTAGCTTTGATGGCAACCTATCAGCTGGTGGGGAGATGAAGATAAGAATGAGCTGCCAGAGAGCACTTCCCACAAGTGCACAAAGCAGCCCCGCTCAGCGGCGTGCAATTAAAAGCAGAGGTCGTCGTGCTGCTGCAGAAAGCATCAATTGCGCATTCAGCAGTCCTCCAGCAGTGTCCCTTCACTCCTGCCAAGGCTCCCTCTGTGCCCCTCTGTGTGCTTGGCTTGCCATGCAGGAATGCAAGTCAGCTAACAAACAATGAATTTAAGGGCTAACGAATGGCACTTTGTTGAATGCTCCTTTTGATATAAGTTCAACCGTGGTCAAATTTGCTCACAAACAAAGCTGAAGGGCTAATAAACACACTGGAGAGGAGAAGAAAATTGTAGTGACCTATAATATCAGGACACATGGAAACTTGCAATTATTCCGTGCTTTGGAGTGAATTAGCAGAGATAATTAGTGTAAAGGGGTGCCGAGGAAATTTTGATAGATTACACAGATGTCTGGTGATATTGTTCTGATATTCCACACAAGTGTGCCATAACTGTGTTGGCATTGCCAGGAACTGCTTTGTGGGATTTTAGGACAAAAGAAAAGCAAACAAAAAACCACCACAAAAAACTTATGGGAAAAGAATTTCAGCAGGACACTTCAACTTATGCTGTTTGCAGATTTATGAAGGGGAAATAGCCCAAATTTGAGCTTTTGGTTTATTTTAATGCCATATAGCCACCATCACCACAACTGGTAGGTGCAATATGTAATCCAAGTGTCTTTTAAAAACCTGAAAAGAGCTGACACACAGACCCTCGCCCAGTACTGCCTGAAGGTAGGCAAGAACCTTAGAAGAAGCTGAGGAACTGAAAAATATTCACTTTCTGTAGTTCAAAGTTTGCGGATTTTTTTATCATGGAGTTCTCTTGTAATACATCCAACTTTACACTGCCAAAAGAGTGCTAAATCTTGGTTTTCAGCAGGAATTCAAGAACTAGCTACTGACCACTTATTTATTTAACTTTCATAGGAAAACGTGTAGGGCTGAAGCTTTTGCAGCTGTGCCTACAAAGGTGCATCATTCATGAGTTTTCTGTATCTGACACTAGTACAGAGGGCACGGAGCATCACAGATGTTAGAGATAGTGAGAAAGGCACCGAGCTGATTGTAAAATTATTTCTCTCCTTTTCATTGTGGACAGAGAGCAATAATTTTCTTTCCCTTTCATATACTGAAAATAAGTTTTTATAAGACTTTTTAGCAGCTAATCCACATTTTATTACTCTCTTCACTAACTCCGAGGAAACATATTTTATTTTAGAGAAAATTCACTGTAGATTATGGTAGCTTGAAAGGTATGTGATGAAACCTAAAACCAGATTCAGTGCTGGACATTTTCCACTTCATTTCAAATGAAAGCTGTGCCAAGCTCACAAATGTTCCTATAAAAAGAGCCAAGAAAGGTCAGGACAGTACAGCACCTGAGTTTTGTTTGTCACAAATAGCTAAAAACCCCAAGCTCAGCAAGCTTTTGTTCACACAAAAATCCAAACAGCACCTGGACAAGAGCTCACAAAACCTCTGTTACAATTCTGATTTGTCTGCCTGCTTTCTCAGAGCGTATTTTGGGGTACAAAGGATGGCCAAATGCACCTCCTCTACCCTACACTGAAATGAGTTGGATAAAACCTCTACACAGCATTTTAGAAAAGCATTGAATGGATATTCAGTGTACATTAATTCAGATTAAATAAGAAATATGAAAAGTCAGGAAAGCTACTCTGCTCCTCTGGAGTTCACATCTTTTGTGCAGACTGCAACACATTTCAGAAGATTCTTGTAGCTTTTGCTTGAGACAGGCCCCACTATGACAATTCATCTGAAGATCAGTGCCGTCTAATTTATTTACTCTAGAAAATAATCAGCCAAGTCTGACTCAGTAATACAGAGTAGAGCTGTCTATGTGTGTTTGAAACACTGCTTGAAAAGGTGAAGAGATTACTCATTGAGTGTCTCTGTAAGACATCATCAGTAGAGTATGTACTAGTACAGATACTCTGCTGATACTCATCTATGATATGAGGAGAGAGAATCCATTCAGCATGGAGTCGATTATTTTTTATACAAAACAGTCTAATTCTGGAACCTCTCATTATCCAGGTTACAACAGATCAGTGAACTGATAAACATGGCTGGGAAAAGCAGATGTGCCTTTCTTTGCCTTTGCAAAGCCTGCCTGCTCTGCTCCCTCAGATATACAGTTAAACCCCTTCTTGACTAAAGACAAGATTTTAAAGTTGGATTTATACATCTCTTGCTACAATAAAAAATATGTTATAATGAATTAATATAGTAGTCAGGTAAATGCACATGTCAAAACAGTCTGTGTTACAAAAGAGTCTCTTCATCATTATCTAGATAAACCATCAATTGAAGATTTTTATATTTAATCTGAATCCCATGGTATGTGTTTTCATTATTACAGTCACAAACTACTTGGTATTTAATTCCTTCTCTGTGTGACTGAAGCACTGCCAGCGTCAGTGATGCACTGAGGATCTATGGCCACGCAACCAAAGCAACACATTGTACTGGTGAGACAATTTAAACATATGACAGTAGGTACCTGGGTATCCAAACCCTCTGGCCTGACCAATCTGCAGCTACAAGAGCTGTGCTGAAGTAAAGGGCAGACTCCCAGGAGACAGATGGGACACTTCCTCATTAGCTAACTTCTAAGTTATCACTTGTTCTTTGTACTAGAAAAACTGCAATTTATTGCAGGATAAAAAAAAATTCAAGCACTGCAAAGTACTTGAGAAGTATAATACAAGGTATGAAGAGAAATATGACAAGCACTAATTGTTCTTCTGTGTGGAATTTCTTTTATTTCTGAGGATGCACTCACATCATGGCACTCTCCAATTTTGTTAGCTCAGACACAGGAGATTGCCATCCTGCATCTTCTTTTGTATTTGCAAAGACAGAACAAACAGGGCCTTACAGTGAGGCCCTTGACCTCAGCTAAGGTAAAAGCACTACCTAACCTGCTGGTGACTTCCAAATTGAGGAAAAGCACACTGAAAACAGAAATTATGGTTGTCATCTTAGTTTGGTGCTCTTTGTGAACTTGACAGCACCTAGAGTTTCATTTCACATACTTTTGTGCATTCCCTTGGTAGGAAAAAAACCAAACAAACAACTGAAAACAAACTGAGGAAGCTTCTCTAAAGCATGCAAGGATGCAGACTTCCAGGTCTGCTCCATATGCAGAGTTTCTTAGTGGGATGGGCAGGGAAGAAAGGTCAAACTCAGTGCTCCCATCCCAGCCTCACCCTTCTCCCCATGGGAACTCATGTCCACTGACACACTGCAGTCATCTGCACCCTCTCCAACTCTTGTTTTGCAACTCTCTTTGTAAGTATTGTCATTTCCTGGAAACTCACTGTTCTATTTGTGCTGCTTTTACTATTTTGTTTGCATTTAAACTTCCTCTTCTTTATAATTCCCTGGATATATTTACATTCACATAGAAGCATAGCCCGCCCCCCTGGGTGCAGAGCAGCACACTGGGAAGCTCTGGAGGGCTTCCTGACCCTGGGGGGGACAGCTCATTGCCGTTCTATTTTAATCTCAGTGTTTGTTAGTTACCTCCAAGATAACATCAGACCCTGACTTACATGGATCAAGGAGAAAAATCCAGTTCTCCTTCATTAAAAGTGTTTGTCCTATTCTGCCTGAAGCCAATATACAGTAGACATAAATTTCAGAGCTAATGAATGATATCTCAAGGACTCAAGCTTTAGCAGAGAGCATTACTGTAGTTCTGTCACGAAAGTAATTTCTGTCCTTGCTGAATCCTGGATAAACAGAGGTTTTAAATGCTGGAACAGTGTCAAGGGTTTTATAAAGCTGCCACCATTTATTTACTCCTCCAGCAGAGTTTTAAAAAGTCTAAGAGAGTGTATGTCTGTAAGTTAATCTGCAGAGTGGGGGACCAGAAGATGTGTGACTGTTTTGTGTAATTAAGAGGCAAACGAGGAAACTATTAATAACATATGAAACAATGTTATGAATACACCATGTTACTTTCTGGTGCTAAACAGGCAGCATCTTCAATTTCACATCTTCCACTGCACAGATCCACTTGTGGTCTTAGCTGGAGATCCCACGGAGCAGATCACACGGCTCCATGCACAGCACAGAACAAGTAACCAGTGCATCTGTCTGCCAGAATGCATTCTGATCTTTAAACATGATTTGTCTCATTTAATTCCAAGTTGGGAGCACAAAAAGTAACTGAAAACTGTTAATCATGGTGCAAAGAAAGCACAGATTACTGTCAGGAGAGAACAGGAAACCCTAGTGATGCCAGTGGGATTTTCTATCCCTGATCTGTCTTTGCACAGTATATAACTGACTACATAAGATGTCTAAAACACAGAGCTTTGGCAAATAAAAGACTTTCCATTTATATTTTTACCACTCTCTCTTCTCCTTGCACTTAATTATCCTATAAAAGGAAGATTTATTGAGGCATGTTCCAATAAATGCTGTGCATTAGATATAGCTATATATATATATCTTTAACATTTCAATCCTTGAAGTTCTGTACTTCACACAAATCTTTATTACGGGGGCCCAACTCCACAGTTCTTACACTAGTTGTTTCCTCACTACAATCCATGAATCATTTGCCAAGGTTAAAACTTACAGGTAAACTCACAAACTCCCATTCTCTCAGTCAGACAATAGACAGTTTGCTTTGCAAAATGCTCCTCTTGGCAGGACCCTACCTAAAGCATGCTCTGCTGCAAAGGATGAACCAAAGTGCCTGCTTTTAGATAAGCCATCGATTTTAAAGAACCAATAAAGTAGAGCTAGAGTGTACAAATCTATTGTGTACTGGCAGTGATTAGTAAATATTTTGCCAAACATGTTTGTTTGATTATTTTTGAAGGGGGAATCGCTGTCCAGAGACAGCTCTGGACTTTTGGGTGATGTGCCTGGATATTGCTTGCCTGCAGCCCCCAAATGAGACACCAAACCCTCAGTGAGTAGAGCAGGGCACCTCTGTTATCACAGAATCACTGAATATGCTGACTTGGAAGGGATGATCCATCAGGATCATCGAGTCCCGCTCCTGGCCCCGCACAGCACACAGGCTACCGTGCAGCCCCTGTGAGGCACTTCACTCCTGTGTGAAGGCTCCAAAAGCAACAGAAATTCAGCATCCCACACCTCATGCAGGGCTCTGGGCTCCATTCTCCAATGGAGGGCAGACATCAGTCTTTTCTGGGTGCCAGTTTTAAATGCTCTTTCAGAGAATGGAGCAGCATTCACCCCGCAGAGTCTCCCCCTTCCCTTGTGAAGCTCGGAGGGATCTCATCCTTGTATTTGAAGTCTTGGCTCAGACAACAAGAAGACGTTTTCCTACCTAAGATGTGAGCCATTACTGAGCCTTTCTTGAGGGTCAGGTTTCAAGCCCAGGAACCAGCAGAGCATCTGTGCATCATCCCTGGGCTGGTGACAGAAAGGTGACATGAAGTGCTGAGAGCCAGCTGAAAGGTACAGCTCTAGCTCAGCTTTTTATTTACCCTGGCCCAGCAAAAACACTGGGGAGCACTTTACAGCACAGCAACTCACTTCTTATCTTAGTTTTTGTCACAGAAGGGTGAGTTCACAGAACTTAGGGCGGAAAAAAACCAGCTACCTGAAAGATTTTCTACAGGATTATAAAATTCTAATTAAGATTTTCAACAAAGTTATTAGAAGTATGGGTTAAGTTGAAGTCCTTGTCACCAAACATGACAGAGTATTAAAACATTACACAATGAAGCATAAACAACAATGTGCTTCATTTGCCCATTTACTTTACAGTCAGCTGAAAGACTATTTAGGTCATTACATTTAAAATGCCAGTGCATTAAAACTCATCTCCCGAACAACACAAGATCCACACATTAGCAGATCTGCTAGGTTTTCTAAAACCTCCCTGGAAAGATAAAGTTTTGATTACTGTGAGAAAATATTTCATAGAGAAGCTGCTCATAGATATTTTGGTGGCTTCTAAATAAATGTCTTATGTCAAGCCACAGTTGAACTCTCTGTGATGCAGAGAGCTGATGTAAATTGATATGAGTTGAGGAAGAGCTGGCCTGATGCTGGGAGTGTTGGTGACTGATGGTGAGGACAGTGACGAGGGGCAAAGAGTTTTAGCTGATGTCGGAAACGTGATTTCAGGATGTCAAATTTTTTAAAAAATCCCACAGAAACACAGCCAAGACCTTGAACAAGAGAGCAAAGATTACAGAACAGCAGGAGAGAGAAAAGATAACAAACACCAAGCGTGGAATTGAGGTGCCTGAACAGAGCCCTCCAGCATGAGCTGGAAATGCAGCTCAGCGCTGGCAGCTACACCCAGGAACCCAACGGTGCCTGTGAGCATTGAGCATTGTTAGCACTGAGAACACTCTGAAACTTACACTGCAAGGGGGAAAAAAAGTAAAAATAATAAAGTTCTTGAAAACACATTCTATAAAACAGAGACAAATCCAGGATTTAAAGGTATGTCAGGACTGGAGCGGAAAATAATTCAGGAGAGATTTCCCTGTCTGCATTACACTTGTCTGCTTTTGAGCATTGTCCCAGCAAACATGCCAGCAAGGGCTCTTACTCCTAGCCAAAAAATGTTTCAAATTAGCGGAATTTTTTACCCAGATCAGGTCTATTTACCTGACCTGTTTTCTCTGGACTTCCAAGCTTCTGCAAAACAGACTTGTATCTCACATTACTTCAGTTTACTACATACACAAGTGAAAACCTCTACTACTGATAAAAGAATAAGAAAGTTACCAGTATTGGTATCAACTTTTCATGAATACATGTACATATAGCATATAAAGTAAAATTTCAGTTTTAAGAAAAAAGATGTAACGTACTTAAAAGCAGGTAAAGCTGAGCATACCCAGGGCACGAAGCACCACTGTTCCTGCAGTCCAGGCACCAGCTGTGTCCTACAGTCCCTTCCAGCAGAGCCCTTAAGATAGTCTGCTAGCTACTAAAACCCCTCTAAAATCATGTTCCCAGCCATCAGCAGCAGTTTCAGGGAATATCCACCTTTTAGCAGTTGCATTCACTGAGTGCCTTTTTTCCCCTCCTGATTTTTTCTTTAATTCCTTCAATCAGTGTTTTCTGCATATGCCTTATTAGGTACTGGCACTGAGGAGTAAATATTTTGCCAAACAGATGTTTGTTTGTTTAAAATTATTGGGGAACTAGATTGATTTCTGTGCCTGTGGCTGTACCCTCTAAATAATTTCTCTGCTTTTGAATACCTGTGAATGAAAAATAGGAGATGTCCAGTAATGAGTCAATAGGGCTAGAAATGTCTGCAGTGACTCACCTGACCATCAGCACATTCCAATGTGACAGGGAAAAAAACAAACCCTTTGAGCCAACTGGATCTTAATGCAGAATATTTGAAAGCTTTAGCTGGCCTGTCATCATTTGTGCAATCCAAGTTTTCTTTTCCCATATGTCTGGCAGTCTGCAGATAGACCATATGGAATCATAGCAAACTGTGTATCAAGAAGGACATGAATGACTATGTAGGGTGAATACACTGAAGGGTCAGACAGGCTCTGCCTGCTATTTGTGACAACTGCTGTACCTGTAAGGTGCTACCTGATTGTCCTCTCTAAACTAGACAATAATTCACAGAGACATTCTTCACACTCATATAGAACATAAAGAGTCCTTAAGACAAGTTAAGATTTATTTACAATTAAGCAAATAAATAAAATCTCCCATTATTTTTATTTTCAGAAGTAAACACTGCCTTTCTGTTCTTGTTTCTAAAAACACATATCTATTTCCAGAGTTTATTTTCCTACTAAGTTTGAAGATATACAACATATTCCTCTTAATACATATTTAAAAATATCAATTTATGTCATGTTTTGGAGCCTGAAGAGTGGTTTACATAGGAGAAATGAACACAGTAGATGAAGAAGTTTGGGAAGGATTCAAGTCACATTTCAAAACTAAAATCCCCAAACTGTATTTTAAAGCCCCAATCTCTGGAAGGAGTTGCCATGCAATTTTATTTCTGTTCTAAGCAAGACAAGGATCAGAACACAATCCAAAGAAAATATAAGTTGCAAGATTCTTTCCTCAAAATTCAGCCTGAATCGAAACTATATCCTACTCAGAGATATTATCATTAGGGAGAGCTACACAATACTGGAATGCCAAGGAAGTGCAGCAAACTGGATCAGTGCTGTATTACTGCCACAGGACCAGGGACACCCCTGGGTGTTTAAGGGAAGGTGGCTGGCTCTGCACGAGGATAACATACTGCATTAATGGACAACTCCATGTTTCTTTCCATGGCAAAATTCCTTTCAATGCTAAGGGCAACTTCATCAGAAACACAAAATGTAACTAAACAACTGTTTTCTGTAGCATTTGCAGGGAGAGCCTGATGAACACCCTCACGTCTTACACAAGTGTGATTACATTAAATTGCCTGCTTATGTTGAGGGGTTATTAATCATTTCTAAAGCCAATTTGTGAACTTGGCTTTGAAATCTGTTCCTACATCCTTGCTGTTCTCCTTGGCTTTATTTAAATTGATAAAAAAATAGCACAAAAACCATTAGCAAAACAGATGTTGTATTCTTTTTCAAACTAGCATGAAAACTCAAACTGTCTTGCTTCATAGAGGAGACTTTACATGCCATTTTTTTTCCAGCCATTTAATCACAATGTAAAATTTCTTACCCTTAAGCTTCTGTTTCCATAGTTAAACAAAACCAGACACCAAAAGAAGCAACTTCTAATTTTGAAAAACCCCATTCTCCTGCCAAACATTTGGTTTAGCTCAATCACACAGAATAGCTCCAGGGTTTTCACTGCATAAATAGGAGTATGGCATTAAGTGACAATGAACTGAAAAATAATATGTTAAGTCTGATCATTCAAAGTTAAGTTTCCCCCAAACTACAGTACTTTCTTACAAGTTCCTGAGATGCAGATTAAAAGTATTTCTGGATTTGTTCACAATGTTTCATATACTTCCATAAACAAATATTTTCTCCAACTACAGTGAAACAAACAGGAGAATCAAATCAACTTCATCATATTTGTTTTATTTCGTAACCTCTGGGCCAGATTCAATAAAAGCTCTATCTGATTTTAATCTGTGTGACAGAACATTAGCAAGACATGCTATTTATTTAATTTAGCACTCACTACTTTTTTGAGCAACAAATGATAACTTCCTGCTGACTCTTGTTTACTATGACTTATGCATGGGAATTGTGCTTTAAATAGCTGAAGTCCATAGGATGTCAAAATCTGGAACTTGGACTGGAATGCACACAGATCTTATTAATTAACGAGGCCTGGGAAAATAAATGGGATAGAGAAAATATATCTGGGCTCCGGATTCAGCATGAGAACGAAGTCTGAGTTCAGATTCAAAGCCAAATGAGAGCTAACATTCAAGTATGCATGGAATGAGGTCCCTCGCAGTGGTTATTGTAAGACTCCTGCTCTAACTGACAGAAATCTCCTGATATTTCCTTCATTTCCAGCCAACTCAGAGCAACTTTCTTGATTCCCCTGTCTCTTTATTCACCTTTATTTAGACAGGGGGATCGATATCCCAGTTTTTCAAACTTGAACCATTCACCTAAGATGATCAGGCTCTCTTTGGGAGGACTGTTCTCTCACAAAATTTTTTGTAGACCAGATACCATTCCATTATTTGCTCTACATAATATGTCAGCTCCTTATATTGGATTGAATTCCTAGCTCCATTTTTCCTTTCTGAAAAACTGTATTCAATCTGGAAGCCTCTCCATGTGCAGAGTTCCCTCATGGATTAACAAGGCTGATGTCACCACTGTGAAATTCTGGGTTAAGCCGCAGTAACTCCCCTGATCTCAATAAAGCTGTAACAGCAGAAAACTCCAGTAACACAAAAGTGAGTCACACCCAGGCAGCTCTACATGTGGAATGGTCCTGGATGTGTCCAAAGAATAACCAATGGATGCTTTTCATTTTTACCAAGTGCTGGTTGCATTACTCTGTGAAAAGTGGATTCAGCATGCCCATGTACACTTAGAAAACTCACACAAAGCAAAAATGCAAAGAACTGATTTGGTGTTAGTGATGGATACGTATTGGCACCTGAAGGTATTTGAGATAGCGAGGGTTATCATGTTATAGGGCAGCAAAATTGATTAAATGTTCCTGATTAGATGAAGCCACAGCTTATTAAGCCTTAATCAAATAGTGTCACGTATGGCTTTCTTCTCAGTTTGGTACCTTGGCTATAGCACCGTGGGACAGGCTCCAAGTTTTTTATCGAGAACGTGCTTGTGATTTCTGTCTAAGAACACAACTGGGGTTCAGCCTTTCACCCGGTGTTTGCAGAGCCAGGCCATGTCCACTGTACAGCAGCTGGCACAGAGATGTTAGACTTCCCTCTTTCCATTACTCCCTTCTCTCCCTGTAGTAATACAGAGGGACTGCTAACAAAAAGGAGTGCAGGCACTTTCCCAGCTTTAGGAGTGAGCCCGTAAAATGTAACGTGCCCAGCATCGTTCTATTTAAAGCACTGGTAAATGGGCCAACAAACTACTGTCCGTGAGCATTACATCACACGTGGCCACAATTCTCTGGGGCTATATAAAGCTGTAGCATGTTCACTGACGAATTGTAGGGTATGTTCAGGCCATATGGCTCCCCAGAATTGTGCAGCACAATGCTGCAGTTATGGGGGTACGGAGCAATCGCTTTCCGACATGTACATCGTCCTGTGTTTATGAAATGTCTCCCAAGGAGACCACATGTTAAAATAAACAATCAATATTTTATTGCTCGCTCTCCTGTGTGCTCCTTACAATTTGGTTTATATTTTATTTGTTTATAAAACCATTTGTGCTAATAACCCAAAATGCCGCCATATTTTTTATTTCCCTCTCTGCCCTAATTTCACCGCTGCTGGGGCAATAGAGAGGATGTTGGCTCTGGTTATTTTGTTTCAGAACTTCCAGCTGCTGACTAATTACCTTATTGGAAAAGCAAACGTGGCTCTTTCCCATATCTACACTACATTTTCTTATTTCCAAATATGAAGTTACAGGAATTCAAGGCAGTTAACATGTCAGGTTTTATTTGCATAGCTCTTCAGTTATCATGTGGAACAGCATCTCTGCTCAACCTTTTGGATTATAAAGGGATTTTGTTGAAAGACAAAATGCTAGGGAATGGGTTAAAGTATGTAAATAAATTTAAACAAACACATAAATAAAAAGCAGAACACTTGGGCTATTCTGTGCATTATGGTAAATGAAGCCATAATCTCCTAATGCCCCTGACAATGAGTTCTCTCCATTAGCTAATAGCTGGTTTAAAACACAGTCTTATAATAATTCTACCAACTAAATAAACATTTTAAAATGAACACACAGACATGTGCATAACCATTCCAATTTACAAGGCAGAAAATGTACAGCATTATGTTTCACTGTCTAGCTTTCAGTCAGTAAATTTTGAATAATATAAGCCTGCATGCAACTGTGCAACCCAGAATAAAAATACCCCCTTGAAGTTAAACCAGCTCTGAGGTATCCATCCAGCTGCCTTTCTGGGAGAGCAAACCTACCTTTAATAGCTGAAGAAATGATAAGCCATGCAGGTCATTAGGCCAGGCTGGTTCTTTTGGGTTCCTGAAGCCATTCATTGTGGGTATGAAAATCCTGGCTGTGCTCAATCAGAAAAGCAAGAGTGTGCTTTTCTCTTCAGCCCAAGCACTGTTGCCTTTCTGCTTCTTGTCAATATTTAACTAGTTTGTCAGGTTGGATTATATCTCTTGTCCTAAATGCTACTCCTTTAATTCCAGCTAAGTGGGTGTGCTTCCAACACAGCCACTCAGTCATATATTGATAGCTTATTAAAGTCATTTGTGTGGCCTGAAAGGTTTCTTCCTGAATGCATTATCACCTATAGGTGATACAGCGCACCAAAGAAACCACCACAGTAAACAAACAGCTGTGATTTCTGTGTTCCACAGCAGCACACACAGAAAACAAGGGCTTGGTTGGCTTTTCACCATTTGTTGATGACTATTGCCCACAGAATGAAAACATTATTCACAGCAATAGGAGGAATTCCAATATATACATACTTTTCAGGGAACTAGTATAAAATAATATGTTTTTTCAGACATTTTTTTAACCAAAGCTAAAGAAAGTGCTTCCTTAGGGCTGACCCCACCCTCAGATTTGGCTGCAACCCCCCTCTCCCTGCAGCTACCTCACCATGGCCAGAGCTGATTCTGCTGTCTGCAAACAAGCCAGTTCTGTTTGACTTGCTGAAGATGCAGCTACACACTACTATGAACAGGCTCATATGAATTCTTGTTTTGTTCCACTTATGTACATTTATTTGCACGTTAAGTGTGTCTCTTAGGCACGGGCAATCTGCCAACACTGTCCTCATTGGAACACAATTTTGCTTTCCAAATTTAAAGGTACTAATAATATCAAGCAGCAAAAACAATGATGCAAGCCTGTATGGTGCTTCAAGCCACAGTAGTTAACATCAAAAGTCAATTATTACCAGCATACTGCAATATTTTGTCTCAGATGTTAGATTTCTGTAAAGAATGTTGCAATGTCTTAGTTTGCTATTTTGTTCTTTGGGACTTGTTGTTTTGGGGTTTGGGTTTTTTTTGAGAGGGGGTTTGGGGCCAAGAATGCTGACTTTTTAACTTTGCTTGTTCCAAAAAAGGGATAGGATGCAAAAAGGGTACAGTTTTCAGAATAATAGATAGAAATATTCCTCACAGACCACTTCTTCCCTCTCCTCCCTTCAAGTTCTGCCCATCCCCTCCAAAGAAAAGGAAAAAGGAATATTTGAAGCCAAAGAGGATAGTTCAACCAAATCATGGAAGAAATAAGATTCACACTGCTTGCAAGGAGCAGTGAAAGTACAAGAAGGTGCAGTCTGCCTAGCTGTATTACCCAACTGATTTTCTGGAATTTTGTGGCTGCTGGGCAATTTTTCCCATGTCTTTGATAATAATACCGAATGTCTACATCCCTGTAAAGTTATTTAAAGTAATCTAGTCATTATTAATAAGTAAGTCATGTCTGAAAAGATCTGTCTACAGATGGGTGTACACATTGAGTTCTCATAATAAGTTACCAGACCAGGATTATTATGTCACTGTGCCTGGCCCAAAGGCTGATGAAGCAATGGGAAGTTTTCCTGCTCATTCTCCCACCTTTGGGCTGGGCCAGGCTTCACCATCACTAGAAGTATTTAGGGCTTAGTTCCATTCCCATCCCTCTGGCTCCAAGAGAACAAACTCTGTTTCCAGGCTGATGAGCAGGGTCTTGTCTTGTCCAGCATGCCATTATTTCAGATCACCAAAAGCTGGTGGAAGCTCTCTCACATCTGCCCTTCAGCTAGATGGGCACTGATCTTCAGGGAACAGTTATCAGCCAGTGAAATCATATGTGCAATACACATGGTTATTCTAGATATAAAAGGATTCTTAACCTATATACAACCTCTCCAGCAACTTAAATCCCCATTCCCTTTCTCAGTGCTCTGGGAAACCCTCAGCCTGCACTGAAATAGATGCTGAGCCTCAAACAGTCAAAAGCAATTTTGTAGTCTGAAATCCAAACCACGCAGAATTGGTCTCTGAAACTAGTGGAACAAATGCTACTCTCTTGCAGCGAGATATTTTTGTCTTTGATAAATATTAACTGACATGCAATAGTCATAGACAAAGCAGCTGACCCATATTTCCTACGTAGTGGAGCTCTGTAGTGGAAGTTTTCCCTGGCACTATCATTAGAAGCACTCGGCTGCTGGGGGCTGTGAGCAGCATCCTGATGCAAAACTCCTTCTCAGATCACTGAGTTCAAGATCACCTGTGGTCCTCCCAACAGGAGGAAATTCATTGGAACTCACTTCACAGAAGATTTTAACATGGCTCTTTACATCCTTTTAATAGGTTTAAAAAGGGGGAAGTAGAGACATTCCAATTATGCCTTATTAACTGTTATTTCTCACTGGGGAAACTCTGCAGACTCACCACCGTCAGCACACACAGTCACGGGGAGGGAGCAGATACTGGGCAGGGGGGACTTGTGTCACAAGGATATTGTGTGACAGAGCTCACCTGCTGCTGGGATTACAAGATAACATACATCAATTGGTTATGAGGTCATCTTCGGTGTAATTGAATTGCTCTTTTCAAAAATCTATCATTTAATGTAACTTCAGTGAAAAATATTTAATACCTGAAATCTGCAGGTCTGACCAAGATTGCTAGACATCAGAAAGTCTTTCAAAAAGATTCTTGAGCCTAGAAAGGCTGTTTAATTATGAAGCTGAAACACTGCGGATGTTTTCGGGGTTGTGTTGAAGTTCGTGTGTTTTTTGCTTTTTTGAAAGTAAATAATTAGATTCAAAGTTTGCAAACAAAAAGAGGAGTGCAGAAAACCTGAAAATGATCACAATCTGCCAAATATTTTAAGTAATATAAAATACCATGGTCCTCAGAAGAAAATACTACCAAAAAAAAATACGACAGGAAAATCTTTGTTTACTTAATGCAATTCTGATTCCTTAATCATTATTTATTTATTTAAGTATTGCACGAATATCCCCGGCCAAGCTGTTCGGGTTGCCAACATGAATAGCTTTCCACATCTGCTGCCAACTGATGTCTCCCCTGACGGTATTCAGAGCTGAAGACCGAAAATTTCACGTAGAGCAGAATTAGCTCATTAACAAATGGGTCTGTGGAGCAGCCCAGTGTAGTATAAAGCAGCTGTTCCAGTGGTCATGTGGCTTCTGGCAATTGGCTCCAAACCTTGCCTTTGCCCAGCATCCTTGTCAAGGAGTTACCCAGTGTTTCCATCACAAGTCTCCATTTTGGCATTCTCAAAAATATTGTAAGTGAAATGGGAACCTTGAAGGTTAAACTTCTGTTGCTCGATATTCTGTGCTGTTTAAGGAATAGGAGCAAATTCTAACCTTTAGATCTCATTGAAAATTTTTCATCCTTTGGTTGAAACCCATTTAAGCATGTTCATGATTTCACGTGCATAGGGGAACATTTCCTGGTACACACTGCAACCAATGGAACTCACAGAGTCACTTGTGCATCTTAGGCATGTCAGTTGAGGTCCTACTGTTGTGTCACAGGGACTGCTGAGCGAATTCTGTCAAGCTCCCATTGCCCCCAGGGAAATTTGTCCAAAATTAAATAAAAAAAAACAAACAAACAAAAAAAAAAAAAAAAAAAAAAAAAAAAAAAGAAAAAAAAAACCTGGCCCGTGCTCTGTGTTTGGGTGACAAATGAACTGTCTTGGTAGCTGTCACATTTGTGTGCCAGAAATTGTTGTGGGGGATTTTAAAAGGTGCTTATTTTTGGCCTCTGTTCCCAGTGAAATCAGTCAGTGATTAAACTTCCACTGACCTCAGTGGGAACAGATTTAAAGTCACATTAAGCATTTTTAAAATCCAAGTATGCAGGTTTTACGTATTGGACAACATAACCTTTCCAAGCACTATTATGAACTTCTTTCTCCCACCTAATCTATTGGCAATGCATCTTTTGCAGTAGATGTCAAAGAGACTGAATAGGTGCAATTGGTTTTCAGTGTCATTTAAATAAATTGCATCTAGTGCCACAGGCTGAATAAGATATATTTTTTTAAGCTTGCAATGTTTTCCTTAGTCTTAGAATGGGCTCATTAAACTTTGAAGAGTGTACAGCACGCAGCACCTGACATAACTGCCGTGCCAACACTGCCATGTCAGCCCCATCATAGGACAAATCAAACATTACTTTTTCATGAGAAACAATAAAGAGTGTTCATCAATTATTAAAGTTTTCTTTTCGGTATGTATGGCTGAAAAAAACCAAACATAAAAATGAAAATATCACTTCCTACACGTCACTTACACTAAATATTTCGGTCTTCTTATAGTAGGCTCAGCTACCCCAG
Organism: Dendrocincla tyrannina; assembly: GCA_035047865.1. NCBI lineage: Eukaryota > Metazoa > Chordata > Aves > Passeriformes > Dendrocolaptidae > Dendrocincla > Dendrocincla tyrannina. Next base: position 6,800,168 of record JAWWMP010000171.1, on the reverse strand, counting down.
TATCTTGTTTAGAGCATTGTTTGATGACTATAGTTCCCTTTTTTAGGCATGAAGGAATTCAAAACCCTCACTGCTGTCTGACACAGAGCTATGTCCTTGGGCTGAAAAATAAATACTTGTTTTTCCCAGAATGCAGTAAGCACTTCAGCATTTCCAGAAATAAAATAATACCTTCTCTATATCCTCTTTTTTGATCTTTTGAGAGAATAAATTAAGGAAAAGAGTCTCTGAAACATAAAATATTTTGGAATGTGGCAATGTTAATTAAACTGATGGCACGCTATGTGGAGAGGGTAATTAGTCCTGCAGTCCAGCATTCCCCCTCATGAGTGGGAACACTCTGCCTGTGCAGCTCACAGTGACCTGAAGGTCATCCTTCTGTACAAGGACATGTGCTACAAGGTCACCAAGCTTTTTTTAAACTAACAGAGAAAACAAAGAAACTGTTCTCCTCCTCTGCCAGCTTCTCTTCAGAGCATCACCATGTCCCTGCCAAACTTCTGCTGCCTTCTGCCCCACAACTGTAACCTTAGTGGACACTTCTTGTATTCTTTGCACTTCATTGCCTTCCATCAAGAAGGCATCTTAATTTTCTCAAGGCAGAAAAGACCCTCCTTTGACCTCTCTCTTATTTTTTCTGCATTCATGGATGCCAAGGGGGAATGATGAGGAAATTTGTTGTTTCCTTCTCTCCCACCCCATTCCCAGTCACATCTCCCCGTTTCCCAAGAGCAGTCACAGTAGTGCTTGTAAAAGCTTATCTCCTCAGTGCCTCACCCTATACATCCTATACTTCCCTTATCTTGCCCAGGAGACAGCACCTCAGCTAGTGCAGTGTTAGCTCATTCTGGGGTTCTGGAGTGGGTCTGAGCTGAGTGTGTCACCCAAGCGTTACAAACACCCTTTCCCGTGGTATCCGTATTGTGAAAGGCTGGAAAACTGAACATCCAAATACTGGCAAGCTAAACTTGGCTTAATGGGAGACTGAAAGAGATCACAGGCCAGGGAAGGGTGGCTGTGGGCCATAAATGCAAATAGCTGTACGATTAACATGTTATACCTGTAAAATTTAAATCGAACGTTGGTCAGCTGAAGGTCATTAAGCAAAGAAAGAAAGTCCCTTAGTTCTCCTTTAGGCTGCTCTGAAAGGCTCATGCTCACCATTGGGAAGTACAGTGGGCTAAGAGGAAACCACACAGACTCTAAAATATTTTGTTTCCAAAAAAATGCTGAATATTATGGTGAGCCTAATCAGTTCAAGCAAAGCAGGAATAGACTATGAATTACCTGCAGCAAGAAAACAAATCCTTGTTCACTGGAGTGACTACTGTCAGTACATCTCACTTCCCCAGCACCCGGAGAGAGCACTCGTAGCACACACATTATAAAAAGGCCAAACTTTCTAGAGTGCTCTGGTTCCTTTGCCAGCTTTTGTAAGCAGAGTTCAAGAAATGTGACACTACTTACTGTCAAAGGGCTGCCTGCTGGCTGCGAATAGTCACCTTTTACCAGAGCTAGAAGGGATGCAGAGGTAGTTTCTACAGGACTTGCACTCAGAGCTCTGCGCACCCAAGTGCAGGTACCGTCAGCTGTGCAACACATCAGGTCACTGTGGTATGAAATAGCTTCTGAATAAAGAGGATCTGCTTAATTTGGCCACTATCTCCTGCATGAATCAAACCATGCTTGCTGGCACTACAAACAGCAGTCTTGTTTTCATCTTCACTTCCAGACTGAGTAGAAATTTGCTGGATTTTAAAAAAAAGGGAGAAAAAGACACTTAATTCTTGACAAAATTTTCTGTGACCAAGGTATGCCTTTTATACGTATATTAAGACAACAGATTATAAACATTTAACTGTTGAACTCATTTAATAAGTACAAGCTAGCAAAACAAATCCAGGGATGCTGAACCTTTTGGTCATTGTTGCACATCACCAGAATAGCCACGACAAATGAAATGCCAAAGTGCATTCGAATAGCTGGAGGACAAATGAGATTCTTCGGAAAGTGTTTGAGCTTGTGACTTTTTCAAACTTTATCAAGGAACTAATTTTCCTTAGTAGCTCCCAAACAACAGAAAAGATCAGTAAAGGCCCCAAACTGGCCAAATGAGAAGCATCTCTTACACCTGGCCCCCGGGTATGATGGCAGAATGTCTGAGAGAGTCTGAAGAGCAAAAAGGCTGTATGCTGAAATTACCAACTTCACTAGATTCACATAAACACTGATATAAGTATGTTTACAGCAGTTTATACTTATGAACATATTGCAATTGCATTATCTTCCTTGGCTTCCTTGTAAAGTTAAAAAGAAAACAAAATAATTCTGGTCTTTGTCTGGGAAGTTTTTCTGACGCTGACTTTATTTATTTGTTTATTGCCAAGAAGCAGCCTAAAGGATGTGTAAAGTATCAGTTGTGACACACAGCACTTTCTTACTAGATCAAATCGAGGGCTCCACAGACAGCAGATAATAACACAAAAGGGGAAGTGCAGATGAAGCCACACTAGAATTAGAAAAAGGAAGGATTTAAAGCTGAAGGATTTGAGGGAAAACATCCATTATGATACACTTCACATTCACCATTAGGCTGCCCTTGGGAGAGAGAGAGTCAAGAAGCTGTAAACCAGGGTTTTAAATGGGCTTCCTGGGACTTGAGGAACCACCAGACCTCCATTCGACAGACTTCTGACAGGTCTCTCAGTTAGCATATTCTATATATAAAAATAAATACTGCCTAGTTGTATTGTTTCTAGTGCAGCATAGATCAAGGCCAGTCAGAACTCTACAAAGACTTTGAGACCAAACTATTTTCTAAAACCACAGCAAGCACAGAGTACAAATACAGCATTTTCCTGGCTAGGAGCTGGTTAGTGACAGCCACCTGCTTTCTTAGAGCCTGTGCTCTCAGGGCTGGGCAGGACACACATGAGTTTCTGGGACTCTCAATACCCAGCAAATGTGAAACTATCCATGCACAAACCAAAAGGTCTGAGCAACAAAGCAAACATGACAAATCTCAAATACAAGTTTTCATTCTCCTGTTTTGTAAATCAGTTTTATAATATTTGACATGGTACTGTTAATTATCCCTTTTCCTTATTGTGACTATGGAGATACAGAGTGAAAAATTGATGATCCATTCAATTCTGCTAAATATGGACCCTGTTTTATCCAGTACTTCAGCTTTTATCATTCTCTTCCCTTCAGGGAAGACTCTATTCTGATATTTTGCAGATCTAGAGAACATTTGCAGCAGCTTCCACTATGTGAAGAGATGAGTGTCAAAGACTGAAAGCTAGAGAAGCTTTGAGGATGGAATATATTGTTTTACACAAAATGAGTTCCTTGCTCAAGCTCTCTTGTTGCTTTACCAGATTACAAAGGGGTTTTCCAATGAGTAAAAGCAGAAGGGGTGGGTTGAGCTGAGGGAATTGGTTTTAAATGAGGCTGTATTCTCTTAATCTCTTGTTTCCAGAAGAAAATCCAACTGAAGAGAGATAAACCCATGGCAATGAAAATACCTGCATGATAACAGTATTAGTAAAGTATATATTTATTTTGGAATGCCCTTAGCAAGCTTAATATTAACTGACTGACTTTAAAAAAGAAATATTTGTGTTCTTGCTGATCACTCATGTATGGATCTGCATCCTTTGCTTTCCATGTTTCAGCCTCAGAAACTAAGTACTAAGGAACACTGCCTTCCCTTCTGCATGCTTTTAAGCAGCAGGTTATTTGCAACACCCAAGTCAAACAGCAGAAGGAAGGCAAAGCTGGGTAATGCACCATCCTCCCCAGTGGGTCCTGCCAGTAATTAACAAATATCTAAGAGCAGGCAGCACCTCGGCTCAGAAGCAAACTTGGTTTTTACAAGTCTCCACAGAACTGCATGGAGCAAATACCTGCTTTTCCTTGGGGTTTTTGTTCAAGGTGGAATGGGGTTGTGTGAGGGAATAGGAATTGAGTAAAGTGTTCCAAGGGCAGTGAGAAGCAGGCATTCAGCTGGACTCCGAGCCATACAAATGTGAGCTGCAGGAGCGTCCTTGGAGTTTAGCAAAAACATTTCACTACGTTCACAATTTGTCAGGATGGTAACACAAGGTTCAAATAGGGAGATTTGTTTGTAAGTAAATTCTTCTCCCACTACTACAGCTGTGTTAAGGCTGATGCCAGCTGGCACTTGGAGCTGTTCTACTGCCAAAATTTGCTGTCTCCAAAGCAAATGGGAACGAGCCAGCATCCTGTGGATCTCAACTGTAAGTAGCCATCTAAGACAGAATATAAGATGAGCTTGCAGAAGAGACTGGTGATCTCCATAGGAACAGTCAGCTCAGAGACACGGAAAGAGTGAGAAAGAGAGAGAGAGGTTATGTCTATTGCATAAACAGTTCATTTTTGTCTCCTGACTAATATTTAGGATCAGATTCTCCACTGGGATAAATTAGAGCATCTTTAGCCCAGTGTTTGAAAAAATCTTGACATCATTGTATAAACCATATTATTTGAGATTATAAATCTGGGGTCTGTTTTCTTAGCCTTATAATTTAAGGGCCTCCAGGCTATTGTTTTCAAGGCTCTTTCTAACATCAGACAGGCAAGACACTTAGTCACACTTCATCTTCATGCAAATGGAGACTGCATGTAGTTCCCCTAGTCTGGGTTTCAGGGAATGAAAGAAAAACCTTGAACCCAACACCATAAGGCATGTAAAAAGAGCATGAGAACTAGTGGCTGCAAAGTGTGTCCAGCTCCAGCTCACACCAGTGGAAGAAGTGATATTGTGCCAGCCAAAGACCCAGCCCTCAGTCTAAATATTGACTCAGTGTTTGGTCTCATGGACTAAACAAGAAGTTTCATGAGGCATTTCCCAACCCAGTTGAGTTTGGAGAGCTTGAAAGCCTCCAGTTCAGCCTTTATGTGATCAAAGTCTCTGTTTGAGATTGCTCCTGAATACAAAGGATTTTCCAGCTACTTTAGGATTTGGGGTTTATATATGCTTTCTGCAGCACCTACAATCTAGTAAGTATTCTCCACAAATGCATGGAAAAAAAAATTCCTGCCCTTGTGGTCCTACCTAAAGCTGGACAAAGTATTCGTCTTTCCTCTTAAAAAACAAGTGATTTATCCAATTCAGGAACTGGAAATCACTCTTTACTGCAATGCCTGAAGTGAAAATTTTCTTCTACACTTCTGAGGACTTTGTGTTTTATTTAGCCAAGTACATTCCATAGGAACTTAGGAAAAAAGGAAAATCACAAGCATTTGAGTGTTAATAATTTTCTTCAAAAATATGGCAATATTTCCATCTTTTAAGCATTAAAATGGTAGAAGGAAGTGTAAGATCAATCGTACTCTGGGACCATGAGTACTGTAAAGTATATGTCTTTGCTTAAGAATTTAATTTCTTCAATCCTTTTTCATCTCTACAGTCACTAGAAGTCTGAATTTTCTTTGTCACATATCCTCTCTTGAGCCTGATCCTCCATTCTCAGTATAATGACTGTGCTGTAAATTTTGGAAAAAGAATCAACCCTTATCCTGAGTAATTTCCTGGTTTTCACTAATATCGAGCTTCTTGGCAATGAATTTCTATAAATAGCTTTTCTGGATTGAACACTGGTCATTTACAGGCTCTACCAGTGATGTCTCATCAATGTATCACCCTCTGCTCTCATCACAATTTGGTAACTGCTGTAATCAAGGTGAAAGGTCTTAGTTAATTACTTGCTTCCTTAAAGGGTTTTTGGAAGATCATAGAAAGAAGACAGGTATGTTACTGCTACCTATAATGCCACTGCCTCATTCACTGCCAGCAAAACCTCCTCAGATCCAAGTTCCTCACTGAGAAGTTACACGATACCATATCCTAATGATTACAGACTGGGATGACGAGTCCTCAGGGCTCAGAAAAGAAAATCACCTCTTTTTATCTGTGTTCTTTTATTGTTGCTGTTTTCCTTGACTGCTTAACTCTGGCCTTAAGTACTCCCATGCACCAGATTCCAGCCTCCCTTTACTAAGGGGTTAACAAAGGGACAAAAGCTACATTTCCCGCAGCTTTCAGAGCGCCAAATACATTGGGAATTTCTTCCAATGGAAGACATAAATGCATTTTTCTAATCCCATTTTCAATTTGCCACATGTGCTTAGGAAGGGATCCTTTCTGTTCACCTAGCAATGACAACAGACAGCGTCTGTCCCCCATTCACAGCCTGGCTTCCTGACACAGCATAATGGACATCGCCAGTGGGGACACACTCGTGAGTGCCATCTGTGCTGAGGGAAATTACCTGCGTCAAATGGATGGGGAAAATGTGCATCATGAAAGGGGGAAGAAAAATTTACCTGTTTTGCAAGGCAATCAAGGATTTCAATGAAGGGCAGGAGATGCATTGCCTTTGATTAGCTCATAAACAGCCGTATCACCATTCTGGGGAAATGAAGTTCTACATAGCAGACTCTGCTCTTTCTCACAGAGATGGGAGGAATTTATCTCTGATGGCTCTTCACTGAAAGCAAGCCATCATTTATATCCCAAGAAATACTAGGATAATGAAAAGCGCCATGCACAGTGCAGTTACTTCCCCCAATTTCTTTTTTGAAGCTTATTAATTATCAGAACTTTCTGAGAGGTTTGTAAATCAGGAGACAGTCTGCTTAAATAACCTATGAATGTGTGATAAAGCTCATTGTTTTCAGAGTTTGGAAAAACAAGTCCATGGGCAATCCCATACTCACAGCACCACTCTCTTTTGGCCTCATGAATGTGTGAGGATCCCCAGTCTGTAAACATGAGACACCCTTGCTTGTGTTCCCTATTAAATGATACAAAGCAGCAGCAACTGTTTACCATGGATTCATCTAAAGGTCTTGATTTTATTTTATCTGTGCCCTTTTAAGCCACTTGTTTGCATTTCTTTTAGATGTGCTAACTTCTAAGGAAAACACACAAAGGCAACAGATGCCTGGAGAGGACCCACAACACAAGAAAAGGATGAATTCTGCTTAGTAAAAGGGATCAGATGGGCACACCCTTAAAATAAAGAGAAAAAACCTTCAGCCTGTGCCCAAATCCCTGCCTTCCCACAGCTCCTCCTGCCTGCAAGCCCAAGCCCAGCCATCCCAGGGGAAGGGCAAATTTACTGGGTTCACTTACCCAAATCCAGCTGGGGACACAAGGTGCCCCATATGCAGGTGCACAGAGATGCTGTTCACAGATTCATGAACCAGCTGGAAGGATATGGCCCAATAATTTCACAGGGAATTCGGTTGGTTGGAGAAGGCCCACAGGGCTCATTCACTTAGGGGACAAAAAAAGAGCAGGACTGACTTCTGCAACACAAGTATTTACACAGTCAGATCACAAATCCAGTGGTTTTAGCTGCTCAGTCAAGGGGAGTGACTTGGTAAGGCCAGAACAAAAAACAACACTTGGGAAGAGCTTAATTTCATTGTCTGAAGCTTTCTCCACTGGGTTTAACCAGCCCTGCCCTCTGCTTGTTTAGGCAGCTTTTCTTAGTAACAAAAGACTTTCACAACCCAGCATACATGAGAGATACAATTTTCAGATGCACTGACATGACTCAGCCTTGGCACCGGCCTCGCTCTGCGCAGATGGAATGTAATTAGGTTCTGGTCACTGGGCTGTGGGCAAACACCAGCTTCCAGTCCACTCATTAATTCATCTTTAGCCAGCACAGTGACATCCAAATCGACACGCTTCACACTGGGGAAGGGGGATATTTGAAGGCTAACAAATTGAATTTGGTGATTTTTAGAAAGTCTTGCGGTGCAATGTTGGATGTCCCAAATACTCAGACCGCGTATGCCAAACTGAGGTGCCACAGGGAAGCACGGTTCTCCTTTCTGTATGGGACCAACAGGTGTACAGAGAGTAACTCACCCTATTTTTAGGTTTTTCAGGCATTCATCTCTCACTTTCCTCTACCCCTGTCTCTGTTGGCACCACTTCCTGAGCTTTGCTAACTACTGCATTGAGCCATATATGTGGATATATAAATATAGCTTAGACTGTGTGTTTCTGGGTTATAAGAGTATCTCTAAAAATAGATGGTAATTGTTTCTGATAGAGAGCACTGTTCTTCATATTTCCTTCCTTGCCTCCATTTTGTGAGTACAGTGTAAACAATGACTTTGCCATCATAAATAATTCAAGCCATTCCACAGGATATCAGTAATGTCAATTAGACATATTTCTTCCCATCAATGAGAATTTCCTGTTTTCTACTACGCTTTGAGAAAAACACTCGGTCTCGCTGCATCAGGAACTGAAAACCTGCTTTTTCTCATTCACGGCATTTGGAGTCCTCCTTGTACACTGTGAGCTCAGATTCACAGGTTTGTGCTTCCTGAAGTTTTTATCCACATTTCAAATTTCAAACCTGCAATTCATACAGGTCTGGACAACTTACAGTACTTGTTATGAAAGCACTGTAATGCAAGCTCATTGGTCCCCTAAGTGACATATGTCCTCACATCACTGGCCCTGAAAAGTATGTAATCCATATTAAATAAAGCCCTGAGCCATTTGCAATAATATTGGCTCAGTCTTAAGAGGTCATTAGAAGGTGAGCAAAGGTTGAGAGAGAACTTTTTGAAATGGATAAGAATAACACAGCACAGATGTAACATTTCTGGTGGATGATCCACCAGGTCTTTGCAAACATTAATTAAGCCTCACATTTTCCATATGAGATAGGTAAACACTGTCGCTCCCTAGCTCTCAGATCTGTAAAACAAGGCCAATAAAAGACTTGTGACTCATAAGACATCAGAAGAGCCAAGAGCAAAATTAAAACTTAGCGGCCAGCCCACATTCTAGGCATGTGAATTAATTCAGTCAGTGATGGGATCCTGTGCTCTGCTCATGCAGGGTCAGGTCCCACTTCCCTTGCCAGCTACGGCAGATTCCTGGCTGGATCTGACTTCCAGTTTTGCATAACTATAAATAATCTGCTACATCTCATTCTTCCAGAGTCCAGTCATCTGTAATTTCCAATAGGACTTCTCTCCTCCTCCTCCTCCTCTACTGCCCTGCTTTGATGGTTAACCCCTCGGTCCTTTTCTTTGCAGCATGGTATTATGAGAAACCTCCGTAGAAAGAGAAGCTGTGAACCAAATGATGAACATGTTCAGCATGGAGTCCACAGCTGTGAGAAATTGAATGTTAACAAAAGCCAGCAGGAAAGTGTTTAAATTCTCCCTTCTGTCCTCAGACCTGAATAGCAGCAGGATGTAAGTGGTTCACGGACATTGTACCTCTCATCCTCACCATAGGATGAATTTCACTTAAACACCACAGTCGTATCTCACAGCTTTGGTCTCCATTCCTACGTATTTTCAGTTCTGAGGTATATCCAACAGAAGCTATGTCAGATAATAAATAACAAAGCACACTCATGCTAACTTTCAAATACAGCTGTGTCCCCGTGGATTCCAAGTGCTGCACCGGGCAGGTGGGCTCACAGATGAATGCACAGACTCCAGATGAACACACAGACAAAAGAAGAATCAAGTTCATATACTGCAGCTCCAAATTTTCTGCAGTGCTGGGCTTTACATAGTATATAAAACACATAGCCAAATCTTTTCTTTCTGTAGTTGGTTGAAGATGTTCAAAATTCTGTCATTGAAAGCACTTTTGAAACGAATGCATTAGCAAGTTGTGTAGGACAGAAGTTTTGACTAAGAAGTGCAGCTTCATAATCAGAACTACTGTAAAGGTAATTGCATAGCCAATCATTTAATTTGAGGTCACTTTTGCCTAAGTTATTGAGAAAAATGTATTTTATTATTTTTAACTCTTTGAGCCAACAGGAAAGAACTCCACTCTGTTCTCTTTCAAACGCTAACAAAACAATTACTGGGAAATTTTTAACTGTAGCATTTGTCCCTGATGCAAACACATACATATTTGTCAGCTCTGAAATTAGACTCATTGTGCCGGTGGAAAGAATCAAATTGATGGTGGAAAATGGTGACGAAATAGATATGAGTCCTTTACCCGAGCATCAGGGCACAATGAGCTCTAGAAACTCCACTGCCTTATTTTCACAACCAGTTATATTAAAATTAACAGTATGTGTGTCATTTTTTGAAATATTGTATTAATATCTACACTCCAGCCCAGAGTTACCATTTGATTCTGCACAAATTCAATGTGCACTGCTGAGGGCAAAAGAGGGTCAAGTCACCTCTTGACCTGTGCATGAAAGTCTTGCATCATTAATGAGATGAAAAAGGAAGGACCACATTTAGGCAGGTGATCCAGCAGAATAAGTGTCTCGAGCTGGAACCACACAGTTAATTCTAATGCATCAATATTTCAAATGCATCAGGTTCAGGGGAAAATACGCTTGCCAAAAACAACAACAGTTTGGCTTAAAATCAAAACCTGTAACCTGCAACATATTAAGTGCCAATGTTCTTGGAATGCCTTCTGTTTTTATGAATACAATTTGCAGTTCAAGTGCTATCATGTAACCAGCATAAGAAAACATTTAAAAAATAAAGGTATAAAATGCAGCATACCAGACAGACTGTGGCTTAAGAACACAAATAAATGCAGAGTCAAGCCACTGCTCAGGAAGTATCATTTCAATAACCTGAATGAATGACCTAGACAAAGAGATGGCTTGTATGTGGTGGTAAATGTGCTGCTACTTTAAAAGCTCACAGGCTCCTTTAAGACTGGCAGTGTTGGAAATCCTGAGCTTGACCAAGCCAAGCAGCATTCAGTTTATTCAGATATAACATGTTGTGGAACCTGAAGAGGTGTCTTTTAGTACAGCCCTGGCCAAGTCTAACTTGCTTTTTCAATTGAATACTCACTGAATATCGCATTTTACTCAGGTTCTTCTTGTGCTGATGTGACAGCGCATTGCAGCTGCCTATCCCTGTCAGGATCTCCTTTCTCCAGACAAGAAATTCATTTCAACAATCTGAGATAAAAGCATGAAAAGCATAACACCCAGAACGCTGGAGACATCCCATGCTTGGGAACCAAAGTGTGGTCTGGACTGGAATGGTCAATGGAGGAGGCACCACTGGATCTGCTAATTTGAGCGAGCCTGAGATAAATGATTCTTGAATGGGTGTCTCCCTCCCTTTGTGCTCAAGCTTGCCCACTTTGCACAGAATACTTAATTAGCCAGAAAGATTTTCTTGTTCTGTAGTGGAAGATTTAGATTCTTGTTCTGGTACCAATGGACAGTGAATTATTTATACAAAGTAGAGGAGAGCCAACAGAAGGGACTGTGAATGCCCCATGCAACATAATGACCTATCGCTCAGAGGCTACGATGCTCTCAAGGCACAGGAGACAATCAAACCTCATAAAAGCAGGACAAAATCACCTCCCTTTCCCTCAATAATAGGACTCTTTTGCTGTTTTGCCTTTTTTTTTCTCTGAAATGAGAAGGAAAATTTGACCCAAATTCACAAGCAGTTTCCAGGCAACTGAACTTTGCCAGAACATGTAAGGAAGCTCTGAGATGCTACGTGCCATCCTGCTGTAAAATCTTAATGGACTGCACTTGTACCATGAGGCAAAGGAAACACAGCCAGTGACTTCTGAAAGGCATGGAGGAGAGTTTTTGGTCACTGAGGAAACACTAAGTACTTATCACCAGGATGTACTTTCATCTCCAAAGAATAATGATCCAGATATTGAAAGGGATGGGAATCATTCCCCTCCACCATCTAGATTCTTGTTTCCATTTCTGCTATATGAAATTACTACTAAGAGGATAAGTTTGTTCACTTTGTTCTTTGTTCACTGAAGAAGTCTCCTGCTTGAGCTTCTGCGTCCTTCTTGCATTGAGAAACTCAACTGTGTTCACTGCAGATCTGGATAGGACCATAAATAATGTGTACAACTTATTTTGTTTGCCTTACTGTGGTTTTAGTTATTGCTGGACATCCAATCCCCAAACTATATTCTTTGTCTTGAGGAACCATACATCTTAGAGAGATGCCATAATCAGTACTTACCTACTGTGAAACTGTGTACACAGACAAGATATTTTAATGACTCTGGCAACCTATCACACTATTCCAATCATGAAACAAATCAAGGGGGGGAAAGCTAGAAAAACATGTAAGCTGACCAAAATAAGTCAAAAGAATTATACTTTCTCTTCATGTGGCCAATAAATACAGAACATATAGTACAATAAAATAATAAGAAATAATTGTATACTGTTTTGAATAGAAACACTTCAGAAAAAAAGTGTTTCCTCCAAATTTTTTTTTTTTTTTTACTTTATGGATTGAATGATCATATTCCACATTAATATAATCTCACAAACATTTTCATTTTAGTTCTTCTACTGACACTGGTACAATGCATCACTGTTAAAATGAACATTGTCCAACACCCTGTGTCAGTTTTGCACTTTTATTGCCCTCTGCCATTCAGCATAGAGAGCACAGAAGAGGAGGAGATCTCCTTTCTTCAAATAAATATATGGCTATTTATTTCTTCTGCAGTCAGTATTTTCTTTATGGTCTCTTGGATAAAGATGTGGGAAACAGTTTGTGTCCAGATTTGCAAAGCAAAACAAAACCCAGTGTGACTACTGCCGAGTATTACATTCTTCTGTATGTCACAGTGAGTGAACCTAATTACGGTTCATTAACCATGAATCCAGTTTCTCATTCATGTACCCAACAGTGTGCTATCAAGCCATCTCTCTTAACTTCAGCATGATGCTCTTATATCAATGTGGATTTTTTTCCTATCAGGATACCCTACAACCCTTGCATTTTTCATGATATTTATAAGTGGAAACATGGCATGTTATAATTAATGATTTCAGAAGGTAGTTTGGAAGAGAAATAAAGTGGAATTATGAAATTCCTTCCCTGAGGACAGTGACAGTCTGATTAAGTGTTTCCAAAAGTTCCTATAAGATATCTTTTGCAGAAAACGCCCCTGCTGTGTCTGCCCCCTGGCTATTAGTTTCACCTGTAAACAGTTCACTGCCACTGCTGACTCCACTAAACATCTTCTTTGTACTTCAATCTGCATTTTATGTGAACTCTGGAGCTATTAGCCACTAATATCAACAGCATTGCACAGTCTAGGAACATTTATTGCTCCCCTGCTTAGTTTAATGTTTCTGCCTTAGTACCGTAATATTATTAATAGTCACAAAGTACAATAAAAGAAAATTAAGTGTTTATTTTGTTTAGGCTTTCGCCACTTTACCTACAGCCTTTTTCCATTACATTTGCACATAAATGAGCATACACTACATTTTTTAGTGCACCTAAAATTCAGGGTTTAACTCCCCTAATCATATTGTTCTATTTTCAGTCATCTTTCAGGCTACTCTATTTATCATGGCAAGTGCAAGTATATTATGGTAAATTTGTATATATATCTTATAGAAATGCACAGCATGCCTTTGGTAGCTATTCACCTTGTTAACAGACTTCATTTGTATATTTTCCCCTTTTTTAAAAACAAATATTTTGAAAAAAATTATTTTGTCTTCAGTAGAGGCATGACATAGTCTGCAGAACATGCTCATATCACATGCATTCCAAAATAGCCTATTTGCTGCTTGTGGCGCTGCTTTATTGTTCCCCTCAGTTTCATAGTTATAAAACCAAAATTGAGGGTTTAATGCCTATTAAGACTGGCATTGATTCAGACATATTTCAAACTGATGTGCGTGCGATCCGGAGACAGTCACTTTCAAATAGACAATGAAATTCTGAAGTGTCCACTTTCCGAAGGAACATTGGCCTCCACAGACAATGTGCTGATAAAAAATGATCCAAGTCATATCTGGCCACAAGAATATAAACTAAAGTGCTTCCCCTGGACATACACAATTATGCATGAGAATAGCATTAACCGCATTCTTTCCGAAGACCTGCTCGAGTACATATTCCTATTAAAGAAACTAGAGGGTGGATGAAATTAAAGATTACATGGTGAATGAGTATGTAAAACTGCAGCTGCAAAAGGCCTCTTTCTGTACGGTGCAGGCTTTGTGCAGCACCGTGGTGGGCACAGCCCAGGCTGCTCCTCTCCCACTGTGTGGCAGAGCCTGCCAGTGACTGAACACTCAGTCTGAGAGGTACAAGTGGGGACATGGGATATAAAACAACACTTTCTGTGGGCCCCATACTAAGGGTTAAAACTCAACCAGGCCCATAATCTCTTTAGCAGAGAGATGATGGTTATTTTCCCTGTCTAGATAATTTAGCTGTGCAAGTGTCCCACCCAGTTCCGTAGAACATGCACAACCTTGTCCAATGGCAGCAGGAATTACCTAAACCACAGGCAGTTTCGGTTGTGAAAGTGCAGGTCCAGAAAAGCCTGAAGGGCCCAAATGGTCCTTGGAGGGGCCTTCTGCCAGCCTGGCACGAATATCTGGTATTATTGGACTCCCCATCTCAGATTCAATTCCCTGTGGTTAAAGCTTAACACTTCTAAGCGGCTTAATGAAAGACAGTAGGTGGTTTACATATTTTCTGTCTCTAATTTTTCCAGTATTCAGGGGATTAGATTATATGCCAGCAGTCCTGGCACCATAGGAAAAGTATTAGACTCTCTATTCTTTCACTGTGAATCTAGATTAATAGCTTCAAATTCCTGCTCCCAGCAGAGTGAAAAGAGATGCTTTGAAATGCACGCATTTGTTGGGCTATTTTCGTTTGTACACATAACTAACTATAAAGTAATTAGTGTTATCTCAATACATCTAAACAGGCAAGAGAGGGAAGACAGAACATATATTATAGTGACAAAGGGAATCAGCATTTTCTTATCATAAAAATGCAAGTTATCTTGTTTTCTTGTACGTCGGTGTAATTAATCACTGCATTTAGCATTCATAGATAATAACACCCAGTATCTGCTTTGATGAGATACAAACAAGCATATTATGAATCTCTTCACATACAGACCATCCTAATTGCTGAAATTACCGTCTTCACGTCTGTTGCTCCTGTAACAGCAGTTAACTCAATGAAACGCCTCGAACACCCGCATCTTTGGCAACCAGTTTAGCTGCTGAACTGATATGGCATTTATCATTTCTGTTATGGATCCATACTCTGCCTTCATTTACAATTGCAGCAACCCAGAGAAGTCCAGGGGTGATCATAAGGTGATGCAGGGCATATACAAGGCCATAATCAGATCCCCATAGTGGATGACTGAGGCAAAAACACTGTCAAATTCACTAAAGAGACCTCTTAACTGAATGGAAAACAAAGTGAAGTCTTACTTTTATCTTTAACTGAGTAATAAATTAAAATTAAAAAATAAAATAACTCTTATCAGTTAATTGAGATTGTCTTGAATGGTATAAATATGGCTGAGTAACCTTTAGGGCTTTCCATTAACCAGGATTCATCAATTCTAATCACCCAACACTCAAACACTCTGATGGCCATGCCAATGTAATCACAAGTTGCCAATTCTGCTGACAAAGTTCTCAAGTTACAAGCACAGTTATCAATGCAGGATAAGTAATCTTGTCCCACACCAATTTCACAGATACTTTCCTATCTCGTTAATGCTTAACTGGTGACAGATTTTATTAATGAAATCAATCTTCAAATATGTACTCAGTCATTATTTTTGGACCAGAACCGGAAGCAGCCACCAGTTCTAATTCCCATATGATATTTTACCACAATTAATAAACACAATTGGAGTCACGGTAGAGTTAATCTTCATCTTGAATCAAAATAATTAAAGTTTTAATCTTCTAAGGGTAATTTGTTTGACCCCATCCTACCAAATGCATTCTCAAACTTTCTGCTCTATGGATTGTGACTGAGGGCGGGAGGAGAGTCAGGGTGTAAGAAACCAATTCAGCAGCTGCTTTAGAGTGTCTTTCATGTTGCACTGATATCTAAATGCAGGGTATAAAAGACTGCTCATCGTTACAAGATGACTTTCCAGTTAAATAATATATTTGCTGCCTGCAAAATATGCATAAATTCATTTAAACTGCATATAATATTATCTATTAGAGTAACTGAAAAGCATTTTACAAGCTACTATGCAGCTGCAGACATCCAAGCAACAGCCAGACATTACACACTGTAAAAGTTTCATTGTCTTCCACCATGCTGATCACAAGAGGACATTCATTTTCTAGTTCAAATGTAACTTTGCTCTTCCAGAAGTGGCACAGGATATTAGGAATATTTTCAAGAAGAGATGTCCCTTTTCTTCCTTTCATTCAGCACTGTTCAATATATCTTTTTTTTTTTAATAGATCAAGAAGAAAATAATCAGAGAACATCTTATACCACACCATAAAAATTTGTGACAAAACACAGTCTGAGTTTCCAGTATCAGAAAAGAAAAGGACAGCCAACCTGGGTCAGATCAAAGGCTCTGAAAGTGGCCGGCAGAAGTTGGCAAAGGGAAAATGTTAAGAGGATGACAAACATATTTTCATATCTTCATAGGACACTTTCAGACAGTTCTAGTCTCAATTTCTTCTCTAATAATTCCTAAATTTAATTTTCTTTCTTGACTGCTACTGACTATTGAGCTGACATTTTCATTAAACTATCTATAGTAACTATAATGCCTCATCCATGAGCAGTAGCACTTAGGACCCATTTGAATATATTGAACATATTGAACACTTGCCTAATCACCAGTCCCTACAGAAATCATAATTTTCAAAAATTAAAATACAGTTGTGGAATATGGCTGAGCAATAAATACCTCCAAGGATCTCTTTGACATGACTTGCTAAATATTGTTGCTTGTGAGCCACTCACAGTTATGGGTCATTGTCTCCCTGCTCTGCTTGAAGAATTTCTCTAGACAGAATTGTCAGATTGTGCCCATATTGGAAGAAAGAATAATAATTCTCATTTACTTATATCTTGTAAGAGTTGCTAAGCAAACCCACGCTGAAAATTTATATCAGCACTTGAGCTCAACAAGAGTAAACATACAGCTAAAAGCAGGTAAGGGTTTGGGGGGGGGTTATTTTCACAAATAAATTATTTTAATAACTACATAGGCATCTACCTATAATTGCTTGGGGCTGTATCAGCTCAGGTCTTATCTTACAAAGAATTAATTTGTGTGTTCTTTGTCCTAGTGCTAACTCTGTTCAGAATATTATCTCTACAACTATGCTGAAGTCAGTAAAGCCTTGAACTTGCAGGCTGAAACACTTTTATACACTGCCAATGGGCTGCTCATTTCTATGAGAAAAGGCACCATGAATAAAAAGTGAAATAGAGACAAAAGTTGGTAGGAGCAGAGCCTGGAGAAACTGCTTTCAACTCAGATTTTTGGTCTTCACTATAAATGTACATTCCCAAATGCATTTCAAGAACACTTGACACTTTGTAAACCACATTGCTCAGAAACAAAGTGTAAAAGCTCCGCTGACCTAGCGGGAGGTCAGGGTCCAACTGCATCACTTTATTAGTTAGATACAACAGTGTATGGTTTTAAGGCACACACCCACACGAGGGTACATGAAAGACTCCTCTCTATCCATTCTAACAGCAGGACAAGATGTGGCACCAGAGAAGGGAGTGGGAGATTCAGCAACCTAACTGAGGAAGTGTATGGCAAATTCAAGAATTCAAGCCTGCTCTCAAAATACAGACTCTCTTTTTTTCCACATGACCACCAAGCTGATGCACATGTCAAACACAGAGGAAAAGCCCTAGAGACTCATATTATTACCTTGACATTTCACCCTTCTCAGCTGGGCTGTCAGAAAATGCATGGTAGCAATGTTAGGCACCGAATTTGTCAGCACTGGAAAGGAAGTCAGAAGCAAATTGAGAGCAACATTGGTTAAAATCACCTCAATTCTTAGAATAATTTCTTCCCACAAGTCATATTTAATGACAAATTCTAGAAACTAGTCAATTCTCACTCAGCATAAGAGGCACTCACCCTCTAAAGTGCCTGGGAATTGTTTTTGAAAGGGGGTTCAACAACAAAAATTGTCAACTTTTGGCCCAAAGTCATCTGGAAACAAACCACAACCTCGACACAGATGGCCCTTAGGATATGCCCCCAAAGACCTTGACAAACTCGAAATTAAATTTTAATTATGCCTGTTCAGCTTGATTTATAGTAATTGTCAATATCTGTGGTTTGAAATAACACGTTTTACAACACGATCAGTTAGAGAAAATATTTTCCTAATGACTAAAGGGAGGAAGAGTCGGCAGTGAGTCCAAGAATTATATTATCAATCTTATTTATTATTTTTTTAAACCATAACACAAAAACATTGAGGAGACATTGATCTGAAATTGGGGTGAAAGGCTGAAGAATAGTATGTTTTCCTGGTTTTGTCGCAGTCAGATTTAGAAGCCTATTCCTGCAGACACGAGACCAGCTGAGGTCTCAGGAGTTCACAGAGATAATTAAGGGCATCTGAAATGCTCGCAAATTTTGAAGAGCCCACAGAACCATAAAAATTTTACTGGCCAATTAATTTTTTAAATAATTATGATGTGTCAAGATCTGATCACTTATTCATTTGGACAAAGATTCTTGTGATGTTCTTCAAGGCAAGTAAACCCACAACCATTTTGTAGCCCAAGAAGTCCCATTAAAATATTCAGCTCTTTTCTTTCCTGTAGAGTTGCACAGGAAAGGTCACTTGTAAAATGGGGCTTGCAAGCTTATCAGCTGTTGGACACTATTTTTGAAATAAACTGCCATGATTTAAAAGATACCAGGCAGAACACAAACAAACTGTCTCAACTGGTGCCAGTGTTGCTTGCCTTCAAGCAATGGCCACTTGAAGAACCACAGGCTCAAGCTGTGGTTGTGCCAGGAATTTGCTAAATCAATACTTCAAATTGCTCAGAAATCACCTGCTTTCCTGCTTTGAATCTATTTACAAGGGAAATATTGAATATGGTTTTAAACAAGAAGAATGAAAGGGTAGATTAAAAGACCAACTCAATTCTTGTGAAATGAGAACTGCTAAGCTAGAGTGAAAAATAGATCCCAGAAATGTCAGCAGAGGAGTGTGTAGAGGTCATAAACCACAGAAATATCGCAGCTACTGTCCCTGTGCTGAGCAAATGGCTCACCAGAAACAAATCCCATCTCTTGCAACTATTGTATTGGCAGGTTAGTGATACAGATGATGCACATATCCTCAACAGGTTTTTTTCCCCCTGTATAAAATGGACAAAACTAATATACATTTCTGTTTTGATTTTCTGCAACTTGACTCTGAAATTGTGTCTGCCATGGGTCTGTGAATTCCCAGACACTTCTTGATTCACTCTTACTAGCAGTCACTTCAGCCAAAAAGATATTATAAGCTTTGTAATTTTGTTTCCTTTTAAACGGTAGCTTCCTGGAGCAACTTATCCATAATAATCTATTTGTTTTTCATAACACCAATTGAATGAAACATTTTGCTTCATGCCTCAAATCTTGCCTAACTTACAATATTCATTCATTTTGGGCTATAAATAAAATTACTGTGGCTTTCTTTTAAATAACTAATGTGGGTAGATTTTACCCCCTTATCTGAACCTCATGCACAATGAGAAAAAAGAGGACTTTCCCACTTTCCTGCATTCTACCCCTCAAACAAAGAATTCCTAAACCAACAAGTTTCCTCACACAAGTCCTTTGCTTGTTTACAAACACAAATCCAAAAACTCCACATACATCTGAAAGTCTCTGTTTTAAACCTATTATCTCACACCATGCCCTGAAGCAAAATTTCTCCTTTAAGAATTACGGCACATTATTCTACAACAATATTTTTCCTCTCCTCTCCCCCAGGAGAGGAGAAATATGAGAAGGTGATGAAAACCTCAGTGGGAGTTCACTGCAAGCCACAGGAGAGTGAATTCTACGGCTCAGCTCAGCTCCAGACTTCTCAGGGCAGTCTGATCCTCTGCCCCTGAAAGTAACACAACTTTCTAATTTCTTTTGACAGCCTCTTCTCAAGTCAGAACATCAACTCCTGTCCATGTATATGTTAACACTGGCTGCACAGAGACCTTAAGTAATTCTGCACAGAACCTGTCCTCCCAGACAGCAGGATGAAATTACACCCAAGATGACTAAATTTGCGCACAAGCTTTTCTACAGGTTTCTAGGCTGCCGCCCAAATCAATGTCTAGGAGGCTGAGCGAGCAAGAGTTAATCAGCAATTCAAGGAAACAGAAACAAATGTTGCTCCAGAGAAAGAAATCTTTAAGAGCAGAAGCATTAAAATATTGAATGGTGAAGTTCCATTAGGCATTTTGGGAGAAGGGATCACTGGGGCTTTAGAGAACTGTATGCAGGGGAAGACACAGTTTGTGTTCCCTGTGATCTTAGAACAGGAGAGGAAAGCAAGGTCTTACCCCTTAATAAATCTGCCTCTTTTGGGGTCACCTCGGAGCAAGACCTCTTCATTGCCCCTTCCAGAATGCACAGATCCCATTCCCACCACAGCTGCCTTGGTGCAGGGCTGGGGTGTGGGAGGAAAAGGAACACAGCCAGTACCCCTCAGTTTTGGGGGCAAGATCAGCTGTGCAGACCTGGATTACC
This sequence comes from Dendrocincla tyrannina, assembly GCA_035047865.1. Classification (NCBI taxonomy): domain Eukaryota; kingdom Metazoa; phylum Chordata; class Aves; order Passeriformes; family Dendrocolaptidae; genus Dendrocincla; species Dendrocincla tyrannina. Next base: position 6,779,611 of record JAWWMP010000171.1, on the reverse strand, counting down.
AGGTCTGAAAAACCTGGAAATGTGGATAACACGTACCCTGGGAGGAGAAACACCGAATCATTTTTTTACTATTTAATATTGCATGTTTCTAGAATGGTGATAATTCCATGAAACCTGCATATCAGATATTATTACAGGGAAACTTCGTGACTATTATCTTTTGAAGTAGGAGGTTTTCACTGAACTATATCTTTAACTGTATGTTCACACAATCCAAGGTTCATTAATTCAACAGTCAGTTTATTCCTTTGTAAAATACTCCAGAAGCTACAATTTGAATACAAATAGCATTTTATAAGAAGCAAACCCCACAGGAAAGAGAGGAGAGTAACTAGCAGATAGTTTGCATTCGTTTGATGGAATTATGAAATCATAGGCTTGACTGAAATGAAATCTAGAAAATAAAAACGTTTGGAAAAAAAATTTCACCTTCATATCAAAATGACAGTTATACAATATAGAGTTTAAATCTTCAACGGCTTTCCATCTTCCAGGCAAAGCTGGTGTTGTAATAGAGGAATAGTCTTGGGATCTGTATCCAGAGTTGAAAACCGATTATAAAAAACTAAGGGTTTCCTGACTGCAAGTTAATTGGAATTTTTTTAACTACAAGTTAAAAGCATCTTTCCAACAAATAATTACTCCTCTTCCATGAGCAATAATGAGCTTCTTCCAAAATTATTTTCTAGTGAAACAGTAAGGAAGGTTTCCTGCGTTCCATATTATTTTTTTCCATTCTCTACCAGAAAATAAAAAATGATAAAACTTGTATCAGATACAGAAAAGATCACAGCCCAGGTGCCTTCTTCAGGGACATGGGAAGGAACTTCACTGAAGAACCTGGACCACATTTAGGAGTGGCACCCCCGACACGGTTCAGTTCTGAAACACAGAAACTTTCAACAGATTGGGGCAAAAAATAACAGCTAAACCCAACTGAGTCTAAAAGAAAGACTTTGGATCATTTAAATGGTGAACATTTGTCTTCTGGAAGCCAATGAGATGGGTGCTGTTCTGACATCACATTTATTAATACAGAGCCTAAATGCCATAGGATTTGAGGTTCCAGGGACGGCTTCACCCCAACATGCAGCATCCTTGCTCCATGCACTTCCTTTTCTTTGAGGGAATACCCCACTACGGGACACTTAACTACAGAGAAGAAACGGAAGGGTTCTGACACACCCCACTGGAAAGCCTGCAACCCAAGGGCTTTTGTGGGGGTTTCTGAAGAACAAGCCACCATCGTGACTCCTGCCTTGAGCCTGTGAATCACTCACACAACTTCTCAACACAGAGAGTGGCAGCTGCCACTGCAACAGCAGGGACAAAACACACACATGCACGAGCAAAGCTTCTCTTGGCCTCCAAGTGCCTAGTCCCCCCAGGCTATTGGCCTGGCATCAGGCTGTCACTTGTACATCAGCCTCAGATGGCAGCCTACATTTTCCTGCTAACTCGGTGCCTTCTGTGCCCAAGCAAAGGATGTTGTATCTTTACAGGAGTTACAAATTATTGGATGCAAAAGGACCTTCAGGGAGGTAGGCAATCATAAAGAAGAAAAAAGAATAAATTAGATTGGTCTAAGTTTGCCTCGACACTCATCTCTCGCAATTAGATTTTTTGCTGTTTTCAATGGATTTACATTCTATAAATGCATCAAATGCAATTACAGACATCTTCAGCTCAAATAGGAAGTGATCTAAGTAATGTTAAATTAGTTTTTAAAGGTCTTCTAAATAAATTGTGTAGGTCAAGATGAGCACGTGAGTCCCTTCAAGGGCCACAGTATGAAGAACATTTCATTACTCTTATGGGTGTTTTGCTCCCCTCTCACACACAGCTCCTCCACTGATAAGTTCCACAGGTTTCTGGATCAAACATGACTGGCAGAGAGAAGCATGCAGGGAACAGCATCTCTGAGTCCCTGGTCCACTATGGGGATGAATCCCACTTGAGAAAACAGTATTACTTAATGCCAAAATGGCTTTTCTAAGCCCCAGAAGCTCTTGGCTCACAGTTCTAGTTGGCACAAATACAAATGGTATCACACCCAGACACAGCAGAGACTGTACCTAGCACAGGACAGTGACAGCTGAAGTTCCCCAGTCCCAAAGAAACCAACATTTCCCTTGGTCGCCCTTTCTGTCACCATGTATCTCCTCCATTCTTGCAGCTGAAACTGGGAAACCCATAGGGATGTGGGGAACCCAGTGTGCATACAGATACATCCCCACAGTCTTGGGATACCACCCCACAAGGGCACAAAGATTGTAAAACATGAGAATTTTCCATTCTGTCATTTCTAAGACCTTTTACTACACATTGTAACACACACTGCATGCAGGGCACCAGAAATGACACCGCAGTGTATTTTCCTCAGTATGTAGAGAATCCCACTTCTGACACACTCGGGAACAGATCTGCAGAGAAGCTCCACATACACTTCCATTTGATTTTCATTTCACCCTTAGATATTCAATATTGAAGCATTACCAGTCTAACACACAAGCTTTTTGAGCAATGGTATTTCTTCAAATGAGACAATGTCAAGGCTTTTGTGCCAAAACTACTATTTTTGCCAGTAAAATTAAGTCCTTTGCCACTTTCATGCATACCTTGTATGTGTACAAGACTGCTAAGCAAAATATATGCCTCTCCTTTTTCAGAATGAGTTCTTCTTTTGTCAACAGTACATGCACTGACTGCTGAGCAGAGGATAATCTGAAAAATTTAACTTCAACTTTCAGTTTTCCTAACTTATAAAATCACTATAGTCATGTCTCACTTCATATCACTTGACTATAAATGGTTTTGCTTACCTAGAGGGCAAAAAAATAGAAACAGAAGAAAGAATATAGCATTTCAAAAGAAATATTATAGCCATTAGTTCCACAGACACACTGTACCTAACTCAGAACCAAATTCTGCCCCCCAAAAATGCCATGTCATTTATAATTATGGGTATGTGTGTACGTACAGAAAGTGAAGGAGACAGAATATGAGAGGACAGTCTATCCCCTGAATTTTATAAAGAAATGCCTGCCTCAGGTGTCAGAATGTGGTAGAGATTTATTATATTGCTATCTTTGTTTAAGAAGACTTAGAGTGTATTACAAATGGACTTCATCAACAAAATGAATGAATTTATTTTATGGAACAGTTCAGTTTATTTTTGCACTGATTTTTAATTTTAATTCAGAATACCTCTACCAGCTCCAGCTGTCAACATTGTTTAAAATGAAACAGGCAAGAAGGAGATGGAAACAATTTTAGCATACTTTATATGATAAAAAAATTTATAACTTCAAAATAGCTAATAGAAATTTGGCACGATATTCATACATTGCCATTTCGTTCGAACATGATTCACAAATCCTCGTGGGTTAAGTATTGTTATTTCTGGAATATGGAAAGTCTAGCTGGAAAGTCAGCATGAGGATAAGCTCCTAACTTGTGTTTCTGTGCTCACCCCACTCATGCCCTATAGCTCCTCTTTGAAGAAATCTCCCATTTCAGCACATGTTCATACCATTTTTGCCACTTCTCCTACGAAAAGGTAGTTTTTCTGTAATATGTCCATGGCACAACCAAAGATATCTCACAGTAGATTTAAATACTGCAAGTGGAGTTTGGCAAAAAAAGTCTCAGCACACATTTCAGAACTATCCTGTGCTGAACTGGGAAATGCCAGAGACCTTTATAAGTAAAAATCTGACACATTTCAGCAAGCAAATTTATAGTTTGACATCTGGTATTTTACATCTTAAGAGAGAGCTAGAGAATTATATTCTCTTATTCTACTGAATACAACACAAAGTGATAAAGACATTGATCTTAGACTCATCGTGTGGTCTGCATAGCTTGGGACAGTCCTCAGAAAGAGTTTCCCAGGAACACTTTTCTGTCTTGGAAAAGCCATAGTTAAAAATCAAACTGTGGATTTTCCCTGTCTTTCCTTCTTGAGTTTTGGCCCCAGTGTGAAGAACATGATACAACAAGTTGGCATGTTTCAAATGCCTCACTTTTCTTCTTCCTTTTTTTCTTTTATTCATACCAGATCTCCTTGGTCTTTGATAGACCAGTCTGAAAATTCTACCGGGATTCTAAAAGCAAAAGCAAAGCAATACAAGGCAAAGATAAAACAAATAGCTCTAAAAATGGCTGGAGGATCAGCACAGTGCTGATAGAGTGGTGAATCAAAAGACATATTCTTTAAGGTTTCATTGTGACAGTCCTGCATTGAAGGCACGAGAAAACTCAGATGAGTCACACTGTGTTATAAAATTTATCATAAAGCAATGCTATTAATGCAAGCAGACAAGACAAGTCACAATCTGATGCATTACTCCAGAGAGAACAGGAACAGATAGATTTTTTACAGACCAGCTTAACACAAAATAAATATAAAGCAGCTTTGTTCTTTGAAATGGCCCTCTCATTCACCTACTATTCATAATTTTTTTTAAAATCTTGAGTTTAAATTAATATTTTGAGCACAGACTATCATTCCGGCCAAAAGTCAAAGGAATTTTAAAGCTGGTACATTTCTATTAAAAGTACAGCAGCTCTTCCCTCCATCCCAAATGTCAGGGAAAGAAGAGGAGCTCAAGGGAATTGGCTGCTGCATGAGATGGTGAAACAATTCTACCCGGGTTCTTCCCTAAAGTGCCCTGCTTCCCTTCCCACAGCTTCCCTTGCCATGTTCATTTACTGCTTCCAGCCACTCTTCATGCAGTCCTCCCACTGGGAATGATGAAAGTTTGGTCATACCTCAAACTATTGCTAGTAACTTCTACCCATACAATAGAAGTGGCATACTATAATGATAACCTGTCCCCAGAGCACACTGCAAAAGACTGCAAAGCACTTCAGAAAAGGTATAAACTACCAGCCAGAAGATGAAACTGAGACATGACATTAGCCATGCTAAAAGGACAGCCATTACTGGAAGCAGACACTAATTACTTCTTTCTCTTTTTCACTTCCATTCTGCCCATGATGTTTGAAAAGTTATGCCAGATCCTGCTTTCCCTGGTTGCTGTCTTAGAATAATAAAAATCCACAAATTTCTTTTCCCTCTGGGAATAGCACTACTGTGGCTTCATGGCATTACAAAGCTGAATAATAAGGAAAGATAACACAGGGCATGACACCAAAATCCAGTTTCTGATCCTTAACCCTCTGGAACTGCAGAAGCACTAGATTTCATAGGCAGCAGGACAATCATTATCTTCAAGCCTGACCTCCTGAATAATAAAGGCCACAGCATTTCATTCACTAATACAGTCAGTGGAGGGAACTAATAAGGGATGCTTGATTCTGCCTGCTGAAGCAGCTCTTGAGACTGCTGAGGTAGTTGTAAGGTTAAAAGGAGAGTAAGGTTATCTGCTGGCTGCTCCATTCCAGACAGTAAAAGCTAGGTTAACACTGCACTGTTCAAAATTAAAAACTGGCAGAATTTGCTTCTAAACCTTAATCCTCATTTATCTTCTCATTTATCAACTCTTCCAGGCTGTATCTACAAGTAGAGAGCCATTACCCCAAAGCCCTGAGCTATACAGCAGATTTGCTTAAACCCAACCACAGTTCAGCCCAGTCCTGGAGCCTCCACCAAGGAGATGAGCCAATCCCTTTGGCCATCACCCTTCGAATACACATTTTTCTATGCTCTATATTTGTTTGCACAAACATATGCCATGAGCTCAAAAAGTCTGCTAGCAATTCACAGATGGCCACAATCATATAAGCAGCTTTGGTAGAACTACAAGGCCCGACTAGAGATGTTAGAAATCTCTAATGTGACTTGAAGTATCTGGTAATGTGAAATCTGGCTTAGCCTTGTGCAGAGACAAAAGCCAGCTGCCCTTTCAATTCAGCTCTGTATTCTGAATTACTCTAACTCCTGGCATTGTTTGGGAATTTGGGAAGATCG
>JAWWMP010000171.1:6623918-6773576 GCA_035047865.1 Dendrocincla tyrannina | reverse complement strand
GACAGTTCCCTGAAGGTTGTATTTGAATTTAATGTCATTGCCAGGTCTAACAGAAAATGCAACACAAAGGGGAGTGTTTATCAAAGATGGAGTTCTGAGGCTACACCCATCACCTGCCTGTTCTCCATGGTAGTGCATGTGGCCTGTTTGTCATGAAAAAAAGGTAAACTGTGTGTTATTCAGTTATAGAAAGAGCAAAATAGCAAAACCTTGTTGGGGTTGCAGCCAGTACTCTCTTTTCTTAGTGCCATTTTCCAGTTCTGTACTGCCTGGAAACGCCAATAGGGAAGGGAAAGAAAATGGAGGAAAATGGTCTGAAAATGTTTGGCAAGGCTTCTCTATCTCAAATACTAGAAAAGCACCATAGTAGGAAAAAAATGTATAAACCTTGCTTCTAAGATTACTTTTATCCTTATTTCACAGGGAGAAAACAATGACGAATGGACAGAATGAAAAACAAGAACACTAAAAATATCAAATTTAAAGCAGGGAAATCACAGTAAAAAACACACCATTACCTCCTTCCTTCAAGCAAGTCCATAGACAGAAGAGTCCATGCCAAACAGTCTAGAAGACAGACTAATTTATCATATAAGAAGTTTCACCATGAGCTGCAAGTTGTCTGTGTTTTAAGCAAATGAAAAGTAGCCCAATTGCAAGAGATGCTGCCCCAGTTATGAGACCCCTCTTGCAGAGCTTTCCTAATTCCCACTTGTGGGTTTCTTCTGGATCACTTTGCTGTGGCCAGGCTGGGGACATTTGCTACAGGACAAGTAGGGGAGTCCATTCCCCAGGTACCCTGTGTGTTCCAGACCTACGGCAAGGACATCCACAAGAAGACAAGGCCCTCTCATAGCTCTGACCTTTCCTCTTCTTCCAAAATCCTCCAAAACCCAAGGCCTGTACCTGAACCAAGGCATCCCACAACCACCATGCTCCTGCAGTAGCTCATGATGATAGTGATGTTCCTTTGGCAGTCCTACGTTTTCCAGGGATTCCTGTGAAAACTTCATTTCACTTCTTTTCAGAGAGGCCTTGATGATAACTGGTCATGCCCCAGGCCTCCTAATTTGACCAAATGATACGTTCCACCATATCAAATGTGCTGCCCGTGTAACTCACAAGTTTGTACTCATGCATAAAATTGTAACTTAATGATATTTAAAATACTGCCATTACTTCCTTCTTTATATGTGTGGAAATGCTGCAGCTTGACAAAGGTGGCTTTCCTCTCTCCCCACTGTGCTGTGTTGGGTACAGTCTGTGTGTGCCCATTTGGCAGCAACTGGTTTGGGTCAGTGGTTTATTAGCCATTTGTTTGTAGTTTGAATGGCCCCACACAGATGCTGGCCGCCTTGTTTTCCTTTCCTGATTGCCTTCACAGCCACATGAAGCCGTAAGCACAAGTCCATTGACCCAATGAAACTATTACACACCTAAACTCATATGGAGTGTGCCAGGTGAGCAGCCCACGTAACTGCCTGCTTTGGTCAGTGGTACTCATGCCAACCCGTCACCTCTGTGGCTTCCTCCACTTGCAAAATAGTTCAAGTGTTAAAAATACTCCAGTCCCATCCCATTTGTACCCCTCAGAACAAAGCTCACCCTCCAAATAACCCCTACTTAACTTATATTTTGTATACTTTGAAGAAAATAGGCACAGTTTGCAATACAATATGTCTTCTCAAACTCTAGTGGAATTACTGGCAAGTAGCATCCCTGTATCTACTGGATGGATTAAGACATGATTTTAACCATTTTGCCCTCCCGTGGCTCTTATTTACAACATGGCAAACGTTTCCCTTAAGCTCATCAGTTCTGATTTAATTATAGGCATTTTGAATCTAAAGACTAATTTTCATCAAGCATTCCATTGTTTCAGCTGTAAAACATTGATATGTAAAATGAATACATTAAACAAATTAGATGGGAAAATATTCCAATTTTTAAGCTATGCTCATTTACTTATTTACTTTATCATGAGAGAAAAAACATTCTGAAGTGCTGTACCTGTTACACACACTTGTCAAAAGCTCAGGCTTAAAATACCAGTGCTTAGAGAAACACATTATGAGTGCAATTTCTCTTGCTGCAGTTCTATCTTTTGTGAAGCTGAAGGTACAGCTTTTGTAACAAGGACAATCATTATCTCTTTGAACCAACAGAATTCATTCAGTGACAGGTTTATTGCTTATTTATCTCAGAAATATTTGCAATAGTGGGCATCATAGGAAAAACACAGGAAACCAAAATATTAAAAGTGGTTTGAACTGCACGATATGGAATTCTACAGCTGGAATGGTATTTGATAAAACAATGTTCTCAACTCACATCATCATGTTCAAGAAGAACGCTTGAGTGCATGAGAAAAGATGCTTGGGTTCACTAGAAAAAGCTGGGTTTTATTTGTTTTCTGTCAATATTTTCGGTTGACTAAAGCAAGGCTTGAATCTTCCTGACATCATAATTTCACTGTATCCCAGGGTCTGCACGGAACTGAATAACTCTTCTTGCTTGAACTGTCAATGTTATTGCTTTAAAAGCTTATGGAAGCAAGGAGTGAACTCTAAATTTGACAATGCGATAGGATATAGAATTGCTGCATTTAAAAAAAATGCTTTTTAAAAGTGGCAGGATTAGGGACAAAGGTCACATTTTTGACACAATTTACAGTCAAGTTGCTCAGAATACTTATGGAAAAAGCAGCCATGAGATTTATTATCCACATAACCACCCATTGTTACAATATATGTTATAATGAAAAGACCAGCTCCAGTGAGGGGAATGAGATAAGAAATGTTGGGTGCTACATATGGCAGCATTTCAACCTGCAAACTCCCCAAATGTGAATAGTTAAGAGTCAGTCTGTGGTCACTCCCTAAATATTGTATTCTCCCCACAGCAGGAGAGGAACTTCAGCTTGAGGGGGCACTAAATCAGGGAAGAGACAATACAAACTTTAAATGTACAAGAGATTTCAAGAGGTCTTAGAGAAGTTAATTCTATTTCCCACTAGAAAATGAAGTTTCTTACCTGACTGGAATATGAAAACACACACTCTGAATGGTCTATCCTTGTACTTTAACAGAGTATAATTCACCTTATCATTTCTCTGGCATTCCTTAAAATTGATTTCAATGGGTGCCTAAGCAGCACTTCTACAGGAGCTCTTGAGATGTATCAAGAAAGCAAGTTAATCAAGTTAATGCAATGCTGCCCTGACTACTGTAATGTCAAAGCTTTTGGCTCATATTTAAATATACTTTCCCTGCTGTGGATATTTCCATATCTCTCCCTCCCATCAAGGCTGAGCATCAGTAAATGAACATATTTCCTAGAAAATTACCTGCATTTAAAAGTTACCTATGAGCAAATCCTCTCCCCCATCCACTCTGCAGTTTTGAAAAGCTGAACTTCCATGGCAGCAAAAAACCCTCACCTCAGAGGCAGCTCAAGGAACCTATCAGCAGCAACATGTTTGAAGGAAGAGCTGAAGGCAATGCTTGGATAGGAAAAAAGCAGAGGCTGTTCTGGGGATTTTCAAGCGAAGTGAGTCAAACTCCACTTGAAGCCATGGAGTATCAAATTCTAACAGTATCTGACATGAAAGGGGGTGGCTTTTGCATTATTTTGTTTTAGAACTTGTAATAACCTGACATTTCTTAAAATAAAAAATTGAAGCACAAAGAGTCCAATTAAGTAATCCTGAGACTATGAAACAAGCCAGGTGTGTCAAGAGAATTCAAATTAACACTCATCTTAGGCTTCAAATCAAGTGTCAGTTTGTTCCTTTTTATTTTAATTTATTGTAGTCAACATTAGTTAAAGCTGGAGACATTTGTTCTCTTGCTAACGATATACACATAACTCCCACTTACATCTCCTTGCTCCTTGCAATTAAGAACTGAACATTTCAGATAGAAGGCTTATCTGGCACAGATTACTCACTGTATCATCTGGATTCAGGTTCTTATGTCTGCAAGCTCTTTAGAGCAGCAATTTGTTCTTTGTTTAGCATATTTTGCAGCACACAGTGCTAAATAAGCTTAGGGAGTGCTATTCACTGAGGCATGTTTGTGCTCAGTGGATTCAGCGTTGCCTTGTTCTTTGTTGTTTCAATCTGTGCAAACTCCCTCTCCAATGCAAGACTGAAAATCCAGACTGCCTGTAAATCAATCTGTTTTTTGAGGAGATCTTCAGACTGAACACACAGAAATTGGTGGGTCTGAGAAAGCACTGTAGGTGAAATGCAGCACATGTTGTATTACCTTGCTATTCCCCAAGTGTACAAAAGGAGCACCAGCTCACTGCTTATCTCCTCTGCACAACTAATCGCCTGCCTTCCCCACCACACGTCTCTGCCACATCTTGGGTGCACACTGGGAATATTTAACACCAGCTGAGCAACTGAACAACACCAGTTACTTCACTGGTTCAATTCAACACAGCTCGTCCAAGTTAACCACACCACTCTCACATTATTTCTTTACTTTTCAGCCTTATGGAAACGAGCTTTGGAAAGTTTAAGGACAGAGTATTATTCCAAAGTAACATCCTTCCCTCAGCAATGCAGAACACATGATGTTTTATGAAAGGATCACATCTGTTTAGTTCCCAGCTCCATCCCGTGTACATTGAGGGTATCTGGACAAGTGAAACAGATATGGGGTAGATGTCTGTGGGAGGTGAGAGCACTCCAGAGCTCCCTCCTTTCCCCTTCAGGAGTTCAAGAAGGCCTTACTGGCAAATGGCATGGGAACAGGGCTTTTACAGGTCAAGCAAAACAGCACCATCCGACATGATACACATCCTTCCAATGCAGACAAATATCAGGTAGCAACTTCGCAAACACCATTTCACTCAGCGCCATTAATCTTGACACTTTGATTTCCTCCGATGCCAAACTAGCATGTAGAACCACAGACTGGAAAAGGCACAGACACTGAGTGAAGTCCAAGCCCAGTCACTTCAACACATGCTCTTGGAACTCATTTCCTACAAAGAGTGGCAAAAAATGTTGATCTTGGAAAGTCTTAAGCCCTCCATGAGAAAGAAACGCTCTCCTCCAATAAACTGTAGAGAATCTCTGCAGTTTTAGTTAAATATATCTTTCTAATCATTACTGTTGTTATGGAAACTGAAAATGGGAAATTAATAATTTTCAGTCTTTATAGGTTTTCCCTGAAGGAAAGGGAAATTTAAGGCAACATATTTTCTACCTTGTGTGACACTCATCCTCTTGACTCATAGATCAGAGACTGAGCAAGGGATGTTTAGATAAGACACCATAAGTTGTTTCAAGGACTGTGTAGCCAAGGGGTGAAAAAATTCATGCTCTCAATTGACTGTTACAGGAGAGGACTTGTAATACCTACAGTTATAAGACATTTGAACGCAGGCTGAATCCCTAGGATGATTGGAAAGATACTTGCATTGAGCACTTGATTTCTCAAGTTGCTATACAAACCAAGCAATCTGTTCAAAACACTGGAAAAGGCTTATGTGCTTAAGCTATCGTCACTTCTTTCTCTGACAGAGACCCATAAAAACCAGAGACAAGAGGATGCTGATGAGATTTCCACTGACAGAAGAAAGACAGGGCCAGGCTCCTGCCTTCACCCAGGCCAGCACCAACCTGTAGAAATGTCACCACCTTGCCCTTCATGGAACTGCCTCAAAGCTGTCCTTAAACAGCTCTGGAAAAAGGAAATGTTTAAGGTTTCTAGTCTGTTGACCTGATTTTAGTCACACTTACTTGACTGTTAGGCTCTTAATTGCAGCTGATTCTAACTTAATATAAACTGAAATAGCCTGAGTGCCAATCTATATCACATAAGAGCTTGGCTCGCTGACTTCCTTAAAGTTATGCTTGATTTACTCTGAAGCATATGGGGGTCAAATCAGGCTTTGTCTATTCTTCAGCTGGAAGCTTCAAGATGTAAGCTTTGTTTGGAACAGCAGGTTGATAAAAAAGTTCTTCTGTACTATGTAGATTAACAAGGCAGGAAACATTAAACTTTATGGCACTTCCCTCCTTCTGCACATCTTAATCTACCATATCATTTAACCAGCTCCTCAAATGAACAAGAACTGGTTCACACATTATCTCACAATTGCTTCTGATGATCTGAGATCACACTGAAAGTGATTTCAAACATATATGTTGTGTCATAGAATCCTTTAGGTTGGAAAATACTTCTAAGGTCACCAAATCCAACCATTAACCCAGCACTACCAAGTCCACCCTGTCCCCCAGTGATGCCAATCCTCCAGGGATGCCAATGCCGTCACTTCCCTGGGCAGTCTGTTCCAACAGTTGGTAACCTTTTCAGGGTCTTATGCTCTAGTCCCTTCACCAGTTCCACTGCCATTCCCTGGACACACCCCAAGACCTCAATGTCTTTCCTGCAGTGAGTGGCCCAAAAGTGAACACAGGATTTGAGGTGTGGCCTCACCAGGGGGACAATCACTGCCCTGGTCCTGCTGGCATCACTATTTCTGAACAACTGCTTCCATCTCTTCCTGTTTGTTGTCCACACTGTGTGCATTGGTGTAGGTATGCTCCAGTTGGGCTACTGATACCACCTTTTTTGGGAGTGAGAAGACCTAATCCCTGAATGACCATTCTCAGGCATTTACGTGGTTTCCAACACATCACCAACCCTTGTGCCTTTGCTGCCTCATAGATCTCCATCCCTTACCTCCACTATGCTGGCAGACTGAAGGAACTCCACCAGCACACCCTCCCTCAAACATCAGCATGCTGCCTCCAGGCTTGGGTCTAAACATATGTTTCTATGTTCCCTATCTTGCCTGTAGGGATTGATATTTTCATAACATTTTACATATGTTTATATATGAATGCAAATAAGAGCAAGTTCAAAGCCCAAGTAATGTGCTTTGTATTTTAATGAGCATAACAGGCAATGATAGAAACACCTATCAGTCTCCAGTCCTGAAATTACAAACTCACGCAGGCAAAACAAGGTAAACAAGAGTTACAAGGTTTCCCCTTATTTATTTGCAACAAAACTGGAATTGTTTGTTGGCTACTTTTAAATAACGTACAACTTGGCTTTGAAATTGGAAACCTCTATGTCCAAAACTCTAGTTTTAAGACACTTGCCGAAATACACCTTAAATTTTAATCTTAAATTGAGGAAAATAATATTGGTTGTAGTATTAAACTTGGGTTTATTTCATCTATTTAAAGCACTGAACTCTACCTCTGGAATGTATTTATCTCTAATGCTATAGGAGCACACCTGACAAGGCACAGATCAGACCAGCTGCCTACTGAGTCCTGCAGTACCAGGGTCTCAGTGAAAGGTAAGTACCAGGAAAGGACAAACTCACGACTTTCCAGGAGACCCTGTCACACCCTGCAGCAAGAGATCCAATTACAGTTACCAACATTAGCCAAGGTCAGGAAATTACTGAACACTATTAAAAGTTCACCCCCAGTATTTACCTCAGAAACCTGCAGCAATCTTGAATTCCACTGGGGAACAATATATTGGTTTAGTTATTTCTTCTCTTATCTGAGATGTGCCCTAAGCTAAACATATTAAGAAATGTTTGGAGCCCAGAGTTTGGGTCAACACTGTTTTAATTCACAATAACTCCTTCATATCACAGTGTCTTATTTGCTTCTCTGGGGCATCTGTTTGAGCACCTCTAAAGCCCAGTGAGCACACCTGACTAAAAGTCCACCTAACAGTATCATTACCCTCAGCTGATTACACTGAACACCTCCAGGTTGGTTTTACATAAGGATTGGAAACATTTATGGTTCTTAATAACTCATGTATCTCTACAAGATAAGTTGAGGCTTACAGGTAGGAGTTTCAAATGCTCTTCACTGAGCTAAGTGAAAGAGTGTTCAAATTAGTACCAGCTTACAGGGCCCCTCATCTCCATCCCTCCTGTAGAGCCCACACTGACTGAGCTTTCAAAGGGAGGGCTGACCTGACAGCACATCTGCACAGAACTGTATAACTAAACTGCCACTGCAAAAGGGCTAAAACCAGAGTTGACACTCTCAGCAGAAGAATACAGCAAAAGCATTGCAAGGATGCTTTAATTATCTGGAAAAGAAGCATTACAAATTTAGAGTCAAAAATTTAGGGAGATATATGCATATTAAGGTGCAAAATTTACAGCCAGAGAGGGCATCTGGGCTGGTGAAAACCATTTGGCATATAACTGTGATCAGCAATAGTTCTGTCTAAAGCTCAGAATTTTGTTATTTTACTTTTTAAAAACTTTCTTTTTCCCAGCTGCATTGCTTTATCGCAGTGCAGGGTACTACAATTGCTTTAAGACTATCTTGAAGTCAGGCTCTTTTTTGACAGAAGCCCACTTTGAGAGCCACTGGGTGGCTATACAGTGGGTAAGAAAGCTGCAGGCTGTGTTGGACTTCCCTTCCCACAGCCTAATATTGTCCCCAACCAGCAGCATGGAGTTGTGAGCAACACTGTCCTTGACCTAAATATCAGCAACACCTACAGTCAAGAACACGCAGAGAGGTCAGTCACAGCATTCTCCTTAGAAAGGCCTGGTGTTACATATGAGATGGATCAACAGGATACACATTATGCCTTAACTCACTCTGCCCTTAAAAAACAGTGACATCAAGGTGTGCTGGAATTGACCTTCTGCCTTGTTCATCCTCTGCAGGGTGTGGAGACTCAGTGCTCACGGATAAACAAGCAGCATCTTTCCAGTCCTATCCCATCCCAACAGGATGTAATAATTATTCTGAATAGTCCATTTTTCAAGAAAAAAAAACACCTGTGCCCTCTGCTTTATGCAAATGGAAAAACAAGAAGTACGTATTTTGCATTTGAAAGAAAGAAGAATCTCTGCTGAAGAAGAAACTTTTAGCTGTTAAAAACACTATGAAAAAATGTAAATGTACTTACTGTAAGCCTGACTTGTTTTCAAGTTTAAATTCCTCTATTAAAATAATTTTAAAAATCATCTCACAGTCCTGAAATACTTAAAGGATTTATTTTTAATTAATCTTAGTGAATAAATGAATTAAATACAATAATTGCTCATTTCAGAAAGTTAATTCTGTACTCAAAAGAGTAGATGCTGTAATTTCAGTGCCATATAAACTATTCTTTGTAGACAATAAAGTAGTTTTAATTGTCAAATCTGCATTAGCAAAGTTTTGGCAGATGAAGAATACTTTGATCTGTGCATAATTACAAATCTCTGCCTTGGTGTGGTAGGTAAGGCTACATTACTGCAGCTAGCAACTCCCTGTCAAACACATCTTTGCCAATGTAATTGGTGGAGAGGTGAAGACACACTGGTTAAGTCTTTCAAAGGAGCGAGTGACTTAACATGACTGAAAGTTTCCAGCATTCCACTTAATGGGACCCGCGTTTCAAGATTTCCAACATTTCTGTAAATACTGTATCCAAAGTGGAATGCCCAGAGCAATACATCTGCAGTCATTAGTCGATTCACCATCAGCAGAACTAAGCAATTATAAATCAAAAGGATTAATTTAATTGCTGAGCAGTAATCATAAAAGTGGTGAACGCAAAAAACCTTATTTCCTTTGAAACACACAGCCTCCATTGAAGGAGATTCCCAGGTCAATTAGGACCGACTGTGAAAGGAACCAGAGTTCCTGCACCACAGGGAAACAGCAACGTGACACCAGCAGTGACCGAGTCCCTCAAGGACAGTAAGTGAGCAAAGGTGAGACAAAACTCTTCAGTGATGTGTGTAATGCTCAGGAAATTCATTCCTACATCATACAAACACTGGGACAGTCCCACACACAGGCACATGGGGAGGGAAACATATTTCAAACTTTTGAGGTTTAAACAATGTCACACTCAAAAATCATTCAGTGCCTTGTGTAGGTGTGGTGTGCTTATTTCCAGACACATATAACTGTTTGTCCTTTAGCACATACAGTGAATTTTGCACAAACTTCAGAATCCCCTGCAGAAGCCAATCTGGGAGGCTGTGATCCAGCTACTGCAATAATTCAACTTGTGCTGTTATCCAGACATAAATCAAACCCTCTGTGTCCTGCTGAGACAGCAGGACCTGAGATTTTGCTGAATTCCTGCACAGATGAAAAAAAAGCCTTGACAATGTAGTTGATGTGGTATTCAAAGGAGAGCTTGAAGTTGCAGATGAAACTGAGATTACAAGGTGGTTGGAAAGTATATAAGAACCCCATCAAACACAACCCCACACGGAAGAGGGTTAGGAGGAACCTGCTGCTTAGCCAGTGACAACCAGCATGATTCACTGTCACAAGATTATCCAATTTACAAAGACACAACAGGAGAGAAAACTCCTATGCAACCCTCAGCAACAGCAGGAGGAACAGGCATGAGATGCTAGCTGATAACTAAAAAATGTTTGAATGTCTACAGAATAAACAGAGGACATTAGCTCGATTTTTGTCTTAGACAGATGTACATCAGAAAAAAATCCCTTAGTTCCAGACTTCAAGGCATATAAAAGACACAGTAAGATGAAAACACTTGCAATTCCAAATTCTGTCACCTTAACCTTTATGAATTATGTACCTTCCTGTCTGGGATACCTATCTAATCAATGCCACTGAAGTTTCTACTAAGTGGAGTAAGGCAGTAGACAGACTGGCTAAAGGTAAAAGCAGCATCTTTTCTAGCTTTAGTAAAGCTGTTCAGGAATTTTCTACAGATTACTCTAGAGGAGACCACAGTTTCCACAAGAAAAATGAGAATTTTTGAAGAAAAATGACAGCATAATGCTTAAAAAACAGATTTCCTTTAGGATAGCGGAAAATGTTTAATTTCTGGGGACAATTTACATGATTAATTCACACACTTGTGCCCACATAGCCCTTTTCAGTATGAGTCAGAGGCTGTTTGTTTGTACTCTCAGGCATGGTGTGTTTAAGGCCACAAGAGCACTGCAGTTCCCCTGCTGAGCACCTCCACCTCCTCCATCCTGGGTACCACTTGGAGTCTGGGGTTGCTTCACCTCCAGAGACAGCACTTCAGAGGATGACAGCTGTGTACCTGCTGCTCCACACGGGGAGCTGGGCAGCAGGGGAATGCAAGGAATACAAATGATGGCTCTCTGGAAGCACTGCAACAAAGAGGAGAGGTGAGTAAAAAAGTTTAAGAGGAGGTATTTTCAATATTTTTAAGTTAAAAAAGTTTTAGTTGAAAACAAAATGTCAAAATAATGAAACAAATTTCTCAGGATGGAAATACTTGTTCTGTCCCAGCCTAATGGTTCAGTCTGAGAGGAATTCTGCTTTACACTTCACAGAGTCATTTGATTCAAGCACTTGTGTTCAAGGAAAGCTCTTTAATAGACAGGTATATTTGAATCTACTTACAAAGCAATACAAACAAAAGAATTGTCATCGAGAGCCAAATATTGCTCTTTTGACAACGACTGCAATTTATGACATAAAAACTTCAAAAGAAGTTAGGAAGTAAATTGTATTTCAAAACACTGTTTCAATACACTGTGCAGTAAATAACAGACTGAAGATGAAAACAGATTGGTCGGATTTGGGAGAGCAATGTATTGGTACATCACCAAAGACACACTGGAGCCTTCTGAACAGTTACACATTTGTTAGGGATTCAGTGCAAGAAACCACTACCCTGAAACATGATCATATCATGAGTTAGATTTGCCAAAACTCATAAATTCAAGCACAGAGAAAACATATTGGGTGTCTGGAAACAGCAGAGGTAATTTTTCCCTTCAGACCTACTAGAGATTTTCGCTGTAATGAAAAACTCTGAGGTATCATTATAGAAATAAGTTGGGAAACTGTTTCCCAGCCAAAATTACTTGGATCTGCTTTATACACTAGGAAAAATACCCACTGAAATCATAAAAACTCTCTGGATTCACACTGTTAGCTTCCCATAAAGCCAGCTGTTGATACCCAATTATTTTAAATGCTTTGCAATGATCCCAGCTCATTTCCTATCTGGGTCACACGAGGCCCTAAAAGCCAAAGCACACAGGCAAGCTCAGAGATGCAGGAACAGAAGCAGGAACGAGCCGCTGGCAGAGCCATTCACAGCAATCTGAGCTCAACAAGCACTTACAGACTCCCTAGAACACAAAAAATGCCTGGAGTTGGGGTACCTACCCCTCAAATGTCCCTGCCTCCAGGGGTGCCCAGCAAAAGACATATTCACACTGGAGAGTTTTGCATGGCTCTGCTGACAGCGTGAAGAAGAATATTTTCTGTGTGAAATATTTAGCCAGTTCTGTGGCAGCTTGGATTTTAATGAGGAAACACTCATTCCATAAAGGCAAAACATACAGTGATTTAGCTGAAGTTTTCAGTAAGGCACATTTTATCTAAGGATCAAAATTGTAAACTTGTGAAGCAAAATGGTATATCATCTATCATAGCTATAGAATTAAATGAGCCAGGGGGGCAAAAGCATAAATATATATTTAGAACAAAACCAGGATTTTCTAGCTGGAATATAGCAAGTATAAAAACCTCAGAGTTTTTAATGTAGGCTGGAAATACTGGTTTGCAGACAGTTCAAGCTGTAACTTTGATTTGAGGCTCACATTCACTGTAAGTGGATGAAATTAGCAACACTTAAGAACACCAGGGAAAGTGGACCATACCTATTTGCAAAATTAATCTATCTGGAAATCCCTATATATCTTTTGCAAAGATTTTTTTTCACCTTTGCACATTGAATTGACATGCACACAAGTCTGTGGGAGAAATGTAGATTCTTCTAGGGATGCAACAATATTCAAAATAGGACATTTGAGAGGATGCCGCCATGACTGACCTAGCAGGAGGTAGATTCACTATGCATTCCTGGTCTTGCAGGGTAAGGAATTATATTGACACTATAAAACAACAGAAAGCATAATTTCTCTGTCTCTTCTCCCCAGGATTGTCTTCAAGTGGAATCAGGCAACTGGGAGAGACAGAGGAGACTTGTGCTTCTCCGTGTGTGTTATGTTTAATTGCTGAAGGCATGAAGCATTTTAAAAGCTTTGCCAATAAAATCCCTATTTAGTTAACCCCAATCTCTTCAGATCTCTTGTTCTAGGCAGCCTTCTGCTCTCAACATCTGGGCAGGCAAAGCCTCCAATTACACTGCTGCATTTGGTAGCTTACCAGACCTAGATAAGGGTCCCTGGTATATGCTGGTATATCCATTTCCCTTGGTAAGTGCTTATCTCTGGCTGCTCTGATGATACACAGCCTTCGTGTCACAGCAAGGCACGGAATCGTGTGGCACACACGCAGCGTGTGTGCACACTGACATTAAATCCAAAGCTTGCCATGACCTTTCCTCTTTCGTGGCTGGACTTACATCTGTCACAGCCACACTTTGTAATTGGTGGGGAAGGGCCAGGGGGAAGGGAGAGAGCAGCCCAGGATCCTGGCCAGCAGCAGGATCACACCACTGGAGCCCTCTTCCCCTGCCTGCAGCCTGATCCTTGCTGGCATCTTCAGGGAAGAAGGCAGGAGGCTGCTGAGCTGGCTGTGGACCAGATGGCAGGCACCTGCCAGCTACTCCCAAAGGGAGCAGAGCCTGGCATGCACACTGCAAACCATCAGAACTCCTCCAAATCAAGACACGGGGTTCCATCCAAAATAAAGATCTACTCTAAGTCCAATAGTTCCATAGCAAGATTTCTCCTTAACATGCCTCAAATTGAATAAAATTTAAGAAAACCAAGTCTCAGCACATTGTTTCCTCTGTACTGAGATGAAACTATGTCTGTTTTCTCCCAAGCCTTGCTATTTAAATGTAAATTACCACAAACTTCTCACAGTTCAATCTCTGGAGTTCATCAGCTTGAACACTTAAAAACATTTCTTTGTTCTACACCCAAGTTTTGTACTGCACCAAGCAGAAATTTCCTTTCTGAATAACTCTTAGAATTCATGCAGACATTTGTCTCTTGCTTTTTCCTTCATTTTCATTTTTAGTCCCTCCTCTGCAGCCAAATCAGTGTCTTAAAAAGCTTCTTAGAAATCATTGAGGATTTAATATTTTTGTGTTGAAAGACTGACTGAATTTTCTGAGATTCTGTAGCAGCACAGACCGATTTCCCAGCTTTTTTAAAAGGCCACAGAATATCATTGCCCTCTGTTTTTTTTCCCAGTCCATCTGCCAGCTAATTTGCAGGCACAAGTAACACCATCTTTTCTGTTCTCTGTACATCTTACTTTTCCTTCACTTTTGTATCCAGTTCTGTGACATAGAACAAGGGCAGATCAGCTACAGAAATTTCTCTTCAAGCTTTTATTTTAACCTTCAAGTCTCATGTTTGTCACTTTAAGTTTATGTGCCAAAGACATGAGAAAGCAAAAGCCAGCAGTTTGTCAAAGCATGGTCTCTAGGGACGTGGGTTCTGTTTCAGCTGTCACCATGTCACCATATATACCTATTGATGTGACTTCTGATGTGCAGCAACAAATGGTAAACAATTCCTCTCTCAGAGTACCCTTCTGCCTGTGTTGGTGTCAGTGCTTTTGATCAATAAACAAACCACTGAGGCATCTTTCAGCAGGAATATGATTCGAACTGTTGCTTGCAAACATGCACTATTTCCTTGTTTTCAGTGCTTTATACCAGCTTTTTAATTCCAGTCTCTCTTCAAGCATCTTCCTACTGCTCACTGTTCATCCACATCTCCAATTCCTGAAAAGGCTCACTGGTTTCTATTGGTATAAGCCTTAATGAGAGCAATAGGTCACCCTCTGCATCACTCCAAGCACGAATTTCAGTTCTTTCCATGGCACTGACAGTTAAGAGAGTGCCATTTCTTTACGTTAGGCCCAGCACTTATTTCTCCTAACATAATTCCATGGGTTCACTGAGTCCTTTTGAACTAGCGGCCCCTGTATATTTTAGTTACGAAGTTAGGTTTGCCAGGCTACTCCAGAGTTCAAAAACGGGGCTTACAGTAACTGCTTGCCAGAATGTCCAGTGCTTTACACACTTCTTTATTTTTGAATCTCTCTTCTGCAAATGAAATCCAAACCAGACATCTCCGCCCTTGCTACATGGAAGTGTCATCATCTGTCTTCCTTTGTGCAACTAGTGTCTTTATGCTCTTTATCCAAGCTGTAGAGTCTACTTCTAGCACCCTGGAAGTACTGCTGTGCTGGCAAATTATGTCCTTAAATCCATGCAGGCCAGTTTCCCACATTGTTAGCATGAGGGATATGCTAATACCAAAACCTAAGCACTGCTGTCCCACACCAATGGTTTCTCTTTTCTCCACATCCCACCCCAGTTTCTGCTGTAAACTGACCCATTCAGATGGTCCTTTTCTCCTGTGTCTGCTTGTGCCTAACACATCAGAGCTCTTGATTCGACTTTCACTTTATTAAAAATGCAAATGCAGACCAGTCTGTGCTCTTGGCACTACATTTATAGACAGCTCCCTTCCCTCAAAGTCCTGGTGTTAAAGGCACTGGGTGTGCACAAAGAGAACCTGTGCTTCTGTTTAGGTGGTTTTTACATACTCTGTCCACACAGGGATATTCTTTTTCTACAAAGGTCCAGCAGATTTCAGACTGTCAATTTTACAGACAGGTGATAGCACTTCCTTTGCCTGGTCTGTGGAATAGACATCCTTACTATCGGACCAGCAGCACAGCATGACACCAACCTTGCCCTGAGGAACAGGCAGTGTGGGTTGCAACTAAATGATCTTTAAAGCCCCTTCCAACACAAACCATTCTATGATTCTTTGAGTAGATTTTTCTTAGAATTCAGTTTACTCCATCCATACATGCATTCCCTGTTCTTAGGGTTTTCCCTATGAATGTGCAAACCATGACCTATTGAGTTAGTAACACAACCTGCACTTCACTGGTGTTCTTCCTTGTGTTCTGACTTCTACCTCAAAATTCCCCACCTGTCACCTTTATTAAAAGATTTTCCCCTTGACTTACATTCCTGCTGTATGCAGTGGATGTTATGAATGTTTTGCTTGCCTCCAAAAACACTGAAAACTATTTGTTTGAGGTTCACATTCTTGTGTGTCTTTTCCAGTGCTGCACTGTGCTTTTGCAGTGCCAGATGAAACCCTTAGTACAAGATTTTCTTATGATGATATATCGATATGAATAAAATTATAAATTAACACACAAATAAAAATCCAAGTTTTGAGCGGATTGAAAATACTTGCACATTCATAGGGAATTGGGCAGCAGGTTTTAGATGGAAAGAATTATCAGCCTACAAAAGTTAAAACATTAGCTGACACCTGACAAGGCAGTATTTTTAATGCCACCTTTCATTTCCAGATGCTGGGTTGTGTTATGTTACACAGTGATGTAAGACACACTGTGAATGTCACAGTCAACTAGCAAGAAAGTCAGGGCTATTCCCTTCACTGAATTTAATTCCCACATCGGAAGGGTTCCCTCCTGCCTTGCTGGGGCAGCACTTTTCACAGCTTTGCACGTTCACTGTGACACCTTTCATCTGAAGATATCAAAGCAAGCCACAGACTCATGCTAATAACAGACCCTTCCTAGAATACTTATGAGGTAGAGAAATTATAATAACGTCCCATTTATTGATGAGAAAACAAAATCAGAATTTTATTAATGAGAAAACTGAATTAGAAATTTATTAAACTGAGTTAGAAATTGATGAGAGGTGACAGATGTCAGACTTAACCCTCAAACACCAGGCTCCCAGCCACAGTTAACACACACACACTTCTCACCAACCTGCAATTCAACTCAGGGGTTTTGCCCCTGACACCAATCCGAGCACAGGTGAATAAAGGTGTTACTCCCACGCCCCAGTATAATTCATTACATTACACTCTACCCTTATTACAACAAAGTGCTGCCTTTAAAGCTCATCCCACAGAGCTCCACAGGAGCGTGTGACCAGAATGAAAGCAGCAGGGCATGGCTCACAAGCCACCAGAGAAGCACTTTGCCCCAGCTTGCTTTCAGAAGTAAAAGCCCTCATTTTAAATAAAACAAAAACTTTTGCTTTGATAAATGCAGGCTGCTTCAAAAAGATATTCTGCTCTCAAATCTCCCCAGCTAAATGCCACTGCAGCTGCAAGGGCCAACCACGTGTGTAGTCAGCCTGGGAATTATCCACATAAATAAAGAGCACAGCTTGAAACATTGACTTTTTCCTGATCAAAAGGGCCTGGGAGGGGAGGCAACTGGACAGTTTGGATCAGGCAAAGGATAGGGCTTTATTTTCAAGGAGCACCCCCGTGAATGGAGTAGCCAATGCGGCCCTGGTGGCAGTGAAACATTCTAATGCCCTCTTCATCCCACACAAATTACTTAAAAGCTTGGCTTGAAGTCTATTTGGGGTTTGTTTTTTTTTTCCAGTTCTCTTTTTAGTGAAGAACTTCTGTAGGGAAAACCTGAAATACAACCAATCCTTTCATTGTTCTTTCTAATAGCATTCCCTGTCTAAGGTGCCTCCATCACATACTGAATAATAAATTGCAAATATTAACAAAGAAATATCACATCAAAAATGCCTTCATTTGGCCCCTATTAAGAAAATGTGCTTAAATTCTATTGAAGTACATTTTTTATTTTACTATGAATTTTCATATTAGTTTCCTTCATATATTCCATAGTGAAGTGAAAAAAACACAGAAAAATCCCTTTCCATCCTGTATTTACCTACTTTCATTCACTAGTTATTTTCAACTACATATGCTGAAATTAAATATTTAACATGAAAAAAGTATTCATTAAAAAAATTAAAACCACAAAATATTCACAGTATTTCATTTCATAAAGGTGTTCTTTTTAACTAAACCTAAAGGATTTAAGGATTAAAGCCACAAGATAAGCAAAATATTCCTAGAAGGAACACTTTCCCTTTTAGCAGAAAACAATCTGACATGGAGGTCTGTGAAAGATAAGAAATGTATTCCAAATAAATACATTCCAACAATATTATGAATTTTGCAGTTTACCTTCATGCTAAACAGAAGTTCTGTGGCAATAACACCAACTTTGGCCTCACTTCTCACACAGCAATCCAGTAGGACACAGAGTTGCACCTTATCCTTCAATTGTTATCTATCTTATCAACTTATGACCACATATATGATAAAATATTAATGTTGTCACAACACAACAATGGAATGAAGATCATCTATTTAGAATCAAAAAAGGTTCAGAGACCACCTTTAGTCCTGTCTCAAACCAGTTTGGTTTTCAGAGTTGTGATGTTTTCATTGTAATCAATTAACAGAAGAAAACTTTATAAACCCAAAATACAATAACAATAAGGTAGTATAAAATTATATTGAAACTGTAAAAAGTCTATCCTTCTTGGGTGGTATGTTTTGGTTTTTAAATAGCAGGCAGAAAGGACAAAGAAATTATTTACTGTAAGTGATCTCACAGGATTACCTGTAAGAATTGTTATGAAGTTAATATTTTGCTACTGTTTCACCTGAAGCCAAGCTATAGAACATTAGCATCACTGCAGGCTTACCTGTCTTGTCTGCAAATGCAAATGAGTAGGTGTATAATAAATCTCCATCATGTGGCCAATATAGGAAGCTGACAGAGCAGTAACAGCCCCTGGCTATACTAAAGATTTCTGAAATGCTGCCACCTGTGATATTCCACCTAAAAGCATATAGGGATCTAATTTCCTTGAAGCAAACAGCAAGATGCCCCTTTTGACCTGAGCAGCAGTAATATCAATTCCTCTGCTGCATCATCTGCCTTTTCTTAGCAGATTCTGGGTCTTGTTAAAACACACAGCGTCAAACTACTAACTTCCAGTAAAGTATTCATTCATGAGGTCCATCACTGTTCACTAAAATAAATATGCCCTCTATGAGGCACGTTTTATGAACATATTTGTGCATCTATATTTTTTAATTTTATAAAGTTTATTTGCCCTCTTTGTAAATTTCATCTCAAGACCAGCAAGAGGTAGAGCAGTATATGAAACAACACTCAACTCTTCTCCTTTACCTGAGGTGATAAAAAAAGTAGTTATCGTGTCTGTGGTGTAAGGAAGGATGTTTTAATGTCAGTGGAATTTCTCATTGTTTGAGGGATGTCTCTAACATGAACCTTCCTTATCTGAAGGCTAAAACTCATTGTTGGATGGGATAGGCCTGAATACAAAGCTGTATTAATGAAATTCATGATCATGTTTTGAAGATTCAGATCTATATTCTAAGGAGTTGGTTTCTTTTCTTCAGAAACCTTTTCCTTTTCTCACTCTTCCATCAAATACCATCATGGCCCATATATTCAGGGCCTAAGAGATGAGGAAGGAAGAGGAACCTTTTTTTAAAAACACCACTATGCAATACTTGTAGATTAAATCATGGAAAAAAGCATTCCAGAAGAAGATTACAATCTGATGCAGATGGGAAAAGCAGCACAGCTGGGTAGGGTGAGGAATGTTATCAGAAACGCCTATTTGTATCTCAGGGTCCAGAGTACAAAAGTAGAAACATGTTTTCTTTAAACACAAAGAAATCATAATTCTTTGTGAGATACAATAATATCTGGAAGGACAAGCTGGATTTGAGCAAATCAAGGCATGAATTCCCTGGCAGAGTCCTCAGCCCTCAATGCCTGAGAGGTTAAACACAAAACTTTTGGGAAGGAAAAGGACAAGAGAGACACAAGAACTTACACAAGCAGGGGACTGGACTCAAAAAGCACAGCCCTCAAACAGAATGTGGTAATACAAGAGTAATGAAGACAGATGTATGATAGAAAGGCAATAACTAAGATGAGGTATGATAGAACAGGAATTTGGGGGAAATGAGAGGAACACAAAGTGCTCTGCCTTGCCTGGTTGAACTTTGTGGAGTCACAAGACACCTGGTGTGATTTACTAAGAGATTGCTGAAGGTACTTGAATCTCAAAATGTCTCTTCCAAATCAGTGAAGAGTGCTCAAAAGTTTCTAATTGTGTATGGATGACTCTGCTCTAGTTACAGATATTGCACTCAATATAAAGCTTCACTGACACCAACCTGCAAGGCACCAGTACAGCAAATGGATGTGTGCACTGAGAAACTCGACAGGTGAGCACATGTTAACAATAATTCACTGACCTCAAGGTGGTGCTTGAATACTGTACACAGCTGAAATCAATCCCCCACCCTACTTACCACTTGTTGGAGAGGAGGGAGAGAGTATCACCTCATACAGCCACAGTTTGTTTCTCCTCCAATAAAGTCCTTATGGGTGTTTTAATATGCACATAGCACTGATTATTACACAAAGTACTTTCAATGGTGTTACATGCACAGCATTCCCTATGACTTTGGAAAATGTCTCTGTCTACTCCCCCCTTCCTGATATGGAAGGGTGAGAATTAAACACAGCGCACTATCTCAGCTCTAAATCAAATCCAAATTTGCAGTAGGTGGAACTGGAAACCAGAAATACCTAGTTCCTTGTTTCCATCCACACAACAGATCACACAGTCATCTCAAGGAAATGAAAGTTTCTATCTTAATACTTACAATAAAGGCCAAATCTAGTTCAGTACATCAGCAAAAACATTCAGGATAAAACAGTCCTGATTTGCCATACTAAGCAAAATCTTCGTGCAAAATTCACAACTCCTAGTATTCCCTTGGCTTTCAGTACCCAGTTTCTTTGAGTATTCTTTTCTCCACATAAATATTGATGGTTCATGGCTGATTGTTTGGATCACAGCAGTACATTTTAGCTGCAGGATTTAGGCAGGGGTCTGTTTTGGGGGTGTGCACGCCTAGAACTAATAACAGAGGTTGGCCCCGGGAATAAACATACTTCTGAGCATATAAAACTTCTCAGATTTTCCTTGACTCTGAGAGTATTACATGAAGCTATGAGTTCATACCAAACTTACCTTCTCTACCCACAAGCTAGAAACAGTTTTAAAGCACCAGGAGCATGATGAGGTCTGCTGAGTGCCTGGAAGCTGAGAGGGCAGGTTTTGCTGCAGGCTGAACAATCTAAAAACACCTTTCAACATCAGAGCCCTGATCTGCTTGTCCTGAACAGAAGAAGTCCTTTTACTACTTTTATTTCTCTCTAACTTATTTTTCAATATAAAGGGATGTAATGCATCATAAGAAACAGTGACAAAAAAGGGCAGAGTCCTTTTAAAATGTGCTCTGCACATTTCTCCACTGGCCAGCTAACACTACCTGAGACATGCAGACCTTGTAGCCAAGGTCCAAGGGAAAAGAGCAGAGCCCTTGAAGGGCAGAAACCCAGGAAGGTGGTGCTGCTCCACTGGCCCTGATAAAGAGCACAGCAGGTGAATGAAGAGAATCACTGGACAGACTGAACCCTGCTCACTATGTGTTCACTGCCTTTAGTATGTCAGTGGGATTTTTACTTTGGGGGGGGGAGCCCAAACCACAATTATAGCATAAGATAAAGAAAACTACATAGTTGTAATAATGTGTACAATTCAAGGTAGACTAATCATCTCAAAATTTGCCCGAGACGAATGGTTACCATAAACTAGGGCAACACATCACATCACAAAGATAGAAAAGTCAGACCAAAGAGAGGAAACAGCAGTTTTCATCTTCTAGGAGGACTTTGTAGCCTTTTAGGTAGAGAAAATCTCAAGGGCAAGCGTGGGTGAGGCAGGAGTGGCTAGCCAGAGCGGGCATGGGCAGCTCAGGTGATGGGTTAGCACAGGGGTGGGGACGCCTGGCTAGCCAACGTTGCAGGCAGCAGGGCAGGGGGCCCCACAGTCACTCCTGTGTGGACGGAGATCTTACAGGACATGAGCAATTCCAGCTCAAGAAGACATCAGGAATAAGGACTTGAAGGGACTATTGGTACCCTCTGGGGATTCTCTGGTGTCCTGTTACCCTGCTGCTGCCATTTTCTCCCTCTAATCAAGTACTGCTTTGTGACTCATTCGACTTGTTATTTATGAATGGCATTGGGCAGTATTTAACATTTTGTGTCTTTCATTTGAGGAGTCAAACTGGTGTTCATTAGTGACCCCTAGAATGCAAATCCAGCCCTTTGGGGCTACCAATGCCAAATCCACCTGCTTCCATCACTTCCAAGCATCAACCTCAGCTATATGCCATATGAGTACCCAACAAAAACAAACAAACAAAAACAACAACAAAAAAAAAAAAAAACCACAGAGGAAAAAAAAGGCAGCTCTATTAACAACAACCTCCTTCCTCAGAAGAACACCTCTGTTAATGTCAAAGAGATGGCAGAGTTTCCTCGGCTCGCTCAACTTTACTTATTTCAGTATTTGCAGACTAGACTGCTGAGTATTTGACATGGGCACATTTATGCTCACACACAACTGTTCAGCATTTATGAGCATTTTCCAGTCAGGTCCATAGTACAGCTCTAAAAACTCATTCATCTCAGTCATCATTTGGAAACATTAACTAGAAATAAATTAGAATACAATCTCCAATTAAAGTAAACCCTATGTATAGTAAAAGCAATCATTTTACAGCATGTGACATGCATGTTTCTCCTTCAGTTGATATTAGAGAAGTTCATACATTCATTACGGTGAAAAAATTCCTTGCATTCTTGATAGTAAAACTAACATTTCTGACTGTATGACCTCAGGAACCTACAGCTCTCATATGTTAAGTATGAAGCAATATAGACTGATCCCACAGAAGCTGAGTAGTATTTTAATTACAAGTTTGCTATATTTGTCTGCATTCCTTTCTTAGGTGAATCCAGGGAATTCAGGGACATGTTCATATATAATGGCAGGTTATATATGATGTTGTACCTCCAGTACTTTTTCTCTGAAGAATGTTTATAGTCACAAAAGGTTGTGATATTATGATGAATAGATAAACATCTCTTAAATGTACATAATAATTAGTATTGCCTGTTAACAACTAAGTATTTATGATAGAAGATATATCCAGTAAGTGCAGTAAATATTCACTTACCACAAGACTGCTGTCCAGAGAAAGTCTTTTCCCAAATTCCCTCTTCTGTAGCTGCCTTTTTCTCTCCATAGCTGAGGTTATTTGTTTTCCTTTTGCTTGATTTGAAGTGTCAGTCTGTTTCCAGCATCACTGAAAAAAAAAAAATTAAATGCACATTTCAATATTCTACTTAACAGTTTCAGTCTTTCATCATTAACTTTGTAATAACCCAGCAGCTAATGACTTTGTGTCTCTAGTAGGCTGTGTTCCAGAAACAGACTCTCTGTGCCAGAAAAGCTAAACTCTCCAAACAGAAATATTACTACTATGTTTGGGTTGCTTCTCCAAAAATTAAATAAATAAAGAAAACCTGCTACTACTGTCTTTATCAATACACCCATGTTTCCATAGTCTCTTTGGAACTGGGCTGGAAGCTGGATTTGCAGAGCCAATGAACTACCTGGGGCCAGGGAGGGGGAGGGAAGCAGTTCTTTCCACATTAATTGCACATCTCAGCAAGCCCTGCTTGTTGGCACATCTCTGCTGCTGCTGTGATGTACAAATTTTGGACCTAATCCTGAAGAGTTCTAAAAGCTTTCAACTCCCATTATCCTTAACAAGAGACAAATGCCCTCAGCACTTTCCTTAAGTTTTTAAGGTCAAAGATTCTGCTGTGATAATCTGACAGCCCCACTGTCTGTACAGTAAAGCCAGGGAATTCAGCCCATAAAGGTATCACAAAAGGAATTAGTCCTTCCAGTTTTGTAACGTTTGGCAGTTCCTGGCCAGTGATTTCCACTAAAACCAAGCCACAGGTTACATGTAACTACCAGCTCTCTCTTTCCCTAAATGTTCCTGTTGATATACTTAAATAAAGTTTTGGCTTGTATTTTAAGACAATGCTTATTGTTGTGATTTAGGAACATGGGCAAAGTTCATTCAAATTTATTCAGGATTTACAGAAAGCAGCAGAATAATAACAGAAATCAGAATCTTGCCTAAATTAAGGCAGGCAGATATGCTCATAGAGAACCAAGTACAGCAATTTTCTCCTGCATCTCATAGTGACTGCATTTATTGTATCAGAGGGCAACATCCTGTACCTCTTACTCGTTGTGCTGATTCCTCCCGTTGACTGAAGAAAAACAAGACTAGGCAAAAGAAAAATATGTCTGTTTCTGATCCTTTTTGCTTATTGGGAACATCCACTTGGGTTACACACAGGTGATGCACGAGTGCCACTGGGCTCGGCTGTAGGGTGGCACAGCTGGCATTCCCCAAAGAAGCCTTGCCCGTGCCCTCCAGATACATTTGCCTGCCTATGGATAGACTTGACTTCTCGTGCACCTGTGAACAATCCCATCTGTCGCTGTGAGGATATCAAGCGGATAAAACCATCTCAGCTCTTTCCTCGAGTTGACCCCAAATGCTCTGCCACAAGGGCATGTAGGAGCCTGAATGTGGGGCAGGCGCAGGCTGCCTGCAAGGAGAGCAGGATGCCCCAGGCTCAGCCTCCGAAGCCAGCTGGAATTCAGAGGGATCCCAGAGGCATGCAAACTGGGATCATAGGGTACAATGTGGCCATCACACTGGGACTGCTCCTTTAAAACACTTCCCACAGGAAAGCCTTAAGTGGTCCAGATACCAACCTGTCCAGTGGTGAATTCAGCCTCCTACTGAACAGCACCTGGTGTCTCTTACTCTTCTTTGTACTTCTCACCTATACTTATGCAAGACCAGAATTCAGACTATTTTCTCCCAGATAAAAATTAGCCTCTCTACCCATTCATCCAAAGAACACACACCATGAGAACATGTACCCACAATGGTAGGACAATCTCAGTCTTTGCACTTTGATCATTCCTGCCTTGTAGGTTTAGTCCAGGTTCACCTGTAAGCTCTTGCTAGCTTTTTGGTGGTTCCAGTCCTAAAGCTACACGTGCCATTTAGTTCAGCGAGTAAGGAATCTCAGTGGTGTGCTATCACATAATTCCCACTGTTTTTTGATTAGCTACCACATCTCAAAAGAAGCACAACAGATTTAAACAAACACAGCAGCAATGTATTACATTGTATTACACTGTTTTTGTGATTATGCCAGAAATTAGCAAAAGAAAGACCTTCTGTAATATTTATATCATTCTTCTGTGTATGCATCATGCCTGGAGAGCATGACTTCCACCAAGGGAGCCTTTGTTGAGCACAGAACCACTTCGGAATGAGCTAGTTGGAGCCAATGACCCCCATAAAAGGTCAAGTATTTAGTACGAGTAAGTACCTGAAGTTTCTGTCTGCAGGTATTTGGTGGAACCACCCCAAATTGTAGTTTAGAAGTAAAAGGAGAAAGGATTGTTATTAATTATCCCTATAGTTTATATGCTGCCTTGGGCACTTCAAGGAGTGGATTTACTGTAGCCATACCTAGCACAGCACGTGGACCTACCCATGTACTGGTGAAGCAACTTCAGACCTGCTGGCTCCACTCCTTCCCCCCACACCATGGGAGCTCATATCTCTGCATGTTTCCATTAGCAGGCTGTCACAGATCTCTCCCGAAGAGTTAACCACCCAAGGCTAAACCCACTTAAGGTTTTGAATCACAGGCAATTATCAGACAAGATAACACAATACGTCACCTGTACCAACATATGTTGGTGCCTTAAAGTACCCAGTTCAGGAGGCCTTTAAAGAAAGCTGATCATCAGAGTGAAGTACTTAAGAAAAACAGAACAAAAGTTTCCATCTTGGAATGGTCATTTTTGTGCATCGTGCTGCTTGTCACAGAGGAAAAAAATGACCCTTACTGGTAAATCTCTCTTCCTCTGAGACCAAGCAAAAGACTACCAATAACTCCAAATGGAGCTAACACATCCACTGGGAAGCTCAGCAGAGGAGAACAGACCATTCAGATGGAATGGTCTAGAAATGCAAAAGCTCTGAGAACCAGTTTGCCCGATCATCAGAAATAGTATTTTTGTGTTACCAAGAGAACAAACTGTAGAAATTTATCTGCCTGCCCTCACCAATTTGTTGTCAATGTGTTTGCAGCAGAGACCCCAGTGATCTGCACTCAGACCTTGACGGTCCCATTTAACTTGGCTGAATGGTTGCAAACTCCCTTCTGATTTATGGTGTCTTCACCAATATCTCACTCACACATGTACATTGCCAAATCTTCGGGGGCACATCTTCTGGTTCTTAGTGTTGCAGGAAATTTTTCTGCTGTAGGAATCTTTTCCAAGGGACTACAGAGTTCATCTAAGCTGAGCATATGGGGAAGACGCTGAGTTTAGAGGCACTTGACAATTAAGCCTGTGCGCTCAGGAAGTGTATGGGGATCAGTCTAAGGGAATGCAGGTCCCAGATGTTTGCCTATTGCTTTTCCAGGTTTTTACTGAGCTTGGGGAAGAAGGCTTTGTATGGGCACAGAAAAAAATTCTCAGGGGGAAATCTATGTGGAATCTCTCTGCAATATGGTATTACCCTCACTGTTCATAAAGCCAGCAAGCCGGAGGCATCAGCTTGATTATATATCCTAAAGTGCAGTATTTTTAGTACTCAGTACAAGAATGTTCATTATTTCAGAAGATGGCTCTAAAAGTATGCCCTGGAGAAATTGTGTGATTAACATAGAAAAGCACTCTAAAATCCATGCAAGAAATTTTTTTGGATTATAATACCCTCTTCATTTCTAGCAGTAACAAAGGATGATTGATGTATATTGCTGTAGCTGATGAAAACGTACAACACTATATTCCTATGCATCCAAGATATTTTCAGACCGTTTGAAACTGCAGTTACATTTCAACAGAGCTGTGCCAACATATGCCAGCTGGGAACTAGCACACAGCATATATCTCTTTGGTAACTGGAAATGGACTGTATTTATTTTTCTTTCTCTTGCAAATTTGTATAAATTTAACAGTTATGACACATGACAAAAATGTCAGCCTGCAAACTGGCTTTTTTTCTTTTTTTTTTAAATTCATGATACATACAATGCAGCCTCCCCACCTTCTGCTTTGCACACCTTAACACTGCCAGAAGGCAAAACACCCCTGGGGCAGCAAGGTATTCCCTCAGCAGTCTGCTCATCTTTCCCAGGTGTTAAGGAGAGGACAGGATTGGTGATGTGGACATCTAACTGTCAGATAACAGAATGAGGCCAAAGTTATAGTGACCACCATTAAATGCTTTTTTTCTGCTCTGATAGCCCTGCTTGTTCAACAGCCAGGCTTTAAGACTGAGAGACAATAACCAGAACTAGTATTATCCCTCAGCAATGAAATGAGGATGAAAATAATATCACTGCATAGGTCAGGAAACAGCAATGAATAAGAAAAGATTGTCATCAATGCAAATGTTAGTTAGAATGAACAGGTGACCTAAAGGTGAAAGATTTTATATCTCATTACCAATCTGTGGAGTGATTCAGTTTCCTGAGAACCTAATTGAATTGAATTTGTCATTGTATGGCTGTGCTTCTCCTGCCAACTCAGGCTCTAACACCAATGAGCATATGCTTGCTTTGGTTGTGGTTTCTGTAGGAAAAGTGCAGTACAGTTTGTCAGGACCTTTCAGAACAGGAAGAAAAAAAGATTCCAGAATTAAGGAATTGATGTTTGTTCAACAGATCAAATATATGTTCAGCTCTACAAAATCACTCCATTCAACTTGCCAGGCACAGGCCAGTCAAAAACTGTTAGATTTGTACTAAGCAATTTGATTATTTCCCTTGTTTTGTTTTGGGTTCTTTCCAAATGGTAATGTTTTCAAACCATTAGAGAAGGAACAGCAAAAACCGCACCTCCATAAAAGATGAGAAAATTCTGCCCAGTCATTAAAAAGCAGCCATTAAAATGGTTTCATTAGCACACCCTTATCTTTTCCCATCATAATATTTAGCCTGGTCATGACCTTAACTGTCAAAGTGGAAAAATAATTCCTGAATTCCCTTTTGAGTTGACGCTTCAAAACTCAACACTCAGGAAACAGAAAACTACAGCGCCATCAGTATTTCTGCAACCTGAAACTTAGCTAAATGCTTTTTGTTTTGCCCCAGTGTATTTGAGAGTGTGCCAGGAGCAGGCCCTGCCTGCCTCATGCCCAATACTCCCAGGTATTTGCTTAGGCTGCTCAGCGGTTCATTAGCACTAATGTATGTGTCATGCTCTCACACCCACTGGATTAGGTTGCTATTTAGATAAGCAAGCTGCATTTTTGCAGAGAGGGAAGGAGAATGTGCCATGTGCCAGCATTAATGAGTTAATTAAATTAGAAAAATTCCAATGCAGGAAGCTAAAATGCTTAGATGAGTAGAATATTATGGGAATTACAAGACAGCAAACACAGCACTGCTGTACCATTCTGCCTACATACCTAGGTTTTGAATGGCTTGGGAAAATTATATTAAAATATATGCCACATCAGTCAGAAATATCTGGACAGAATAATATTCCTAATACTAGTTCTCTTTTTTCATTTTCCTGTGGGATAATTAATTTTTATACATCCCAAATGCCTTACAATCTCTAAAGCTGTTTCAAATGATATTCACAGAATCACAGAATATGCCAAGTTAGAAGGGACCCACAAGGATCATCGAGTCCAACTCCTGGAACTGTACAGGTAGCACACGGAGTCAGCTGTGCCCTGGAAGTTGTTTTGTAACCCAAAACACTCCCTAAGCCAGAGACCTCCAGTTCTGATCAAAAACCTTCCAGTGGTCATAGACTCATACCACAGAATCATGGAATGGCTTGGGTTGGAAGGGACCTTAAAGATCATCCCATTCCAAACACTCCACCATGTGCAGGGATGCCACCCACTAGACCAGGCTGCTCAAAGCCCCATCCAACCTGCCCTTCAACACTGCCAGGCACCCAGATCTTCTCTGGACAACCTGTTCCAGTGCCTCACCATCCTCTGTGTAAAGAATTTCTTTCTAACATCTAACTTAAATCTCTCCTCTTTTAGTTTAAAACCATTCCCCCTTGTCCTACCACTCTCTGCCTGACCTGTACCAGGCCATGATAAAGTAGCCCCAGGAAAGTGTGGGAATGGTCAGAGTCAGATAAAGAATCTCCTCATCTTTTACCATGCCTTGGCAGGGGGGTTGGACTTGATGATCACCAGAGGTTCTTTTCAACTCTAATAATTCCCTGATTCATTATGATTTCAAAATAAGCACAATG
Organism: Dendrocincla tyrannina; assembly: GCA_035047865.1. Lineage (NCBI taxonomy): Eukaryota > Metazoa > Chordata > Aves > Passeriformes > Dendrocolaptidae > Dendrocincla > Dendrocincla tyrannina. Next base: position 6,744,477 of record JAWWMP010000171.1, on the reverse strand, counting down.
ACACTGTCACATGTCAGCCTATAAAGAAAGGGTGGGCTGACTAATTTCAGGGCCAAACACTCTGGATCTCTCCTGCCCTTACCCCTTCCCTCAAAAGGGAATCAGTAGAGCACATGGGACCATCTCATGTGATTTTTGACTGGGGAACACTTGCCAGCAAAGAACAGACTTTTAGTAGAATGTTCTAGAAACACTGCTTTTAAAATAAAGCATCTCAGCTATAAATTCCACCCTGCTTCAGACACAGTTTTCAAAATACATTTATGCTTTCTTCAGGCAAGATAATCTTCCATTTATTCAGCAAACTAAACAACCAGTAAAGCTTTCTGTAGCACTGCTCCTAGGATTTAAACAAGTTAAGATTAAGGTTTTAAATCCAGCAAACCTATCGGTGTGCTCAAAATAATACCAGGAATTTCAATACATCAGAAAATAAAGAATATGGCATTAAAGATGTTATTACTACGACAGCTGTCAAGATGAATTGCATGAGAAGCATTTAAAAGATTTATATCTCAGTATCTCACCAGGTTAATTAAATGGATGCATGCATTCATTTAAGAGGATAAGGTGGGTTGCAGTGACATAAAATGAGAGGGCACAAGATTACGTTCTTTCAACATTAACAAGAATGGGTTGAACCAATATCATTTCCGTATTCTGTAATAAGCATGATTCATCCATTGCCATTTTCAGCTCTCATTTTCTTTTTGGCAAAAAAAAAAGACTATGAACATTTATAGACTAACATAATCAAAGCTTTAACCTTTTCAGCATTTTCTATTTGGATTGGCTGTCCATTTTTATCATAGGATTTCAGGGCCATGCCTCAGGGAGGAGAAGAATTGCCAGTAAATTACACCAAAGAATGCTGGAAAGGTCAAAGGATTACCCTCCCCTGTTTGCTTTTATGGGACATATGAAGCATTCATATCATGCAATAAAATTATTGAGACAAAAATGATGAAAGATAAGCAGATGGAATCATGAATCTGTAGTCAGGACAGCATGGAAAAAAGGATATATTACAGTGTTATCATCAATAAAAAACAGATTATGACAATGGTGTTCCTGTATCCTTAGCTCCTGCACTGAAATCAAAACCTTCAGAACACTGTAGGACCTGTAACCAAAAGAGACATATCCAAGCAAGACTGAGGCTATTCAGGCTGAAGAGAACATTAGACCCAAAGCTCCCATTTCTTGGATCAGTTTCTAACCACTCATTATTATATATTACTTATTACTACATATTATTATAAATTATGTGATACAGGTTATTATGTGGTAAATATGGATTCCTTTAGCCAGTGAGCCTCTTTCAGCACTGTTTTGCTGTCTGGGCTGTGAAGCTGCAAAAGGCGTGCTCTGAACACAGCAGCAGCAGCAGCAGCAGCAGCAGCAGCAGCAGCAGCTGCCTCTGGGGGCTTCATCACACGTTTGCCTCCCTTGGGAACCGCAGCCCAGCTCAGGTCACAAACAGGCAGTTCCAGGCACCTGCAGAATTGAATTCCAGGACCTGAGGAAATTTCACTGTTACTATTCACAGACCTAAAAGGTTATGTGCAAATTTTGAGGTTCAAAAACAAACGCCCCTTTTATATCCCAGTAAAAGACTCCTCTGGCATCAACTAGATGCAGCTTCTGTAATTTAGTACATCATTATTAGTGTTAGTTATTTCTCATAGCAAAATGGCTGGCTGGCAGAAGGGACACAATGAGAATTGCATTGAACACTGAATTACAAATCTTCATCAGAGGCAGGGGCACCCAGTTCATCTAATATGTTCCAATATTCAGAAAAATACATGCAACTAAATCCAGCATCTGAATCAGTCTGACAGACAACTAACTGAAGGAAAGGATTTAAAATACACAGGCAAGTTTTCTGCACTCTGCTCAGTTGGATTTGTGTTTACTTCTCAATTTTCTTTCTTTGGTATAATCAAGGCACTACTCAAGGAAGTCCAAGAATTTCAGACCTACATAGGACCTGTATCAGGGTCGCCGTTGCATGCAATGGTGGATTGCCAATTTGATTTTTGAAACTAGAACCAGGAGCTTGTGAAATGTGTCTAAAGGTTCCTTCTTCTCTGAGACAGATGCATTTCAGTCAGCATCTCTTTTGCCTGCCCATCTGTTGTAATCACAGTCCAGAGGGACCACTAAAAATCATTGGTTCATTGTGCACACTCCACCCTTCCACCTGCACAGCTAAAAGGAATCATGTCTGCTCCAGTCACAGGATGGCTCCGTGATCTCAACACACACTGTCAGACACCAGAGACTGAACAGACTTGGGAGCTTTTTCTCACTGTCACCACTCTTGTTACCCATTCACTCATTTTGCAGTCTGTGCACAATAAAATATTTTGCTACAAACATTTACCAGCAGTACATTTTGGTGAATGAAAGCAGTTTTGTGAGATGAAGTGTCCCAAATGACTGCCACTCAGTTTGGTCCTCCTTGGCAGCAGAGATGAAAGGAATGAAAGGTCATTTATTTACTGATGTATTCCAGTTCATGGATATGGATATGAGGAATTATTAAAACATCTTAATGTGGTGATAGTGCTCAGACATCTGGGTTTAGTTCACAGAGCACTGGGTAACCCTTTAAAATGTTCACATGGTTCAGAGGAAAATTCACAAGAGAAAGTAAGTACTGTAAAAATGTTTCCTGAGTTACTAGTAACATCTTCAGCATCCAGCCATGTACATTCTTCCTGGATAACCAAAGTCATTTGCATCAGAGGACATATTTCAATGTCTAGGCTGCAGAATTTGTTTCTAATGAATCTGGGGCTTTGTGGCTTGTAACACGGTGTCTCACATTTCACCTTGCTGCACAGACACTCCCAGTGGGCCAGGGGCTATCCTTCCATTACAGGCAATAACGTCACAATGGAGATATTGGTTCAATAACAGCCCAGGAAAGGAGCTGAATCAAGCTTGTAATCCCTTTCTGTTCTATGAAAAATAAGGGCAGATAAGATCCAGTGAAATATATGTCATGCCTCCATGACCTGGGAAGAGGGCAGCTGAGAAAGGGCTCAACTTGTCTACACAGTGTGAAAAGAGCTCCTCCGGTCCACCATGACTACAGCCCACCCTGGCGAAGAACAAGAGGGGAAAGACAGCACCAACCTCTTCCAACCAAAGCAGAACTGAGCCCCTTGTCTGAAGGAATAGACTGTAGCAAGGAACAAAGCAACAACATGCAGCCTCATTAGGCTGAGCAGCTCCAGGTGCTTCCCGCACAGAACACACTGTGTATTTTTATCAGAAAAATTCTTCATATATTGCTTATTTTGCTGTGCAAATACCTTCAGAATCCTATAAATCTGTACAGTTAGACCAGCTGCAGTTCCTTGGACTCCGTGGTCACCTCTGTTCACTGCTACAGACAAGACACGTAAGGGTTGTGGTACCAGGCATGAATTTGGAGGTGCCAGAAATAATTTAGCTCCTGTAGGGATGGGCACTGAAATCCTTCAGCTGGCTCCCCAGCTGTTCAGCCTTCGCAGAAGTTAGAAGTCTACTCTCATTTCAGCTGACCTAACATCATCTAAGGATCAGACCCAAAGGAATTCAGCTCCAACTCCTATGCACACTTAAACAGTATCTGTACTTCATGGTCACTGCAGAAAGGTGACAGGGTACAACTCAGCTCTACCACCTTCAGGTTTTTTGTGGGGTGTATTCCCTCTAATTCAATGACAATACATAAAGAAAAACTCCAGGGAGATATCCCAGCCAATTTAAATTCCCTTTATTCTTACACAACAGAGCATGTAGGACTATGGGATATCAAGACCATAAAATTAAAATGAATGGATTTATTAAACTCCATCTTCAGCTTATGGCCAACAAAACTATTATGAAAACATTAAAAATGAAGGATGTTCTGTCCTCATCCATATTTTCTTAGATGGTGACAGAACACTGCACAGTGTTGGCATACCAAGTCCTCCACATCTTTTTTCCTCTGCAATTCTAGAACAATCTCATCTCAGTTGCTGAATTCAGTTCTGGGCCAAAAGGATAGAGATGAACTTTAGGGAATTCAGACAGTAGCAGCAAAAATGATTAAAGTATTGACTTGGTGGGAAATGATTAACAAGTCCCTTCATAGCAGTTTCAAACAATGACAAGAAACTAAAGTGGGAAGGAATGACCAGCCGCACAAGTTTGAGGGACATATACTAACACTAGAGACAGAGGGAAATTGATTAGGTTTATTGACAGGAGGCTGAAAAGAAATAAAGAGGGGGAAATGATGCTGAGTATCTTAAGAAATTACCTAAAGTGAAATCCAATGCAGAGAATCAAAGGAACACTTGTCATATGAAAAAATAAGGTACTATGAAGTACTATAAAAAACACTGAAAGTGAGCATACTGCCAGAAATGAGTGTCCAACAATCCTGACAGGAAGAAAAGAGCCCTCTGCCTTTCTTCTCAGTATCTCTCTCTGTACAATGCTATGGTTCATCGTATTAGAGACAATTAGAGTTAAAGGCTTTGCCACTCCATCCTTTCCCTCCATGCCATCAGCTGCCAGCAGTAGTTAGTCCAGTTTCTCAGTGTGAAGACTGGCTGTCACACACTGATTTCTAATTTTTCTATCTGCCAGAAACGTAATAAAAATGTAAATTAAAAAAAATTAATTCATTTCCTACTTAAAGGTTCACAGCTCTCCTATGTTTTATGTCATTCTCTCAGTGTTTAACTCATCTGTGCTCAGTTCTACCAAGTGAAATGGCAGTGAACATATAGGCTACTGTCACAGATAACCTAACACATGGGGATTATGGACACAGTAACTATCCAGAAAGTATTATAAAGAAAGGAGCTATGCTATTAAAAATCTTTAGTCTCTCTATCAAGCATCTGTCCATTTGGAATGCAAAGTAAAAATACTTAAACTATCAAAAATGGCACAAAATAAAACAAAAAAGTTATGAATTATCAATTATGATAATTCATAAATTCACTATTCCCTAAAATCTGAAAGACTTTTTTGCTTGCAGTAGCAACAGTCAGTTTGGCATGGATTATTTATCCACTTTTTTCTACAGAATTCATATAATGTCTCAAAATGGATATTTTGTTACCTGGATTGTTTCTTGAAAGCAATGCCATGAAGATTTAGACAAAGCTCTTATGATTAGAGTTTATGTACCTCCAGTCTTTCAATAACTAAAAAGTTACTCAACATTACTATTTAGTGCAAAATTCAGCTGGGAAACAAAAAGTATAATTAGTGGGGAAAGGGAAAGTGTAAACACACTTGCATGTTCTATATTATCAACTTAGAATTTGAAAGTGCATTTTGAGACTAAATAAAAAATTTGAAAGTATTTTTTATGCATAAGGTTTATTAATTGAGGGTGGAGTGGAGCAGAACAGGTTTGAGTATAAACGAAGAAGAAAGGAAGCGAACTTGGTTCATTTGAGGTAAGCCATAAGTGTTTGCTCATATTTTGAGTTGGAGGTTTAGGTTGATTCACTAACTTCTCCTGGCTCAGTTTCTCCACTATATTATGAAGATAATAATATATACTACATCTAAGTGCCATTTACTGAATAAATCCTCTTTGTCAAAGAATGAAACATTCCATGAGTGCTGCTGCTGTGTGTCATTACTCTTCTCTATCTCCCACATGTGCACATCACTATAAACCCAAGCAGGGGAATAATCCTCCCTCCAAATTTCACACTGCAATGGAAGACACTCTGTTTTCATTCACCTCTTTGCTATTCTGTCAAAATTAATCTGATTGGAGAAACTCAACTAAAACTCATTTAAACCCAACAAAGAGGTAGAAAAGATTCTGCCACCAAAATCAGCTATATAGGCAACAAGACAGATATCCTTTTCTCCCTTGATATATTTAAACCCACCTCCCATACAGAGAAAACCAGGAAGCATTAAAGCAGCATTAAAAAAGAAAAAAAAAAAAAAAAAAAAAAGAAAATTTAGAAGAGGCCCCTCTTGCTCTAACGGTTGAGGGACTTAAGCAGGTTTCTGCAGCCTTTAGTGCTGTTCACCCTTGATTTTCCTTGTTGGCTCACAGTAATGTTACCTGCAGCTACTGGAGAGAAGAGAACCTCTGAGTGGGACTTCAGGAAGGGGAAAAGAGAAATCCAGGTGGGGTCTTCTTGAGACTTCTTGCTTAAAGGTGTGCCCTAAAGCCACAAGAAGGTATCACATCCTTCCTCCCTTCTTAATTGAGGATCCTTTGAGTTAAATCTCCACCTCTGCTTTACTTCTTGCCTGGGTGAGCTACCCCATCTAAGCAGAGAGGAGCTAAGGGGATCTAACCTCCAACAGCTGTTAGTTAAGTTAGAAACCTCAGGAGGGGTCTCAGTTATGCTTCCTGGAGTTACAAACTCTTGAACTATGCACCCAAGCTCAGAACCCCTTTGCAACACACAGGATCCAAACTTGGAATTCAGATAGAGAGGATTAAGCAAAACAGGTAGATCATAACTCCTTTTCACAACAGACAATAGCCAGTGGGTAAAAGTGAGACTTCAGGGCTTTCCTAGGGAGACAGGACCCATCAGTAACATTAAGTCCCTGCCAGAAGCACGGAAAAGCTCACTCAGGGTCTGTGGTGTATGCCTTCCCCTGCATTGGCACACTGTGCCTGAGTGCCTCATGGACCATTCTTCTCTCAGGACTGTGCTCAAAACTATCATCTAGTTGATAAATTCTTACAAATGTCAATTATAGCTTTTCTTCATGACAGGAGAAATTTCTGGTAATCGAAAGAAAAGCAATTCCCTTGATTAAAGATAAATTGGTAAATATGAATGACAGAACTGGTTTCTCATGAACACTGGGACACATTCCCAATCAATAACATCATGACAGAATTGCAGCTTAAGGGAAGGAATTTACTAGTTTTAGGAAAACACATAATTAAATACCAGACAAGTCTACAGATTTGCAAGCAGAGAGACAAGGAGAATGGCCAACCTAAGGCTTTGTAGATTGTGCTGCTGCTGTGTCTTCAGTTCATTTGGTGCTCTCTTTCGTTGACTTCTGCAACCCCAAAATACAGATGAAGACCTTGGTCTCAAGTGTTAGGGCTACGAGACAGTGACATAACAGAGAGCTGTTTATTAAAATGTTGCACCAGGTTTCACTTTAATACTTTCCTTTATAGCAATAAATGTTAAAAAGCCTTAATGGTTTAGCTGAACTTCTAGTAATTTATATGTGTTTCTCATGTAACTGCAAAGAGCACCTAGACCTTTTACCCACAGCATCATATCAGGATTAGACTGATCTGATTATTGATAACTGGGATTTTAGCCTTTCACCTCTGGATCCGTGTTTCGAACTCAGAGGAGGTTGATATTAAATAAAAATGATTTCCATCAGCTGGCTGCTCAGTGACTCTGAAATATTACAAGTTGGTAGTGGACAGGTGTCTATATGATTAAAATACACTTTGCAAGCACAGTTGGCACCATGGAATTTTCTTATTATGAATCTATAATCTGCTCCCCCCAGCTCATAAATGCAAAGTATTCGGCAACACTGAGATGTCATTTAAAAACAAGGAGGATACAATGTTCCTTGTTAACCCCACAAACAAAGTACCTCTGTTTCTAGAGCAGTTTTGAATCACTGGAAAAATGTTTTTATGCACTGCAAGGATTATCATTCAGGCTATTAAAACTCATGAACTCCGAGTAAAATATCAACATTAAAATAAATAAAACCCCAGAGCTCTGTAGGTTATATCTCCAAATCTCAAACCCAATACCATGATGTTCACTGTAAAGAGAATATACATCCACACAGCACCAACAAAGCAAATCAAATGGCATGTCCCACACATGCATGAATCCACATTAATGGAGTCATTATTCCCAGGCATCCACAGAGAACTAAAGTATCATTGGTCACAAAAAGCACTAAAAAGGTTTGATGAGAGAAGGTATGACCTACCTCAACAAGGCAACAGTTTTATATTTGAGTAGGGTTTGGGGGATGGGCAGAGGAAACAGCACAATATTTTATGGCTTTTGAATAACCAAGCCCATAATTCAAGCCTCAAGCCTTGAATCTGTTTCTCTTTAACCCATTCAGAGGTTTTGTCAGAGAATGTGTGAGAAAGTATTTTCCATTAACTTTGCTTTCTCATTACACCAATTCTGAACAAAGCAGTGCATGGCCGTTCAAGCTGATGCCTTATGGCAGATGCAGCTTCATAGAACTGTGAGATGTTCCAAGACTGTGATGGAAATCTTTGTGGACTTGTCAATTACTGACATCTGTGTCAATGAAAGAGGTAAGGAAAACCTTACATAGAATCCAAACAACGGGGAAGGACACTTTAGTATTAAAGTCAATCCCCAGCAGTTTAAATACATGTGCAAGATGTTTCACCTCTCTGAAAGGAAACATTGTTTGGTCTGGCTCAGTTCAAGATGCTGTAAGATTTATAAGAACATAAAACACTTGCAAAGTTTGGCACTATTGTGCTGTGGGATAAGGCCTACAGATTCACACAAGAACAGAACCTTCACTTAAGCATGGAAACACAACAGAGATGAGATGAACTAGCTCAAGAATAGAATAACCTTAATTTTGTGAAAAAGTAAGAGATGAACCACATTAAAAAAAAAATCCCTAAGATAATCCAAAGTTTTATAATGGTCTTACTAGCAAAGTCCTGCTACAAATTTTCTCCTACTAGGAATTTCTTCTTAAACTGGATTTCTTGACCACTAATTTCCTCTGCAAGTGGCAACTGAAATACAGGGACAAAACTACTGCTAGGCAACTCTCAGCATTTACCCCTCCAGTCTCCAATTTAAATGCCTTAAAATGAGTCTGTTTTTTACATACATTTCAGCTGGAATGGTTAAAAGGAAGAGGAAGAACAGGACTGTGTGCAATCAAAGCAAGTATTCATGCACACATTTTTAACACATTTCTGTCACGTTGTCTAGAAGAACAGCTACAACCTGCTCAAACTGAACCACAAACCCAAAAAGTTAAAAACTGAAGACAGCCACTGTTAACAAATTGCAGATGCATGAGACTCATCCAGGAAGACCTTACAAATCAGCAATGAGGAAGAGAGAGCAAATCATGCAGAAACTATTTAATCAATGAGTAAAGACAATTATAACATCTGTTAATCTTTTGTGTAGGTTATAATTAGATGCTGCGGAGGAGTAGCCTTTAAGGGGGAGGCAGGGAATCCTTTAACATCTGCTAGAAGGGCAAACACTGTGCAATAAATGACTTTAAATGCAATCAGCAAAATGAGAGCTGAGCAGAGTTCACAAAAGGCCTGTATAAAAGATTGAGGATAACAAAATATTTTGCCAAAGGTCAACTCCTGCAGCACTAGAGCCTGAATAATGACTGCTGGTTTAGAGGCCACATGAAAAACAAACTTGATTGTACCTCTGAAAAACAATTCTTTTCTCATTTGTGTCATTATAGCAAAAGCACATGCTGCTGCTGTATATCACGTCAGCTTAATGACTTATTAGGGCTCTATTTATCAACCTTGAACAATTTAGAATAAACAGGTAGATATGATGTATTTTAAAGACTAGAAATCAGTCTAATTAGACTGACACAGAACTGTGTTACATTGTAAAAGTGATGTGATTATGATTTTAAATAATTAATCATTCAGCAGCTTCTAAAAGATCTAATTATTTACTCATTTTGCCCTTGAAAACAACCATATGCTTTCAGCTGTTCCTCACTGAAGATGTGAGTTCAAGAGAGAGTTATTTTATCCAGTTTAACACGGCCCTCTACTGGCAAAATAACCCCCAAAATCCTATCACTATGTACAATTTTGCCAGATCATTTCAGAGCAGCAGAAAAGATCCTACATTTTACAGCAGTTACACCAAATCTTAGAAGATAGAGTAGACTAGAGCTTTAGGAATTTGCATAAATTAAGTCATCACTTAATCTCTCTAGAATTCCCTTGATGAGAGCACTCCTTCCTTTTACCCACCAGATGCAGCTCTGGCCTTCAACAGAGCTCTGAAGAAACAAGCCAAGTGCTCATATCTAGAGGACTAAGTCATTTTAGAACAAATACAGTCCTTTTACTTCTGTCAGATCATGCTGTATTCCTCAAGGAGCGACACTGATTCCCAACAGGATTGATTCACACATGTGATTTCAGTTTGCACAATTGAGTAATGCTCAGTATAGGTAAAACAAGCATGATAGAGTCCAGCTGCAAAGAGAATATGTTTGAAATACAAATGCTAACTACCATCAAAAGCAACTTCACTGCAAAAGAATTCCTGCTTCCTTCTCTTCTGCACCACTACTGCAAATCCACAGTGGTGATTCAACACTGCTTCAATCAAAGTGAAGCGGACAATGAAATTCGCCTCTGTTGTTGCATGTGGTAATTAACTCTTCCTATTTGCACTATGTCTGAGCAACAAAGGAACAAAAGGATATGGTAAACTATTGAATTTAACAATTTAGATAACGATGAATTATAATAATCAATTAGTACTGTCAAAGAAAATAATTGTGACATGTATTTGATTCTGTTCAGACCTATTGTGTGCACACACTATCCAAGGCTGCTTTGGCTCTGGAAAACAAATAGCCTTGTCCTGTGGAAAGCTTATCAAACATGCAGTTCAACAGTAGCATTTTTTCTTGCTGTGTGTCAATACTAATAGGCCATATTTCAGCAACAATTTTTATCCATTCCTTTATAATCCAACCTGCTTTTCAGGGGCTGCATCATTGAAAGCCCATAGACAATGTTACTGCCCGTTTCCAGAAGCCATTCCTGCTACACAAGCCACATTTATCTGATTCACCTGAATGCCAGGCAATGGAAGCATAAAAGATTTCCCACTGTTTTTCACATAATAGCTATCTAACTTTTCTTCCTGAAACCATCATGACTAATTTATGTAACCATCAGGGAATACCTAATGTAATTCAGGTTTCTGCATGCTGCACGAGCAGTATCAGTAGACAGCACAGAACAGAATGTTACAAGTGTTAATGGCTCATGTTCTATTTACACTGTACATTTATCCTGTTTTAGTAATAAAACTGCATATTACATGCTTTAACTTCTGAAGGTGTTCTGGCAGCTTTGGCATGGATTTTTCTTCAGCACAATTGCAGTGCTGCCAGGAGCTGAACACGTGCAGAACCACACACGAGCTGCAGAGCATCCCGCCGCATTTGGCCCTGGCTGTGCTGTGCTCTGCTAAGCTCCTCAGCCAACTGAGCTTCCCTTTGGCATCTTTGTTCTGTGTCTTTTATCCCAGCCTCAGTCCCACTTGTCAGATGATGACAGCTTGGAGTCTGCTCTTATTCCGTTTCTTTTCAGATAGCGAGAAAGCCCAAAGAATTGACATTCAGCTGGCAACTATCCCTTTTAATGCCACCCCAGAATGTTATCAGATTATATGCTCTATCCCTGGGCAGGTTCCTCAGACCCAGGAAAAATCCAACCAGGGAAACCCCTTTGCTGAAAAGTGAGCTCACTCTATATTCTAATTTGCTACATTTGTATCCAAGAAAGAAGATGTAAATGTGAGGAGGGAAATTCAGGGGAAAATGAAAATTAGATGCCCACAGGTCATCAGGTTTTGAGAGTCTGCTTCTGTTTTTAAGGTAATTAGCCGAAGATTAGCTCTTGACTGAAGTGGAATTGTACCCTACTGCTTTCTATTTATTAGGGGGAAAATTCTACTTTTCTAAATCTAAGCCTCTAAACACTTATACACAATTCATGTACAAGAACAATACCAGAAAGGCCCATGAAGTTTTCTTTAAAAGCAGTAAAATTTACATTTTTCAGATTAATATTTGCACTTATAAATAATCCAAGAGAGAAAGATACGTGGGACTTGAGTATTTTTTGCAATCTCCCTTTGTTCTAATTATTTTTAAGATTTTGTAGGCATTTGCCAATTATACCTGAGTACCTTGCAGGTATAAATTATCAGTAGGTCATCATTGTGAGAGAGGGAAGGAAAGGCTGGCTCACAGTAGTCAGTGTGATAGGAATCAAACCAACCAATGCTAAATCCATCAATTGCCCCAATGAAAACTTTTATCACACCCCTGTGCTCTTAATTCTTGCATTCTGTGGAGGTTTCCAATCTACAAAAAGGTCTTTTAAAGACCATCTAAACTTTTTGTTTGTACTGTTTCTGAAAGAAAAAGGAGAATGGTCACCTAAGGAATAGAAATATGCTCTTATTTAAGCACCAATTTAAAACCCCCAAAGCCTTTGCCACTCGCATGGCATTATTGCAGAGCTAAATTTAGGGTGGTTCCCCCAGCCCATTCTGCACCGCCAGGACAACACGCTTCAATTGCAAAGACAGAACAACAGTTCCTAAGTTGCACAGTATCTTGACAAGCCAAGTCACACTATAAAATAAATAAATAAAAAATGAACTGGTTGTGATCTGCCACAGAAAGTGTCACTTGAGAGGGGCATCTGAAGTGGTAGCCACTCCAACCTTAATAGGAAGCCCCAAAAATCTGTCACTGCATGGGACTGAGAGACCTTGTAAACAAAGTTAGCAACAAGAAAAACACACCAAAAATCGACTGTGCTGGTAGTTCAGGAGGAATCCTGAAATTCCTACTTGATTGACTTACCCTCATATACTTGCCAATCATAGTTTTCTGATTTCAATCTTCAGAAAGGTGCTTTGTCTTCACAAAGACAGATGATTAAATAGAGGTAAACAGTAATAAAAGAGTTCCTCATACACAGGACTGTGATCAGGTTACCCCCTGGAAAAGCCACTTCAACTGAAATTGCAGTAATTTAGACTGGGCTTCTGGTGAAGGATTGAAATGAGAAGCAAGAGACCTGGGGTTTGTTACCAGCTTTTGAAGTGGCTAAACTAAGTTTTAATAAACCACATCTATGGCCAGTTTACTCCTCTGTAAAACAGGAATAATTCCATGCCAATTGCAGCTAGTTGTCCTGAAAATTAGTTAATCAGTGGTCAGAAACACAGTTGTGCCCCACAAACAGCAGGCAGCACAGAAGCAGCATTTCACAGCATTCTTAGGGTGCCAGTGTTCCTGCTCTGATGTCTCAGGATTTGTTGGATTTCTAACAAACACTCAAAATAGAAATTACCGTTTCTCACATAATTGACAACTCATTTTATCCACAAGGCATCAGATTTCAAAGCACTGCATGATTATTTCTTTTAAACTTATACACCTCCAGAGCCTGAACAAGGGCTAAAAGAGAAAAATAGTTTTGTTTTAAAACAATGCCTGCATAAGAAGCAAAACAATTTTTAAGAAAACTATACTAAGAACTTTAAGACATTTACATTGAAAATTCAAATTAATCTTCAATACTCAAATATCATTAAATGATAAAGGAACACTCTTAAGATAGCCCAGGTTGTGTTCAGCTAATGACAGCACTTGTGAGACTTTAAGAATCTTAGAGATTCATCACTTAATTTAAGTGAGCCACTTCAGTGTAATCTCATCCAAACAAAAGCCAGAATGAAGTTTCATTTGTCCTGAACCGCAGTCAGATGCGCGGCTGTAATTACTCCGAACAGCTACATACTTGCCGCTCTTTTAATTAAACTAAAACTACAAATAGCAATGCTGACACTCCTAGAGAAAATAAGCTTTACAGAGATGATAAAACACCAAAACAGCAAAAGTCTTACTTGCAGCAGTTCAGTCAAAACATGCCAGCCCTGGAGAACTCAGAACCGTAAGAAGTCTTTGCAGTCCAGAAATTCTCTTGAGTTTATCCAGTGTTTATTTACCAAGCTTTAAAAATCTGTGGTTAGAAGAACAGAGTTAGCTTTCTACACCCTCCACAGCACTGAAGTCCTTCAGTAACAGCAGACATGAAGTTTGCTGATAGTTGGGTTTGCTGCTGCTGTGTAGTTGCTCAGTACTTGTAAATACAAGCTCTGTGGACAAAGTCCCAAATGACATCACAGGCAGCTGCTTATTGTTGAGTCTTTATTAACCGACTGTCAAAAAAGAAAAGCGAGGAGGAGAGAAAAGCCCAAACTATCTTCCCTGCAGCACAATTTGCATCTTAGTAGGAGTTGCAGTGCTAAACATATAAATACTTCTGTTTACCCAACTGATGTTTTCTTAGAATGAATAAACAGTGTTTGCAGGGAAAGCAGAAAAGTAAGAAAAACTTTAGCAGCTTCACCATGCAAAGAGATCAGGGAGAAAAAGAAAAAAAAACGCCAGGGGTGCCTTTTTCAGAATTCATCACTGAATTCTCCTAATTCTTTTGCCTATTTAAAATATCTAACTGGAGTGCAAACCTGCATGGATTTTAAAGCCAGAGCAGAGAACTTCACTGCATTGACATGAAAGTTTCAACTCATGCCTAATTTTAAAAGTTACATAATTACAAGCTACGCTCTTTGCAAGATTTAAGACAGCTCAACTCAGTTCCAATGTGTTTTGAAGAAAATCCTCTAAATTTCCAAAGATGAACATATGAGTAAGCAAGACACAGCATCACACACCAGGTGCTAAGCACATAAATACTGACCTTTCTTTCTCAAGGGGAAGTCCAAGACTAAGCAGCACTTTGGAGCTGAGAACACCCTCAATTCCCACCGAGACACGGGGTACTCACTTGAGAACTAATCTGAATCTCTGTCACTGAGAGTTCCTGCCCAAAGGGAGGGGCTGGGACTCTGTGCCTTGATTTCTCAGAAGTCAGTCCTTTCAAGTCAGAACTTCAAACGCTAGAAGAGCACCACCAAGGCTTGGGACAGACTGAGCCCTCATATCTGTGCACGTTTCCACACGAAGAGGTTCAATATTGGAAACACCTGGCCACTCACATCTAAACACCCCAGACTGCATGTTCCACAAACAACAAAACAACCGAAACCTGAGCTCAGCGATGAGCTGGAGCCAAGTTTTCACTGTGTTTTTAATTGCTACACATAAAAGCATCAACCCAAATTCTGTCTGTATTTACAGAGAGAAAACCAATCTTGGGGCAGCTCCTCAGCTGCTGTAAATCAGGCTAGATGCAATTACACACCTGAACAAGAGCAGTCAGCCCAGCTGAAATCCTGCTTTTCCCCCACAAGAGTGCCATGAAAAACATTTGTGTGACCTTAATGACAGAGTGGCTGATTTTCATGGTGCGTGCCCTGAGTGGCAGCAATACCCTGCTGACACAGTGTGGCTGAGCTCGCCGGAACTGTTCCTGTAGGCAATCACTGCCTCTACCACTTGCTGCCTCTAAGCTACAAGTTTGTACTTTTGATGGAGATCTGTTATAAATCCCCTACATTTATTCCTGTGGGTAATCAGCCTGTAGCACACAAGAAACACCACCCTGTGTAACTATGAGATGTATTTACCGCCCTGCCTCAAACACACAGGGTTGTTTTCCTCTTCCTTTGCACTCAGTAAGGTTTTACATCTTGCTCATTAAGAGCTTACAAGTAATCCAGGAAGTCTTCAAAATACTTTGAAGATGAAGTGGGCTATGGGACTAATAAGCGTTAACATACAATATTAAATAACATGAATTTCAAACCACCCAACTTTAGTTCCATCTTCACAACTGCCATTTCAACAAAGAAGAACAAGGCCATGTGCTCACATATACAGCTCTGTAAGGCTTTACCTCATTCCAGCAGGAACGAGCCCATGAGATCAGCAGAAGAGTTAGATTTTGTTTAAACCTGATGCTGAATTACAGTGTGTTTTCTCACACTAAGTATAAGACTCATTTTCACTTGCCATTAGAAGTATTTATAAAATTGCAAAACACCAGCTATGTTGAAGCTCTCTCGATAAGACAGCTGACTTTCTCCAAGACACTAGCACAGACACACATGTATAGAAGAAAGGAATTATGCAGAGTCATAAAATAAGGAACTCACCATTTTAATTGAAAAAGGCAAGCATTTAAGGAAATAAAAACTGCAGTCTGCTCCCAGGAAGAATTTGTATTATTCAGCAAAATTTGGAACTTACTAAACTTTCTCAAGAATGTTAATGCATTTCCAGGCTAAACACACCTGGGTGACCAGGATCAGGACAGCAGGCACACTATTGACATCTCTCTGGTCAGGCAGCACTGCAGAGGCAGGGACTTCAGTTGCCTGAAAGCAGTTTTTGGGAGATCTCCATCTAAGTTCTATCTCAATCCTTTTCAGAACTGGCAGTTATTGTAGAAATAAATGTGCAACGAAACAAGTATTGAGATTTGTGTGTTTGATCAGCAAGTTATTCTTCCCGAGAGGAGAATTGCCATGTGGGTGGACAACCAACTCTGCATTCTTCAAATTACAGCCCTTATTAAGGGAGTGGCCATTAGATCACCCTGTCAGTGCACTTATCCATCTATTTCTATTCTAAGTCATCATAATATATAGCTGCTGGCTGTGCAGATACAACTTATTTTTGGCAGGAATGTCATGGATTTTGTTAGAACAAAATTAACCACAGAATTCAGTCCTTGACTAGCTACAGGTTGAGTGGAAAGATAAAGGAGCTGAAGTCATGAGCTGCAGTAGTTGCTCCTGGGCTGATGTGAACTGATTCATGTATCCAAGGAAATAATTCAGCTTCAGACTGCTTCATTTTGGATGAGCAGACAGGTAAGATGAGACATAACAAACTGATCTAAGGACACACAGATATTAGTAAAGCTGATGAATTAACCTCTTGCAATATAGCCAGGCTCTGTTAAAAACCCCAGGTCTCATACTAGCACAAAATCCATACCATCTTCAGGTTGACTGTTCACCTTTGCTTTCAGTTTGTTATTAACTTGAAAGATCCTCCTCATTGAAGAAGCCAAAATAAGGGTCTGATCTTCCCAGAAAATGCAGCAAGTGGATGGAATCGAGTCGCCTGAAGTGCACAACACTTTTTCTGAAGTGCTGCAGAAGTCCCTGCAGTTCTGATGTGCTTGTTCACTTCTTCCAGGAGCAGAAAACAGCTCAGACCAGGTGCCTCAAGGCCCACTCTCTCCTTACAGACCCATAAAGCTGTGTCAGGAGGTGATCAGCCTCACAGCCCGACACGGTAAGAGGGAGGTGGTAAGAGCTAAGAGTATTTTCCCTGAGGGATGCCCAGCTAGTCCAGTGTGGTCCAGCACAGCTTTAGACAGTGAGCCCATGGGCTGTGTAAAAGCCTTTTTTACCCTCTGATACTGCTCCTAGGCCAAGGATAGACAAGTTGCCAGACTGAAGAGCAGTTTAGTCTAGAAGGACAAAATTACAGGGCATTAAAATCCCAACAGATTGTAATATAATATAATATAAAATCCTAAACAGTTCCATTTTTATCCCACAGTAAATACTAAGATCACTGGAGGGCAAGTTTTAAAAACAGTAAAATAAATTGCAGGCTGCAGCATTTGCCCTCCTTGGAGGGCATGGTTGGAAGTTTTGAGCTGGTTCCTAAAATATCATGGAAATTTCTCCTGAATGACACCAGGGTACTGAAGAGCAAAATGTTCTTTGAAAATGACTATTGTTCTCAGTTTTACCAACACAGTGAAGCATGTCTTACGAAATATTTACCTACGAGCATTTGAGATCATCACAAGTTAAGCCAGTAAACACTTTTCTTGGGTAGCTGGCAGAGAAGATAAAACTGAACCAAGGAAGTTGAAATATGTGGAGAGAATAAAAGGCAATGTGTGCAGAGGGTGTAGGATGCTCCTCAGACACTCACTGGCAAAAACAGGCCTCTAGCTGAAGCTGTTTGATCAGGCTGGTAGGATTTTGGTCACAAAGATATTTTGGTTTTTAACCTTACTGGGGGATTTTTCAAGGTTTTTGACTTCCCCTGCATGTCAAGAATAGGGAAAAGGTGTTTAGCAAAGGCAGGTTTTTACCACTGGAACAAACAATAGCTCTCTCCTCTGTCACATCTGCTACACACAGGGTCAGTCTGGTTTGTCCCTTACAGCTGTGCCCTCTGTGCCTGGCACTGCCCTCTCCTAGAGCTCCCAGGCAGCTTTCTGTAGTGACCTCTCTGCTCCCCAGGACCTGTCACTCCAGCTCAAAATATGATATTTTGCCTGCTGGAAAAGGACCTTTATACAGAAACATTTACTCTAATCACATCCTACACTATGGAAATCCAGTACCTAAGTGTCAGGATGAAGCCTTGACACCCTATTCTGACATAAAAGAAAAAGAAAGGCTAAGAATGAAATGTTTAATCCAGCCTTTTCAGATGTGCTGAGAACTACAATGAGCATATACGATTGTTCCTGCCATAGCAGTGATTTGCAATCAATTTCTAAATCTTTTTCGGTTCCATAATTTTTGCTTCAGTAGAATTCTGTGAAAAGCACTCATTGGAGAAAATTGATGGGGTGTCTTTAAAGGACGTTGGCTTTCACTACAAATTGCCTCATTGTAAAATACAATATTAAGCAAATCATAAAAGGTTTGGTTTGCGTGTTGTGGCTTGAAACTGGAAGAGGTAGGCAGAAGCTGAGAACAACAGAACTCAGAAATAGTATACATGTGATTACAAAATTTAAGTACACAGGACTGGCCAGCATTAGTTCCACGGGTTAAGCCATTATTCCTTCTTTGCCTTTCCTGTTGTTTCTGGAATCAAGCAGTTGGTTCAGCCACTGGTGACCTTATCCAGAATTAATTGAAATCAATAGCATTAGTGGATTCTGAAGCAGGCCCAAAACCGAAGCATGTTCAAGGACTTTCTATATCCTTAATCACACAAGTAAGCCTCTGCAAATTTAGATTCCAATGGATCCAATGATTAAATCAGTTATGCAGTGTTTAACTTCACATATGGACAGTGATCCCCTGCTGGATATTGAAAGCACTGTCTATTAAGAGGAGAAGGCTATTTCCATAATCTATTTGTGATAAGAGCATGCATTTCTACAGGTGTCAGTGCTCCAGCAGAGCTGGAACCTAATGAGGAGGTTGACTAATTTGCACTCTCCTCCTGCCTCCTTGGACATGTCGCTGTGTGTCAGAAAGCAGAGGTACCGGCTTGTGAAACACACATTCCTCTGATGCAAGCATCTGGCTTCTTGGCAGCCAAGTCGTGACAGGTTCTGCGGCAGCTGTGATGGCTCCATGCTCTTTCAGATGGTTAAATGGTCTTGTTTTTCAGCCTAGCTGTTTGTTTTCCCGCTGCACTCCTGGATGAAAGCCCACTCGCCCTTTTAATCAATGAACTGGCCGATGGGTTGGAGTAATCGGTTACATTTTTGTACATGTCAGAGCACAGATTCTTGCCCAGAGGCTGCCAACTCTACAGCCCTGTGCTCTTGAGCCGTGCTTTACCTTGTTCTGCTCTGTCCTGACACCTTCACACACCAAAGAAAGGGTCATCTTCCCAAACTGAGAGCAAGCACCAGAAGAGCCTTCTTTAACCCTCAGTTGTAGGATTTCATGGTTTCACAGCTCCTGCTTTGTTACACGAGACAGTAATCAGATCAAACAGAGCAAATAAGCAATACAATTTATTTATTTCAGATGGCTTCATAAACTGTCCTCCCATGTACATGCACCAGATGGAGATAAGAATCTGGCTGGAAGCTTTAGCCTTACGTTGTGTAGCACAAAGGTAACACCACAACAAACAATTAAGAGAAAAAATTCTTCAGAGAAGATTACATAAAACTGAAATAAATTTTATTTAAATTTCCCTTTAAACATGTTATGCAAATCTACAGTATAACAAGGAGTTCCAAGTAGCTCCCTCGAACAAATGAGCACATGGCACTACTAACACTAAATTTGATAGCAAAGTATTGAAAAGGAGTTCTCACAGGGATACCACAAAGATCAAAAGCTGTCATCTTCCTCTCAGCCATGTGTAAGCCATCTCCACCTTTTCACTCTAGATGATAATCTGTGTCTCTCCTCCTTTACCCCTATGTATGGTTGCTTGTGGTGGAAAAGTAAGTAAACTAGCTTGGACAGGCTACATCTTTACTTACCAGGCTTTTACTGTTTGCTCTTGCCATATGAAAGTTTTTTGGTGGGATGTAACTACTGCTATTTTTACATTTGCCAGAATAGAGAACACAAACAGGTCAATTCCTGCCCTTGCTGTAGAGATCTTCATGGGGGAACAAACCTTCCCTGTCATCTCCCTTCATGATGCCTTGATGAGGACCTAGGAACAATGTGATGAGTCCTATCATCCACCCTTTGCCAAAGCACACACACTCACACTGTTAGCCAGTTCCCACATGGAGCTCTGGGCACTGGACAAAATGATGCCTGTGGAAACAAAACATCAGTGTCACCACTGGTTCCAGCCACTGCAGGTCACACATACCCAGAGTGACCAGAATCGGCACTCAGCACCATCCTTTCCAAAAGGCTGTAAGAAAACAACAATCCAAAACCAGTCTGAGATCTGTAAGGATCATTTAGAGTTCTCTATGGGTCTTTCCATTCCATCCTCAAAGCAGGACGGGTAAGAACCACTCCCAGCATATGACTTATTAAATTAAGAGCTGCAACAACATGCCTTGTTTTAATACCATATAATTCCATATTGTGACATACAAGTTGATAAAAAGACTCTCATTTTACTGAATGACTATTATCAACACTGGTCTGTCTGAAGTGCATTGCCAGTATTCTGGTCTCTTAACACCCCTAAAATCTACAGAAAGTTGATCCATGTCACAGGTTAAATGTTCAAGGGTTAAGGAGCTTCCTTAAACCCCAAGAGGAGCCACTAACAGATAAAGTGTAGGAATTACTGCTCTCAGCACTGTCAACAGAGCCCTGGACAATACCATGAAGTCCTACTCAAAAGTACTTCAGTGCAAGCCCTCAGGCTTCTCAAGTGTCTTCTTAAAAAATGCTGGGTTGTTGTAGAAAACAATTATAAACTGTACACACACTAGGATTTCAATAATATGCTATGATTACTTTAAATCTGTGAAATACAAAAACTTGTAACAGGTAGCTAGACATTTTCCAGGGGAGGAGACCCAAGTGTCTCTTTGTGAAAAGGATGATGAAAAAGGACAAAATTATTTTTGTGAGGAGAAAGGTTCCTTAGTCTTCCTGCAAGAAAAAAGCCTCCATTCTGTTTCTCTGGGTAGAAAAGGGCAGGTATATCAAACTAAAGCTGTTCTGGCTTAGCACCTCCCTTCTCCACTATAGTGCTGAAGATTTTATTGCATGCTGTAAAGAGAGGAAAAACTCATCTTGTAGTCATATAAACACAGTGAACAACACAGAATAAGTATCAATTACTTTTGCAAGTTTCAGTGATAGCCTCAACCCCTGAGGATAATTTCAAATGGTATGATAAAGACTTCAGTTAGATTAAAACATCAAAAGCAAACTACCATTCAAAACCAAACAATTTTGTCTTTGCTATGGAAGTTACAATAAATTTTCTGAACTGGCAGATTTCCCTCCTAGCTGTTCAGCTGTTCCTTTCCCACAGGTAAAACAAGTCAATCTGTTTGAGAAGACAATTTGCCACCCAGCTTACTTAATGCCACACATTAAAATAAAACTACTGAGTAATTCTGTTGTGAAAGAGCTGTTTTAATGGGAATCCATGATTAAAAGAAAAAACTGCAATAGAGAAATACAATCAGATGATGTTGACTTCATGTGAATTAGATCTAAATAAAACCACTGTCCAACTTTTGGTCTCATTTTACACAGAACTTTTCTCAAATACTCCAACTGGTCCCAGCATATATGTCATTCACTGTTTACTTTAATCCTGTGATCCAAATTTGGCTCAGTGATGTTAGTATAAACACAAACATGACTAACAGAAAACAGTAGGTCTGTGATAAATTTTTATTCATCTGGAATTAAACATGATAAATTCCTGTAACATACTAGCAAGTCAATGTAGCTGCATTTTCCATCCCCTTTGTGCCAACATATGTGACTATGAAAAGTGTGTGGAAGTGCAGAAGCCTGGTGGTGTATTCACACAGTACTGTGCAATGTCTTGCAGAGATGTTTGAGGCAGATTTGAATAAGTTTTTTTGGTTCTGGGAAGCAGCTTGGCCAGGTTCGTTTGCTGCATGGACACAGCACAGGAAATACTCTCAGCAGAGGCCTGTGGGAGTGTGTCACAGTCCTGCCCCAGCCCAGAGAGCAGGTTCAGAGCCAGCTCAGGTATCTCCACATGACACTACCCTATGACTACAGAAGTTTCAAAAGTGTCTATTTTGTTTTCAGAGAAAGCTGGGAAATCCTTTATCTTCACAGTGTAAGTCACAACCTGAAAAGGCTTTCCTAGTCATGGTGTGAGCTCATTTGATTCATCCTAAAACACTGTTCTTAACTGAAAGAATAAAAGCAGCTCTGAGGTTGAGTGGCAACTTTGAAATGGTCTGTGGGAACATGAAGCAAGACTGACCCTTGCTTTTTGATCAAATGAAGGGCTAAGGCTCAGGCCAGTCCACTGTCTTATACCTGCGAAAGATCAAGAA
This sequence comes from Dendrocincla tyrannina, assembly GCA_035047865.1. Taxonomy (NCBI): domain Eukaryota; kingdom Metazoa; phylum Chordata; class Aves; order Passeriformes; family Dendrocolaptidae; genus Dendrocincla; species Dendrocincla tyrannina. The sequence goes on along the minus strand of JAWWMP010000171.1, from coordinate 6,722,012 downwards.
ACTCAAGTGCAAACTGACCAGCACTGCTGGGCTCTGCTCTGTGTGCCCTTCATTTCAAACACAATCTTAACAATTCAGATGAGCAACTCGACCTGCTTTCAAAGGCTGAGAGCCATACACTTGGCTTTCACACACTCATGGATATCTGTTAATAAAAAGGATTAGCTGTCACTGGTCAAAATCACTTGCTTGGAATATTTGGAACATCCTGAAGATTGGAGGATTTTAACAATTTTAACACAGATATTCTTGCTGTACTTTATGTTCTAGGCTGCTCTGCTGAACAGCTTGGAGCAAGTTTTGTGTGTTGGCATAGAGGTCAGTCACCACAGACACCTGGAACAGCTTCTCTGACATTTACCCTGCCCTGTTGCTGCTTCCTTATCCCTCCAGCATGACAGGTACAGCAGTTTCCAGCATCCAGAAGTGATCCTTGCTCTGCATGGGTGGTGTTATCAGACACCACTGTTCATGTGATGTTACAGGTAAATGGACAAAGCCTAAGAATTTTAAATAAGGGCCATTGTGCTCATTGTCTTCATTTCCTTCCAGAGCTCTTCCAAACATCCCAGTAGCTTGGACAAGAATAATTTCTACAGTGCTCTAATTTTGGCACAGGTCTTTAAACAGATGGAAATTATTGTTATGCAGCCTTAGGACATATCAGGATCTCTTTTCGTTTCTGTAATGAGGCCCAATTAATACCCAGGACTTTCTGCCACTCAGAGGATTTCAAAATATCAGGATTTCAGCCAGAACTGTAATGCTGGTGTGTGCTTTCATGATATAATCTAATTGTAATTACCTAAACCAATATCAACATAATTAATGATAATGATTCTTATTCTACAGAAAACTTGGGTATTTCACAGTGTTCAAAAATACCTCCTATAAAAGACTTTTCTTGTTCCCATTGCAGCATCAGCTGTAACTACATCTTGGTGTAGTTACAAATTAGAGTAATTTTATTGAACTAGACAGTCTTCAGGCTGGTCTCCAAGAAAATATTACTGCAAAATAAGACAGGACAGTATACTTGTCATTCTGTGCAACCTTACTACATAGAGGGCATTAGAAATATCTGCACAGAGAAATGGTGTAGAATGGCTATTTTTTAGTGATTTACTGCTAATTTTGCAGTAACTTTTCCATATAGACAAAATCCTAAAATGAGGTTTTTCTTTTTAGGGCTTATGTATTTCAGAACCTTTTACATAAAATGATACCAACAAAAAACTATAAAATATTCACAGATTAATACCTAATTATAGCTTATTCACATAGCAGGACCTCCAGGGTTACCACTACCCCTGAAAAAAGTCAGTCTATGAGTGCATGAAATGCCTACAGTAATTTCTGAACTTTGTCTTGGTCATTAGAAGTTTGCTCTGAATATTTAACAATTCTGGGCAAATGAAAAGATGACACTTAACTTTACAGTTCACCCTTTTTTCCCCTCCACCTGCAGGACTAGGAACTCTCTGAGTTAAGTCTCAGCATCTTTGCTGAATCCAAAAGGACTGTTAACTAACTGTGGTTTCCAGCTGCCACCTAACACTCCTGAAAGTTTCCACCAAACTCAGCATCCTGGCCATCATCCTTGAGACACACTAAGACTGAATTAGATACTTAGATGCATTACAAAAGAGAAGTTTACAAGCAGGACTAAACTGAACCGATGTTACTAAAATATGGTGGACATTAATGTAAATAATCTTGGTATCTTCTTTCTCCTCCTCTCCTCAGAAATATTCAATGACCAGATAGTTGGCAAGATAAACAGTAAATGACACTGTAACTTAATGGGGGCTATGTACCAGAAATGGTAGATATAATGACAGGAGTTCATTTAGTATCACATGGTATGATTTTTAAAAATATATTTAATTACTACAGTCAAAAACTGTGCTAAAAATGGGTTATTGAGTTGCATTTTTTCTACATGACAGATAAATGTAGGAATGCAGCATTCACAAGGAACTGTTTGTACTAGGCACTGTATTTCCTCTCCAGCCAGCAGAACTTCCAGAAGCACATCATATGAATTTGGAAAATATATCAAGGAAAGAATAGACACCACAGGCTGTAAAAACTAGAAGATCACAGACATGCAAGTATATGCAGGTGCTATAAGCAAACTACATTTGCTTCTGCCAGAAAGGCCTCTCTAATCTCCAAGTTACTGAAAATGTCCTCATTACTCCAATATTTTCCCTGCAGCCACAACAATTTTTAAATACATATGCAGCCATTTGATTTTATCCCTTTGGAATGACAAACTCAGCAAATGATAGTGTCCATCAAGCCCCCTGGAGGTTACATACATTTTATATATATCTTGCAAAGTAGTCTACATATTCAGGCTCTCTGTGTAATTATTAAAATCCTGCCATAATTTTTCAAGAAAGGGGAGGAAGCATATTGATTTTAGCTATTCCTATAGCCCTGACTTAGGCATAATTCTGCCTAAATTGAGTGGACAGTAAAACTATATGGGGACATTAAATGTCTTCAGCCCACTGCTCCACCAGATCACCCCCACAGAGGTGGTTTGGTTCAGAAGCATTTGGTGTCAGGAGCAGAAATCACAGTTGCTCATTATCCAACCAGCTGCATTTGTGCCGGAGTGGGGCTTTCTCACACCAAGTCACTCAAGCCAACACACTTTAAATTTACTCAAAATAACGGTTTCATCTGGTCTTATACTCTTCAAAGAGTGTTCATGTTCCAAACAATGCCAAAGCAGAGGCAAAACCCTCTGCTCTTCCACATCTCCTGGCCTGGCTGGGGAGCAGGTAGCACTTGGCTTCTCCAGAAAATGCCAAGAAGCCACTTCAAAAGAGTTATTACCACATCTTCTGACTCTGAGGTGTTCATTTGCTATGGGTACTTATGAAAAGAGTTGCCCTCAAGTTGGCATATTCTGTAAGTATTTTTGAGGGAAAGAACATGAGTGCTGGGAGCAAGGCAGCAGCAGAGACGCTTCTCAGAGACAGATGTTCACCTGGAGTATCTTCCATCTGAGCTTGTGTGAGTGCTCCAGCCCCCCAACAGGCCACCTCAGCTGCATACTGACAGCAATCCCTCCTTTCTGGAATTACACAATGACCAAGTGTTTGCACCTTACCACAACACTTACTCCTTGCTCTAGAATTTAAGTTTTAATTAAAAGTTTCTACGCCTTATGCCTGCAAGGAAGATTTATCAAAACACGAGCAGAACATAAACCTTCAACCTACATAAAGCCTGAGACAAGAGCTCAGAAATTCTGTTTTTCTTCTTAGCACAACAGTGAAATGAAACAACAGCATTTCCTAGAGGCAGCTTCACTGAGAATACCACCTTTTTAATAAACATTAAAGTGCAGTTCTTGGGGGGGTTTGCCACCCTTCGAAAGCAGCCTGAATGATTTTTGCCTTCAGCCCTATGGCTTTCCTCTCAACAATCCCAAATGGAAACCTAAAACTTTTTGCTATTTAAAACATATTTAAAAGAGGATATTGACAGTCTACAATACATTGAACTGAACAACAGTATTATGGATTTATTTGGCAGAGCCTCTGAAAAGGCATGTATTGACACATCTGCTTAGGCAAAATAAACTCACTTCCAGAAAAACCTGAACTATAATTCAGAGTTTCAGAAAATGCAACAAGACAGCAGGGCTGGGCAAGGCCCCCTCATGGGGCTGCAGCTCTTGTCCCACGAGCCTCTGTGTCACTGTCATGCCCAAACTGCCTCTTGTCCATCTATTTAACACCACAATTAAAAGCTGGCACAAAGCCCACTGATGTTAGTGGGAATCCATTATCTTCCATGAGATTTGGGTACATGAACCCCAAGCTGCACCACGCCGAGCACCACCAAAGGAAAAGAGGACCACAAAGAGCATTCCCCAACAAGACCCAAAACCACGAGGCAAATCTCACCTTGCTTGTGGCTGATCCCTACCGTGCAGGACTGTCTCAGACTCCAGAACTATAGTTCCCTGCCTCCAGGAAACAGCAGGCAGACATTTTCATCAGGTCACACTGGGGAGGGCATGCAAACCCGCGCCTGTTTCAGGACAAATCCACAGAAACAATGAGGTACATAAGGTTTCACAAGTCCACAGCTTGTCACAGCTCCTCTTTGCACCAGACAGGGAGCTGCCAGAAGCCACGGCCCCTCTCCCCACACCAGGAATGCCCTCCCTTCTCCTCTCCTGTTTCCTGTCACAGATAAGGTGACTCAGCTCAAGTCCCAGCTGGAAATCATCCCCACTGTTCCCGCACACAGGATCTATCTGACCATAGAGACCCACAAGCACTCCTGCTGGGTAGAACCACCCTGTGGCCGCACAGTCGTAAAACATCATGAAAAGAAGAGGAGGAAGAGAAAACCACATGAAATGGTGGGGTCCAGACAGACTGACACACAGAGCCACAGCTACCCTGGGTTCAAATGAAGTTACATTCAGGTGCGTCTCCAGGAAAAAGGCTGCTGTAGGATCTTCCACTGCACATCATTCAGCACAGTGAGGTGTGCTGTGCTCGCACAAACAACCCCCAGACTCTTGTATATTTGTAATGAACAAGATAAAGCTGTTAAACTTCCCCCTTGCAAAAATCAACTTTATCATCTCTACTCAGCCAAGTGTATTGCCATTGCAAGCCCACTGATACCCATTGAAGAGGGTGATAGTAAGCAACTCTTTTGCACAGATTGGCTTTAAAGTCTCAGGCACCTGTGCACTGTCACAAAGCTGTCCAATATTTACAGCTTCCAATCACTCACCTAATTATTATACAAGTGCTTTCATGGGGTTATATGGGTAAAAAGAGGAAAACAAGGGGCAATGCAGTGTATCATCGCCTCTCCTCCCTTAACTGAATGCCAGAGACTGCCCCTCACTCTCATTTCTCTTTTCTTATTCCTGCTCATGTATGAATTATAGAATTCAGCACACATGCTCCTGGGACAAACAGAACTTTCTTTACCATAGAAATGCTGCATTTGTAAAATACTTTAGGCTGCTAAGTACCTTTATGACACCCAGGTTTCCAGTTCCAGAGATAGGTAGGCCCTCTGCTTCCACAGCACTCAGTGCCCATATTGGTGCTACAAAGGGGAATTATGCTCAGCTCTACCTCCACACTGTGCCAGAGAAAAAAAGGCAAAAAAAACCCCATCACAGTGGTCCTCACTCCTTTTCTAATCTCATATTCCCAATTACACATTCACAAGCTGGTTGTGTGCAAGGTCTGATAAATCCTGAGCCAGTTCAAAATTCACATGCGCTGCTAAAAGATCAGTCCATGGAAGTGAAAGGTTTGGACAAGAGGGAACAACTTCAGTCTATTGCTAGGGCAGTGCTTTGTTGCACCTAGAGACCTGAACAGCTCTGGAACCAGGGCTGGTACAAAGATGGGAACTCAAATATTAGGAAGCTCTTCCCATTGCTGCTGGCACTTAACTCATGTAGCTGCCATCCAAGAATGCCTCTTACCTGAATTTTGTTGAGACACAAAAATAAATCAACATATGAGTCACCATTTCTAGTTTTTGTACCGAACAAGAGCATGCACAAAAATTCTATAAAGCACCTTTTGCAACACAATTTCCAGTATGTTGTCAAAGACCCAAATTATTAAAAAACCCACAGGCCCAGGCAATGCTGCATGGCAGGGAAATATTTGTGTTTTGAGCTCCACCAGTTCTACTCACCAAGACACACTGCTGTAACCACTGAGCACCTCAGGGGATCAAAGAGTTAATAAAAACACATGAAACTGCACAATTACATAAACCACAATATGTCACTCAGATATTGGAAACGGACTATGAAGATGGCAGTATAAGTGCATGTACTTATATCCAGAGAACTCTTTAAACAGTTGACCATGATTTATACGTGCTGCAGCTGTCACGCACACTATTTCTGACATTCAAGAGCCTATGCATGCTTTCAGTGGAAGAAATTTCTAGTTATTTGCCATTTCGTCGATCTGTAAATCACATAAATGCTCATATTATTACCATGTGCTCTGACAGTTTGCATCAACAGACCATCTTGGAAGAATTACAGTGATGAATTATTGACAGTATCTCACATAGCTGGAAAACATTTATTTGAAATGCTGTGATACAGAACCTGCCTCTTTCCAGTCTTGAGATCAACCCTAATGTAAACTACAGCATACAGATCAAAAAATATATAGCCTGGCTCTCACTTTGTGATCTCATTTTTATCATTCGATGGTTCTCATAAAGATTGTTTATTATTGATGTGAAATGCTGGAACCAAAATATCCTGTAGCTGGAAGCTGGAAGTCTCAGTAACTGAGTCAGAGTGACTCTTTTGGCCTCCCCTCAATATGCTTTATTTCTTCTATTGAATAAACAAACAGTCCCATTCTGCAATGACAACACAAGCCAGGATTGTACCATATTGTTTTGACAGATGTTGTCAGGGACTGATTATAAAAATCTGTATACCTAGTAGATATTTACTGCAGTGATGTTCCATTATGTAACTGAACTACACGCAGAATAAACTAATGTCATAGGAAGCTGTGCTAATGAAAAGTCTCTGACTATGGAAATTAAAGTGCAAAATAACTTTTCCAAATGAAGCAAAATCTATTTTTAAAGGAACTAGAGGTAAAAATATGTCGTTTGTTACATTGTCCTAATAGGGCACAGAAGACAATGATGGACTGATTACCAAAATACCTCAGTGTTTGGTTCAGGCACCTTGTAGGGAAAGATCAGCTCCTTTTCCGAAGGTCTCCATACTCCAAAGCCCTCAGAGAGAACAGCCAGACCAACCTTCAGCTGGCTGCTACTTGGCTCAATACATTCAGTCAGCATTTAGCCTATTAATTATGTTTTTGAGCTCTGTTTTTACAGGTAGGTGGAAAATGCATCAAAGCTGATGGGGTTGAATTATAAACAATTATTTTAAATGGTTTTCTGGATTTTGTGCTGCAGGAGGGCTGGGAGAGGATGCTGTTTCACTGGCCACACCCATGCACTATTTAAAAATAAATAAATAAATAAAAGTAAACTGAATCCCCACTACAATTACACACAGAACTGTGAAAGAGATGGATTTTCTATTATCAGTTGCTAATGTGCCCTTTGTAACTGCTAAAAGGAAGCCCTAGACACTGCAACACCACAGGGCATCATTTCAAGGGTTACTTTTCAGGCCTGTAGCCCCCACTGGCCCTGAAGCACTTGTTAGCAGGAAATCACAGAGTACCAAGAGAACAACATTCTTTTGAAATTAAGGGAAAATGAGGGGACATCACAGTGAGGTCATTTGGACCAACAGGTTTGCACACCAGACTGTGTTTGCAAGCCCAGATGACTAATAATTCTGGGAATTAAAAACCTGTAGCTCTGTGTGACTGACAATAGAGATATTACATCAATCTGTCTGTGCAGAATGAAGCACTGCACAATTCCTGTGTAAAAGTGCATTTGTTCAGTATTTCTGTAGGTTCTGCACAGCCACAGGAGCTGAGCTGCATGTATGTGTGCATACACACTGTGGGTAGGGTTGAAAGAACAAGTATAGATAAAAGGGTATCAACAGCACGTTGCACATTTACAACAACCAAATCCTTGTGTGGCTGGTTGGAGCAATATCCTAATATGATATGAGCCAAAAGGTTTGAAAACTTGCAGTGATCAAAAGTTTTCACTGCTCTGTCTAATAAAATACTGCCTTCAGTGAAAAAGAAAAAGAGAGATTTTTTTTTTTAATTAGCTGTCGAAATAGATCATTTGATGGCTTTTCTTCAGTTGTTTGTCTTCAGGTGTGCTAAGCAAGCCCAAACCTGAGAATTTTGTGATTTTGTTATTTAGAAGTAACTTTAAATGAAACCTACAGCTGGGAAAAAAGGTTTAATTTTTCACCATTTTGAAGAAAAGTTGAAATATATTCATGCAATTCAGTGCAATTAACATCCAGAAGGTAAAATATTTAGGTGGGAATTAGGATATCCTAGCTTTTCCAAGGACAGGGGCCTAAGTGACTCAGGGTTTCCTGGATATCAAGAACAAGATACAAAGACCATTTTAAAACCTGTAAAATTTCCACGATTTACATTATTATTAGACTGACTTGATAGAAATCTCACAAAAGTGAAAACAGTCTTCTCATGTGTCTTTTCGTAAAACTTCAACTGTCTTCATACTAAATATGCATAAAGAGCATTTTTTCAATAAACACAGCACCACAGAGCTGAAAGCAGTCCAGCTGCCTGGGAAGGATTATAAACTGTCCATCACCCCTCTGTGCCCTAAGTCATTCTTCCCATGCACAGTATTATGTAAGAAATTACAAAGGGGCCCTATTTAGATGACCTCCTTTTTTATTTCATATTCTAATTGCCCTGGTAAAAAGAACATGTTGTCCCAGCGGAAGTCTTAGGAACAGCACTGAGCGAGCCGTGCATTCAGTAACACTTTGCACATCCACTCTGACCTCTCTTGACACCACAGATCCTTTTCCAATTTCCAAAAGTTTCCGAGAGGAAGCAAAGGGAGTCATCTGTGTCTGTCTGATGTCTCAGTGACATTTCACTGAGATGAGAGTTCACTGGGATTTGCACATCTGAAACTCCCTCCAGGGAAGCTGGTGAAACTATCAGCCTAACCTACTTTCAGGATTCCATGGAGCAATTCTGTTTCAAGTGCCGGTGGCCCCGGATAGCGATGGGAAGATGCAAGGAGAGTGCAAAGGGACCTCAGCACTGCAGGGCCCGGTGAGGACTAAAAGCCACCATGAAAATGAAATGTCCCCGTGAAGTTATTGAAAGTGGAGATCTGATTTAAGGAAAAAGGAAAATTCTTTGGGGGACAGTATTACTGAACTAACACAAAACTAAAAACTATGGCAAATGCGCCTATAGATGAGAATCAAGCAAAAGCTATATTTTAAAAAAAAACCAAAACAACAAACCAAGCAAATGTGAAAAAATACATTCATCCTCCAATATCTTTGAAATCAGTTATGCTTCCAGCCAAAAAACTGTCATCGTAAGGGATATGTGAAGTCACTCATAAGTTTTCTAGCTATAGGTTGCATTAGATATTTAGAAAAAACAGAGTCAGGATAAATGTGACTCTGTTACCTCAGTTCCAGGTCTGAAGCAGTTGTGGCAGAGCAGAGGGCTTTCCTAACATATTCATAGAGCCCCACACTAAACTTTTTAATGATGCCCCCTCAGATAATGCAAGTTGTGGGTGATTTCTCCTCTCTCTTATTTTTCCCCTTGTCTGACACCACAGAGTCCCAAGGACCATCTAATATACTATTTTTTAAAGCCATCATCTTACATTATGCCTCCTGAACCCAACTGAAACTTTAAACTTTATTTGATTGAAGATGGATAATACTCAGTACCCCTGTGAAGAAAATGAAGGCTGTTGAATCCATCAGCAAGTGATTCACCTTTCAGATGAAATGGGCACTACTAGAAAAATAGTGGAATAAACCAAATCCAAAAGAATCAGAACAGATCCTCAAAAAAACAAAACAGGCAGACATCTTTAATTTAAATGCCTTCATTTACACTGTTCTGGTGACCTTCAGTGATTATTACTCAGTGCATGCAAGGAGAGCAATGTAAACCACAACCCGTATGTGAAGGCAAGATGCCAAGGAAACAAAGCAAATCGAAAAGGCAGGAGAATTTCAGCTCAGGTGACAGAGTGTACAGCATTACTCACTGTGCCCCCATCTTCCAAATGAGGGCTGGCAAAGCTGAAGGGTCTTTGTAAGAAGCAATGGCAGCAGACACACCCAAGCTGGGTCACAAGTGCTTCACTCAAAGTGTGGCTGTGTGATTCCAGCTCAAGGGGTGTCAGCCCTGCTACCATCAGACCCTTCAGCTTTACATAACACAGCACAATATATTTTACACAGTAAGCTGAGTTGCACCTCTCCTTCTCCTTCCCACACTTCCCAAAGCATATGAGGGAATAGTCCCCTCAAATTCACTACCATTACACCTTAACTAATAGGGCTGACCACGGGGCTGCAGGAAAATCCCCTTTCCCTCCTGCTCTGGGTGCTCCTGCAGCCAGCACTGCCCGCCAGCTATGCCTGCTATGCAGCCGAGGCAGCACCAGGGGAGCCACACTCAGGGATAACCACAAGGTACAACACCAACCCATGTGCACAGAGAGAAGACTTCCCACAGCTGCTGTTCTTATGATCTCCCTAGGGAAGGGGAAGGCACTGGGTCCTGCTGCTGCTTCTTGGCCAGCAAACGAAGGGGTGGGCTGTGCCTCTCAGAAGTCTAGGAAGGCTTTCAGAAACCTGAATGCTCATTCTGTGGGAAGGCAACTCTTGAGGCACTACAAGTATAAAGCAAAAAAGTGCTGTTGGACACAACTGCTGCAATCTAATTGTTCCAAATAAGAAATACTTGCCACTGTGTATTTGTAGTATTTCAAGGCTGTCAATAATTCTAGAACAAGTTTTTCTTAGTTTATTCTATAGAGCTGATGCCCCTGTACTTTATACACAGAGCTCTATGGATTTAATTCACATTCATAATATGTTTTTCTTATAAATCTGTAATTTAAAATTATTTTAGGCATAACATGTACAAAATTATTTCAGTAAGAAAGATTATTGCAGAAGAATTCCAGTTTTGACTCCTGAAACCACTTGGTCTAATCATTTATGATAGTAAATAAATGTTATGAAACTTCATGGAGAAGCTATTATCCAAATTACTGTACAACAACAGAAAAGCCTTTATTATGTTCCAGGAATGCATTTCTGGCAGAGAAAATAACATTTGTATACAATGCCTTTTTATAGATTAGTCAGGGCAAAAAATGTCTGCATTGATGTACTGCAAACTGTGGGGATTTTTTTCTTTCCTGAAGAATTACAAGTGACATCAGATTTCAAAATATCTGAGGAGGAGAGAATACACTCTGTTAAAAAGAATTCCAGCTTCTTTATTCTGCTAAATCGTGTACTGAGACAAACTTTCCCATTGTTTATTGTTTACCAGGTTGTGGCTCTGGTGCAAAGAAAAAGTGCTTCAAGCTCTCAAATATTTCTCCCAAATAATTATTTTATTGTTTTCCCTTGAGCAAAGAGGCAAAATGACTTTACGGAGATCTGCAACAGCATTTGCTATGGGCTTGAAGCCTTCATCTCCAGTGCATAAAATAAAGCTGTGAGGTCTCAGCAGACTGTTCTCAGGATAGTTATTCCTGGATCATGATGGTTCAAGCAATCCTCTTCTATGTTCCAATATGTTGTATAAAAATCTAAGCAGTAATTAAAGGGGTTCTGCAGAGCTTACAGGAATTTCCCCAGGATGGTAAGCAAAATACACAGTGGAGAGGGGAAAAAATAAAGAGCCAATGAGTGTGGTGGGATTTTATGGTAAATCTCTAGGGAATTCTACTCGGTCTTCCCATCATCACTCTATGACATGCAGAGTTTTGGGCCACACTACTGAATCTCTCTGATCATCAAATAAATCTTTGCTCTGAAATAAACCTAAACTTCTTTCCCACTTTGTTGATTTCAACTGTCAAAATCTTGGTGCTGGAAGCAGCAGGAGCAGCAGCGAGGCTGGGATGAATGAAATGCCCTGGGGAGTAAACATTAACCAAGCACCTGGAGTACCACCACGGGAGTTCTTGGGCTGTCCAGCACCTGCAGCAAGAAGCAGCATCCTCTTGGTCTTAGCAAAGCCCCAAAGAAGTTGCATGTAAATTCTGATGTCTTAAATCATCCTGAAGAACAAGTATGATTTGGGTTGCTCTAAAGCCAACCCAATATATCAGTGAAGTGTATTCTTGGGTGACACCAACTGTCACAGCTGCACTGACACTCAGCAAGTTCAGTGGCAATAAATCCCGTTTCAGGATCCATTCCAATGATAAAAAAATCTAAGCATTTAGTCATGTTTGCTTTACTCTCTTCTCTCCACCTCCTCTTGTTTTATTTTTGGTTGCTTTTTTTTCCATGGGTATGAAGGAAATATCTTTGAAGGGTAAAAAGTCCCTCCAATTAAAAAGTCCCTATGCCTCCTGGCATAGGCATTGCATTGGACAAAACATCTTTACCGTTAGAGAAAATGTTTCTGCTCACAGTACAACCTGTGTGGAACTCTTAGTGATCAGTGAAAGAAATACCTCATTACAGACCCTCCATCATGATGGAGAGGTTAGTTCAGAAGATGAGAAGAAAGGCAATCTCAAAGAGCCCATACAAACTTAAGGGTTAGAAATTGGCTTCTGAAGAAACTGTAGTGCATGGCTTACGTTGCTAGAAAAGATCTTGTTAGAAGTAGCCACATCTTGATTCAAACATGGTCTTTGTGTTGCACAACAAAGCCATGACATTCCCCAGAGAAGCCTCTACTCCTCGCTCTATCTCCTTTAAATGAACAAAGAATCCATTTACAGATATTTAGTTTCAAAATTGCTCAGTTTTGGCACTCCATCACAGCCTCCTGAGGGGACCAACAGCAGTACAGGGGACTTGCTTTCTGTTCTCATAAAGCTCTGTTGTTGAGAGGCAGTCACCAAAATATTCTTCCAGTTTTTCCTGTCAATAGTGATACATCACATTTGTATCATGCACGTCAGGCCAGGAAATCACAAAGCACTTTACAAACCCTCATTTCACAGAACATCTGTAAATGCACATCCCATCCATACACAGATATCCCCCCAGCACTGATCTCGAATAGGCTGGGCACTGTCTCAGCACTGTGTCTGTTACCTGCACAGCCCAGGTAAACCTCCAAATGTCCCAGGAGAGCACTTACCCAGATTTAGATTGCCAAAGAAAGCAGAATTATGTTATTGTCTGCAGGATTTTGTAAACCATGAAATTTTATACTTAAATACTCCTTGTAGCATGTATTCCTATGCTAGAGTGCATAGCAATTCATGCATTGATGTTAAATAATTCAATAATTCATATGTTGCAATAATAAAAGTAAGGTGTTAGCAATAAAAATGGCAAGTGAAAAAAGAATCAGCCTTGTGTTTCTCCACAGGATCACCAAGAAGGCATAAAACATTTTTTAAAAATTCACCTGCACTAGCAAGCATAGCAATAGTTGTTCCTTGCACCTTGCAGTGTCAGAGAGCGCTGCCGAAGGTAAAAGTGTTGCTTAGAATGTGAACATGGCTCCAGGAATGCATTTTGTCTTCCATAAAATCTTTTGCAGTGGGTCAGTTTCTTTTTGAGCTGTACATAGCCTTTCTAAACTAAAAAAAAAGGGAATACTACAAGTACAGGTATTATTTTGTAGTGTCTCTACATACATCCCCTATGGGTTTAGAGGGGATGGAGTGGAAAGAGCAGGAACTACACAGCTACCATTATTTTCTCTGGAAAGGTGATTTGGAAAGAATAAAGAATGGCTTTTTCTTTAGGACTAGTCACAAAACTGAGCCAGTGAGGGTTAGCAGCTGGAAAATAGAAGTAAATTACTTTTCTTCCAACAAATGAAAGAAATAAAGGCAATTCCTTCCTTTGAGCAATTGCATTTATAAAAATTGGTGCCTAGAGACACAGTCTAACCCTACAGAAACAGAGCTCCCAGTAATGAGTCCAGCTGCCTATCTAGGTGAAGTTCTCCTGGGTTGATGTGACAAAGACAGCAGTCATGTGGGCTACAACAGAAGAAGTCGTATAAAACTATGCTGAATTTCTGCTTAGTGACTCAGAAGACAGGAAGGGGACAACTCCTTGAGTTTGGACAGGAAAATATCTTCAACCCTGCAGGGAAGGCATCTGTCTGAAACAATAATTTCATTAAGGCCCAGGATCAATTTTGTGAACCACAGCTACCCACAGTGATCCAAGGCCTTAAAACCTCATTTAAGTAGGATGTCCTCCTTTATGAACTCTAGTTACCACAACAACATTAAGGTTCTGGACTAGTGCCCTGAACCGTCCAACTTTGGATAACTAAAATACTGGTTTCATTAAACTTGCTTTCTGGAAAGGAGAGGATTTTCAACAACTTCACTGTGTGCATGATGATATTATTGCTTAGGCTGGGGAGCTGCCTGTTGTGCCACCAGCAACCTGCATCAGCAACTTTTGAGGAGGTTAATCTTCTCAATTTATCCACAGGCTCTCAGACAGACAGTGTGAGACTTGAAATGATCTCTTTAAACACTGTAGACTAAGACATAAATTCACTGTTGTGAATTGCTGCAGAGAGATCTGCCAGAGCTCTTACAAGCTCCCAGATTTGAAAGACAACTTGTACCAGTATTACCAGTCCCATAATATGGGTAATTCAAGGGTAGCTCTAAGTTTATGCTTTGTCATTGACTACTGATAATTTGTCTTTGACTAGTCAATGACTAGTGATTGCTCTGTTTTTCCATATGATATAAAACTGTAGCACAAAGAAGTTTACCAAAGAACTAGCTCCACAAATAGTGACAAGTGCTCACAGAGCCCTGCCAGTAAGAGATCTTGTGCATTACATTCAGATTGACACTGGTGACCTTCTACTAATTCCTACTGGAAATCATTCCTACCAAAATTATATTCAGCATGATATACACTCTCCACCATTTATTATGCAACTTCTATGTTTGGTAATAATTTTCCGTCCTCACAACAACTTGTCCCTCAACTTTTCTGCTTGCAATCCCTAGAAAATACTAACCAAATCAATGACTAACCAAAGAAAATGGGGAAAAAAAATCCCACAAACTGAAAAACCCCAGAAGTGCTTCTCCAGCAGGTTTTGTTTTGTAAGAGCAAACATGCCCAAAGGGCAAGGGCGATCCATGGTGTGGCTTTATGACACCACCAGCAAGGGACATCAAATGTTTTTCAGTTGTGTTTTTCAAATAAATCACAAGTAAGAGAAGAGTGAGGCAAGAATTGGTCACCTCTCTGAGGATAAAGCTTACTGTTTGAGGATGAAGAAACATGAGTGCTATTGCAGTTGCTTTCAGCAATCTCTCTATAAAAACACAATGCAGAAGCTGCACTTGCTTTCAGTTCACGGGTCACAAGATTTTGAGCAAACTATCAGACACAGCTTCCGCGTCAATGTTGAATTCTATTTGCAATCAACATCAGCAATTTTCACTTTCAATCTGGAAAACAACCACTAGCTTTTTTGGCTTTTTTGAAGATATGTTGTTCCAAGTAATTCCAGTGTTTGGCAAATCCCTATAAAGACCATTAGACCATTGCCCACTGAGAGGCAAAATGTTAGCATTCAAATCCCAGTACACCATTGCCTGACATGTGAGGACAGACCAAGTGTGCTGGAGTGATAATGAGTTTAGGAAAGAACTGTGAAGATTCACTGAAAGTACTCCTGCCACAGTCTCCCACTGTATACAGCTTCTTTCTGGCCCCATGGCCCTGTGTCAGGAGGACTGTGGACCTCAGGACCAGCTGCAGTGACCATGGTGGAAGATAGAGCAGTGGGAGGGAAACATGGGTCGTGCAGCTGCTGTCACAGAAACCAATGCCAAAGTTTGACACAGGACAACAGCTCCCCTGGGCCAATACCTTCATTTGTACCTGAGCATCATACGTGAGATGTTATCAAGGATTTGGATGCACGAAACATAAAAGGCAGAGGCCTCCATCCTCACAGCTATTGGAGAATACCACACACTTAGGAAAAATCTGCCCTCTGGCCAGGTAGAAGGAGCTTTGCTGTTAGCTAGGCTTCAGTTTGGGTCAAATTTTGATCTTTATCCATTAATTAACTTGATATCCCTCCACTGCCGTACCACTTCCCTTAAATATGGAGCCAGGTTGTCCTCCAGAGTTCTCTAGAGCACCAGCAAAATCGTAAGAGAAGGAATAGTAAATCCTACCTAAAATTAATAGATGTTTTAATGCAGAAACCAAAGAGCACTTCACTGTTCAGGAAAGCAGCAGAACAGCCGTTCTCCAGTCCTGTGGGCAGTATAACGACTGCAGACTCCATGCAAGGCTTTTAATAAAGGAAGGTATATGTTCAAATACCCAAAAATTTCAGAGTTTGACCTGCCAAAGACGTGAAGTAGTAGTGGCTTTTACTGTAGCAGAATCACTGAGTAATACCACCCAGGGGAAAACTCTAGGCAAGTTCTCATCTGCTTGCCATTATAAATTATGCCGACCCTTCAGCTGGACTTATGCAATATTCCCTGTGGAGACACACTGAAGTTGTACAACTTTTCAGCAAGTCATTCTGGGGAAAAGCTCAGCAGAAACCTGCCCATATTTTGGCAGAATTTAAGGGCTAATATCCAAGGAAACAATACAGAAAGCCAGCTTTCCGAAGGATATTTAACCTTGGGGACACCTAAAAACATTTTAAGTGTTCCCAAAGTGCTTCCTCAACACCTGTGCAGAAGTGGGGAAGTGCAGTTGGGAAAGTTTCATATGTGGCTCAGCCTGAGCTGCTGCAGAGCCCAGGCAGCAGTGCCTACAGGCCAGGGAGGGCCAGTCATTCCCCGACTGATAGTGCAGCAAAAGGAGACTCTAATTTGCAAACAGCTAAACCCCAGCCCTCTCTTGCTTTCCTTAAGGTAACTGGTATATTAGATGAACCACTGGACCTGAGGGATACATCTATCTTTGCACATATGCATAAAGGAAAAGCAAATGACATGAAAAATGTTATTATGCAGGAGGACCTGGATTCATCTTTTGATTTATACTGAGTGAGTCAAGCCTGTTTAAGACAGAGGCTTAGTTTGAAACAAGTTCTGTCATTACTAACCCTGAGATTCCATCAAAAAAAGACAACTAGCAGCCTGCTTTTCAGTGACTCTACATTCAGTTATCAACTTCCTCATGTATCATCTTTAGAAAGGGGTTATTCGGTGTTTTGTAATAAAAAATTACTTATATTGTGCTGTTTGTAGATCTCAAAATTAAAAAAAGTCTGCTGTACAGTCAGCTAACTGCTCTTTGTACTCTCCTGTACTCCTACCTGAGGCTTGTGTCAAGCATTTAATGTTGTTATAGACCAGGTGCTGCTAAAACTTATGTATGTTATTTTTATTATTATTTTGCATACGATGTATTTCATAAACATATAGGCATGTCTCTTTCCATAATACTTACTGGTATTAACCTTGACCCTAATTTTGTAACAGTGGCTGGAGATGAGTTGGATGTACCCAAATAAAGTAGTTTCAATCTATCCTATAGATTGCCTGCTGCAATAACTGTCAGTCAGTAAGGGTATTTGAAAAAGAAAACCAGCCCCCCAGTTTCGAGATTTTTAGTGTTGATTTTCTTGAATTTTTGTGGATTAACTGCATTACAGTTATTTTCAGAGTATATGTGTAGTCATGGTTATGTTTCTTGACAAATGCCTTTAAAACTTGATTTTGTAATTGAATTGACATTTATTTTGGCAATAAGGTTATTTCTCATGTGCCTGCCTTTGGCACGTGCTCTCTGCTACTCACACATTAGCAATTAACAAGGCACATTTAACTGAACCCCTACTGCTGCCATATGAACTGTTGCTAGGAACTTTGTAGGAGTCTCTACTCACTGCTAACAGAAGTGAAGTCAAAATGGACTGACTGACTAGGGTATGCTAGAAGAGGAAGCAATCAGGAGTTTCAAATTAGTTCACATGAATTTCATGTAATAAGATACAACACAGGTAGAAACCAATAGTTGCTATTTTTGGTAAACATTTTTTTTCAATTTCATTTGTTAGTTCCTGAAACAATTAAGAAAAACCTGAGATAACATACAGAATATTTTTGATTCACCTAATTTCAACAGTTTGTTTTATACCAAAAGGTTAAAGACAGCACCACCAGATAAAATATTACACATAAAAAAAACTACTCTGAACTGTCCATAAAAATCTTTGTTTCTATTTCTAAAATCAGCACAGTGATCTACTGAACAGGTTAAGATTTAATTATACAAAGGCATAGTAAAGGCAGAAAAATTGGAAATCTCACTTCTAGGCAGATGCAAGCATGGCTGTAAAATGTCTGGAAAGTCCCAACATTCAAACATAGATGTGTACTAAAAACTCTGCAAAGGTTTGTGCATCTATAGAACTCATTATCTGCAGCATCTGCACACAGCTACTTCCTGGGTAAAGTCTTTCACCTATTTACAAGGTCTGCTCTATCAGCCAAGCTTTTTCCCAAAACATGAGGTTAAATCAAAAGTGTTAATGGCATCTTTCAGTGCTACTAGCTGTAAACCTCTTTTATCATAACATTTAAAGCATTAAACAAAAAATCTGTCCTTACTTACAAGGCAAAGCAGAAAAGGAAGGTCATTCATTACACCCCATTCATTATTTTCTGTTTCATTCTGTAAATATTATAGTGCTACTGAGAAAAAATATAATGTCTGAGGCTCTCAGATCTTCCTTCAGAGTTTCAATCACTTGCTTCCCAAGAAGGGGTTTAACAAATACCACACTGTTCTGTCAATATTTGTATGCAGCACCACATAGGGCAAGCTGCCAAACTTGCATGGTTTAAAGAGCCAAGGGTAGAAAACTGACACCCTAACAAACACACTCCCTGCTTTGTCTCTTTTAAGGTGGTGGTAAAAGTGTCATCTTTGCTTCTGACTGCAGTTTTGGAAGGCTCTTTGTTCCATTGCTCTACTTCTCCACAAATGCAGTATTTAATAATTGCCGTTCACTAAACTTCAGGGATTTGTTTCATGCTCAAACATTTCTTACGCAATTACAAGCCTTTTGCTCTCCACCAGCTGCACTTTAAATGTATTTTAATTGGTTGGAATGTAGAAGGAATCCATTTGGCAGTCATTTACATTTGAAGCACACCCCTAGCAGCTGAAACAGACCCCAGAAGCAGCCCGATTACTTCATCAAAAGAAACTGCTTGAATACAGTCAACTCCTACATAACTACGGTGAACTCTATTACATAGGTGTGGTGATGTAATTAATAATTCTCTGCTACATTTTTGCTTATACTGGGAGCAAAGTGTGTTATCAACCAATGCATTTAGAGAGCAGTCTCAGGTTTAAATCACTCAGCATTAGTTTTCCAACATCTCTGTGTTTCCAGAGAGGCCTTTCTTGTGCTTTTTCTCTATCTGATGTAGCAGTGCCGTGGCCCTAACACTGGCATTATTGTTTCTATACTGGCAGCACAGCAAGAATGTCACCAGCTGGATTTTTGAATATAATATTATTTTAAAGGCTTCTAATGTTCTAGTCATTCATGGATCAAATTGTAAACTAAGTTTAGCACATTACATTAGGAATGGCTCAGTTTTCAATTCTCTATATTTTTGGGCTCCTAATGTGCATTGTAAGCCAACTTTGCAGAGCCTTAATTTAATGTAGTAAGTTCACTCTAGCCTGCAGTTTGTAAGGCAGAGGTTTAAGAGTTGACAGCAGTAGGGAGAGCTACCAACAGCTGTTCAGAAAGAAAGAATGAGGAGACATTAAGGAGAGAGCCACAAGAATTCCCACTGTAAAATGCAGTATTTAGGATGAATGTAGTGACATTAACAGGGCAGGTTTAAAAACAGAGAGACATTCCAACTGATGCTGATTGAACGCATGGTATCTGAAAAACCCAGAGCTCTGCAATCCATGAAAGCTCCTGTGAAATTGTAACTGCTTGAGAGTTCACTTATCATCAGTGTACCATGGAGGATGAAGGAGCAAAAGAAAAGAGATTATTTTCTAGCTGAAGCACAATGACAACTGTTTTCTACATGTAAAAGGTGAATAGTTCTTGAAGTGAAGTTATGACAATACTTGCCGCCTACGGAGAAAAGCAGCGTTTCAAGTGCATTGTATGAAAAGGAGAAGGATTAATGCCACAGAGAGAGACCATTATACCATGGAAGAGCTGCATATTTTAATAATTTGACTCTATCCAACTCTGGAAATTTCCATGGTTAACTGGCTTATGCTCTTAAGAAGTGGAAACCCTCAGTGTACTGAGGTCTTAAGGGAACTTACTGGACAAAATACTTAAAAAACCCTGAAAACACACATTAATGGCCAAGGCAAATGATAAAACACGAGAAGCCAAATTATTTGTTATCTCCCAACTATCTTATGATACTTCACTGAGAGAGGGCCAAGCAGCTGTCCAGACTCTGTTTGCATTGTTATGGTAACCCAGAGTACCACACTCAATGTATTTCATCCTCAGATATATTCACGACACACAGAAATATTCTTGCCTTCCTCCTTTTGAAGGCACAGTGCCTATGACCAAGCTGGGACATGACCCCGGCTCCTCAATGCTTCCCTCCCTCAATTAGGTCATGCATTTATAATTCTCCCACATAGAGACACTTGCAGCTACAACGCAGATCAGAGCTGACTCAGGTTAGCAGCTGAAAAGCACAAGGAAGCATCTCAGATCTTTGAAAGCCAAGGGAAACAGAAGTGGGGGCTTAAATCCAGAATTCTTTTACCCTCATCCAAGCAGAAACAGCAGATTAGAGAGACGCATACCTTTGTCTCATCTGTAGCCTACCAAAACAGATGACAAAACTCCAACTGAGTTCAAAAGGTGATACAGAGGGGAGAAGAGGAGTTGCAGAACTATTTGTGACCTCAGCTATAAATGAAAATAAAATTCTGTATCATTGCAAGCAAAAAAAAAAAAGCCATTATATTTCAATCTTTACTCTTTGAAAACATCACAGTTTTTCCTACATTATTTTATGCATTCGCTTTAAAAAATATAAAATCTTCCTGATACAAGTGCTACAGTGTAAATATCCAGGGAATTATCAAAAAGAACAGTGTGATGGATGAAGACTTCTAGACAGGAAGGTAAATGGCAACAGGCATAACAGCCTGCTCCTGTCCTCCTGCCTCTGCCAAGTGGCAGGCGGAAAACTTCGGAAAGAGCAAGGTCAGCACGCTATTCATGCTGTCACTCTGGGAATCCCCTGCGTTGTCATGGACTGCCCGATGACAGCCATGAAGCCTTGGTGTGTCATTGACTGTTATAGGACACTGGAGACAATTGGCCATTATTTAGCTTCAATATCTATCTTCACCATTATTTAAATGTGAGACACTGGCAAGTGTTTCCAAAGAAACAGTAGCAGTGTGATTTTCTAAAGAGGGGGACTGATTTATTTTCAAGCTTTATCTGATATTCGAGTCACAGCAACAATAAGCCTCAGAAAAGCTGTACGCTAAACTGATTTTCTGGTAGCAGTTCTGCAAGGAAACTCTTGCACTGACAAAACTTAAGCATATGAAGCATTTACTATTAAGACAGTTAATAGCCCTAAGCACAGTGAAAAGGAAAAGCATTACTTTGAAATTTCAGGAACTATTACAAATAGAAGGCAGAGAGAGAAATATGGGTGCTATCAAAGGAAAGATAATCAATCCTTCAAAAGCAGAGACATCAAGCAGCAAAGAATACTTCCACCATGCCTAATGGCAATTCTTTGCTGCCTTCCTTCCCTAACTGCTCTTGGCATTCAGCTGGACAAGAGGAAAAAAAACACATTACAGTAGTACACACAAGTAAAAATGAACTATGGCAAAGGAGAAAGCCCACAGTGAATGAAAAGCTGTTGTGCTCTTATGCAAATGCTATGCATCAATGAAGCAGTTTCCAGTCTAACAGGACCATGTTCAGGAGATATATAAGGCTATTAGTGTAACTGATACCTGCTTAAAAATGAAGGAGGTGAGGGGGATGAGAATGCAGGCGTGTACGATTTATTAGAACAGCAGCCCAGCAGAGTCCTAGTGAAACATATGAGAAATGACAAGAAGAATGATGTCTCTGAAGAGCAAGCTAGAAAGAACATGTCACCTAGCCAGTATGCCTGAAATCAGGAGGTGGAGGTATTAAAATAAGGCTTATTGCAACTTTTAGAAAAACAGGTGGGAACACTGGTCACTGAATTGTTTTCTTTAATCCAGAGAACTGCCCATATGAAAACTGTAAAGGCAAGTAATTGAGTGACCAGGTTCTCCTTGGTCCTAACTGAAGTAGGCAGGCAGAGGGAAAGCAGAGGACAAATTGCAGCCTTTGTGCTCACAAAGTGGGATTATCTCAGGACATTTTAAATCATTTTCTGTCTCTCTATCTTTCTTCTGTAATTTCAAGATTTCCAAACAAGTGCAAACAAGTGTGGGATAACAGCAGAGTTAAGGCTCCACTGGCTTATGATATCACCCAAAAGGTGTCATAGCACATGCACAACTCCCTCCATACTATGGTGTATGAGAAAGGATGTATACTTATGAAAATACATTTCCTCCTCAGATCTTCTTTTGAAATCTGGTGCTGCATCCTTTGCTCTCTTCCTTGAGGGAATTACATCCAATTCAGGCCTACATATATATCAGGTGTATCTTTATTGAAGACTGTATAAAATAACAGTATGGATACCAGGTCCTTGGCACAGTTAGACTCCACTGCACCACTCCTGCTGCATTGCACTGCCTCTTTATGCTGCCATATTCCCCATGGAAACAGGGCTTAACAAAAGCAAGATGACCAGTTATGAATGTGTCATGCTTCTGAGCAGCAAATTTGAGGCCTTGTGTACAAAAGAACTTATGCAAAAAATAATCTGATATTTTTTGGACCGCAGTGACTTGATTACAAGTCCTTGCTCCTTTGCTCCTTTGCAGCAGTGGAGTGGGTGAGGAAGACAATGGCCTTCCCTGTGCATCTACACCTCACCTTCTAGAGAGCAACAGCAAAGGGATTTGGCGATGTCAGAAACCAACCCCCTCCTTTGCAGCACTCTGAGAAATGCTTCCATGCCGTCAGTCTGCTGGGAGTTCAAATGTCTTCAGTCTGTAGCTCCTTTGAAAGAACAAATCCCTGATACTGGAACTGGAACACAAGCACTGAGAGGACAGACACCCTTTGATAGATCAGTTCCCTAAAGATAAGCCGCATGCATTGCTGGTCTGTTATGTGCTACACACACTCCTGCGATAAGGTATTTGCAGCACTAGAACATTCTTCTAAGTAGGCCTCAAAACAGTGCTAAATACGGAGGATTTTTTCAAAAAATAACAATTAGTTTGTGACCAAGGTTAAAATCGTACTCGCAGCAAAATTGTCAAGGTACAAGGTTGTATTACTCAGGATTAAGATAAATTTCAAAGCTTTTTGTCATTTCTGTGTCCACGTGCTTCTTATCACCATCTCTAAATATTTCCTTGCAAAATATTGTCACTTTCCTCTTGCCTCATATCTCTGGAAAAGGGAAAATATGTTTCAAATACGAGTTTGTATTCAGAATTGCTGGGATCACATGCCTCGCAAATCACTGCTGTCAGAGAAGGCAGTGATCTGTCCGTGGAGAGGAGAATCAGACCAAACATGGAAGGAATGGTCTGGGAGTTCATGTGTTCAAGGCAGAAGACAGGCGTGTGCAGAAGACACCGAAGGCTGTGGGATAATGCAACTGACTGCAAACAGGTCTGGACAACATAACTGACCAGAGGGCAAAAGTAAACAGGGGTGGAGCAAAAACAATCCAAATTATGCATCCTGCGTGGATGCACATTCACCTCCAGGGGAGTCAGTCTGATGCCCTGGAGAGATGTGTCATCCTCAAGTGAACAATATTTACTCTGATGCATTTAGACAAGTGTCATTTTCAGTTGCTGCATGCTGGGTTGCCTTATAACCAAGCAGATTCACATGTCAAGCTGTGACAACCTGAAAAGTAATATAAAAGAACTATAGAAAACTGTACCTATAGAAAAGGTATCAATGTGTCACTCTTCCCTTGGAGAGAACATGTAACTCCCCATTGCATATATTTAAAATATTTAAAACATCTACTGCTATTCTAGGACTTTTCACTGAGGACTAAGTTGCAGAAGTTGGGGGACACACAAGGAAGTCCATGGCTGTTCATTCTTTTTACTTTTATCAGCTTAAATTTCTAATAAGTTAACAGCTAGGTTGAGAAAGACTAATGGATACTCGGCACAGGATATTAAAGACCTCATATTTTGTTTATGCACATTCCTAATAAGCTCTTGCTCATAAGCACTCCCAGCTTGTAATAAAATAATGCCTGAAAGTTCATTTCAAGGACATTATTTTCAATAAATATCAGAAGCTATGACATTCTCATTAGCTTAATTAAGATAAGACAACCTGCAAAGATGTGGTATTTTTAATTAAACGGTGTATTGGAACAGCACAGAATGCTAATGTATAGTGTTACCAGTGACACTGATAAAATACTGGGTTTTGTGAAATAAAGTTCTGATCTAGGACACCAGTCATACCAGCAGATCATCAGGACCACCAGTTTTGGAGAATTTCTGTATGAACAGAGAATTCTATTATTTCAGAAGAAAGTTCCAGATCGTACTTTAATCGCTCAGGTTTTCACCACTACTTAGCAATTATTATTACAATGCATATATTAATAATCTAGTTTCACATAGTCACTTAATAACAGCACATAACTTTATACAGTATTAGAGAATTCAGCATCTAAACCTTCCCAGGAGGCAGCGATATAGGAAATGTCATGCTCTCATAATGCATTAAGCTACTGTATAGATGGGACATAATTAAAGTAAGATTTAATTAAAGCTTTTCTTCTCCAGAGACAGACAGGTGAAACATAACTCAGTGTATTCTCACGCACAAAAGAGTCTAAAATTGTCTTCACAATTACACAGCTGTAGACTCTCAGTACAGCAAATGTGAAACACAGTAACAGTTGGGAATAAGTGTTGCTTCCACATCTTCCCATTTCAATCTGAACTAATTTCTAATCCCTTGAAACAAAGCAGTCAGGACTTACTCTGCGTAGTATAGAAAACCTGACTTTTGTATCTTACTGCTAAAAGATTGTATAGGTGACCCCTTCTGCTCGTGCTAAACAGAGCTGCTTTCAGTGGTGCACCACAAAAATCCACCTGGGTGGAACCAGCCACTTCAAAGTGTGTCCTTGGGCAAGTTACTTAACTTTCTTGGTTAACAACTGGTTTTCTTTATGGCAGTACTCACCACTTACTGTCTGTAGGTATAGAAAACAGTGCATCCAAAAAGGGAGTGCCAGCCACCACGTTAATGAACACTATATAAACCTGGTATTGCTCTCTTTACATCTGGCATGAAATCTCTGAGCCATGGCTGCCCTCAGCCTGATGCATGGGGAGAGACTCAAAAGAAGAAAAGCCAAAACAGCAGCACGTGTTGAGGTCAGGACTTTCCATGAAGTCACATATTAAATTTCAGTCCCTCTTGTACCTGAAGCACCAATTCTTTCTGCTTACTTCTATTCTAATTTGTGGCTCCATCTCTTAGAGGTATTTGGCAATAACAGCGCTCTGAAAAGCCTTGCACAGAAAGCTCCCAGAGGAAGGAACCTGCTACTCTGTGTTTTCTACACAGCATCTAAAGGTAAAATGTGCAAAGAAAAGGTGCCACCAGTCAGTATTTTCTATGCAAGCAGCAAGCCAGCAGCAGATACCTACCCCAGGAATGTGGGTCCTACCTCACGGCTAGCTGTGATGAATAGGATGCCTATGCCTCAGGCACAAGTCCCTCTGAAAGACTAAATTTCCAGCTAGGTGCCAAGACAGAGTCCTGTGAGGGATGAAGAGAGACTCTCATTCTTCAGACTTGCCCCTCTACTGTAGGTGGGCAAGGGAAGGGCAGCCTGCCTGCTCAGTGCCCTTGCCGGGTAAAACTCAACAAGCCATGCATTTTGTCAGGAGAATATAACCAAGGAGGCTGGTCTGCACAAATATTGAGAGCTGATTATTTTACATCTGCTTTAGGGCTTCTGTAGAATTATTCCCCTTGGCTAAAGAAGGGGCTAACACAAGGTAGGAAAACTCCTCTTGAAGGCTAGTCATTCTGTGTTAAAATATGAACTAAAATAGTGAATTTGGAGATGGCCTTAGGCTTGGCTGACAATGTCTGAATGGCTGTACTGGGTGTTGCATGAGTGTGAGTGACTGGATTCCTTCACAGAGGATTTGTCCTCTCAGCAGTTGCTGGTGCAATGGCTGATTTGGGTTTGGACAACCTTCTTCTCAAATGACTGTGGTACTAAGAGGCAAGGAATTTAGCTATGAAATCCTCTGCTGGAAGCATTTGCATTATTACTTGAGAAATGTCAATCTTTCAAAAATCTATTCTAGTCACAATGCTGTACTAAGTTTTCCTGAGCATACATGATTTTTAGAAGAATTTTCTTCATTTGTAGGGACATGAGAAAGAGTGGGACAAAGTTACAGCATGATGACTAAACAGGTCTGGATTTTATAAGGTCATAAAACTAAAGCAGGATACAGAGCTCTGTAAGATCTTTCCGTTGCTTCACTTTTCCTCCAAAAGCCACTGAGGCTTTCTGATCACAGCAGAGAATGTTATGGCCAGTTCTCCCGCACCAAGTAATTACGTGGTTGAATTCTGAACAAACAGACTTCTGTAGGATAGTGGTATTTACAATTACTCAAATTAGTGGACATGAGCATATATAAACACTCCAACCAGAATGAGAGCATTTTGGTCAATGAACCAGCAAACAACAGGAAGAAAAAGACAAAAATATTGACAAAAAAAGGGTAAGAATAAAACAGCCCCAGTCTGGGAAGAAGCAGCAAGTTTGGCATTTCAATTTGTCAGACCTGAAAGTCAGGTTTAAGGTCTTTTTTCCTTTTCCACATTAGTCTTGCATTTTCTGAGGCCCTTAGATACTGCAGTATGGGCAGCTGAATTTTCTGTTCTGTTCTGATTTTCAAGATGACAATAAACATTCACCAGATCAAATGACATTTGTGCCAGCACAGCTTTTGCCCTGTGCCTTCTTGACCACACAGCCACAGATGGGTTTTATCTAAGTTCAAAATAATATAATGGACTACTTGAAGCATCTCCTGATGACAAAGCACTTTCAAGCATATTCATAGTGCAGGACTGAGAAAGGACAGCTGGACGTCTGCAGGGACAAATGTGGGGTTGTTTATATTCGGAGTTTTGGGAGCCCCAGCAGTGATGCTCTGAGTCAACGCCTCCTCCAGTGACCCAGGTCAGAACCTTGTGTGTTGAGGTCACATTAACCCTTCTCCTCTTGCAAAACAGATTCAAACACACTGTGCTCCTGCAAATGATTGCTTACACCAGCTTTTTACTCCAGAAATCCTATATGAGGGTCTTGTGTTGATAATACATTGACAGTGGATCAGACCCTGAGTATTTTGACAACAGAATGGTATTTAATTTTTAAATATACTGCCCAGATGTGGACTTATTAAATCTAAATGAACTGCATGTCTAAGGCAATTTTCTTCCTTGCATGACAAACCTAGGTTGCTTTTAATCTGATCCCTAAATAGACCTCTCCCATTTGCATTTAGCCAAATATTTTGCTGTAAAACTTTAACAAGGGGAATGATGATTCACCTGAATTATAGCTATACATCTGCAGTAACTGTTTGCAAGGATGCTTGGATGCTCAACACACCCATGGGACGGCTTGCAAAATAATCCACAGGAATGTACATTAGAAAAACACAGCCATAAACATAGCAAGATGAAGGTTTGACTGGGAATTAGTCAGTGAAGACAAATATTTTTGCACTGAGCGATTAGAATCACAATTAAAAGGTGTTCTCTTCAATATCTGGTAGATGGATACGGTTCACATAAAAGAAATTGTTTGCTCTTAGGTCAGTAACATTCTTAACAATTCTTAACAAGTGCAAGCAGAAGGGGCAGATAAAGAGCCTGAGACCAGGTTGGCCTTGTATCACACATGAAGATTGATTGAGGCAGAGCAAGTGCAATAACAAGCATTTCAATCATGCCCTAGGCCTTGCTAGGAAAGAGCTTTTAAAAGGCAACAATAGAGACACTACTGCTGATACAGGAAAACCCCAGTGTGTATCATCTGGATCTCCCAGATGCAAGGCTGTACGCTCATGATGGATTGACTTGTCTATACCATGAGAGCACGTGGGGAGCATTTCATTGTTCTGTTCTTCTGCCACTATTCTTTGGACTTAGCCCCCCCAGTAATTGGGCACTGGGCTGCACAGGGCCTCAATGGCATCACATTACTTTTTTCCTGAACTATCATCTCCATGTTCTGATTATTACTTTTCCTAAAAAAAAAAATAAAAAATTGCACAACTTCTGCTTTTCATTGCTCAGAAAGCAGCTGAAAATGAAGACGATAAGCCTTAACAGCCCTAGCAGATAGAATGAATTTGATATGCTATTTTTATTTTATTCTTATGTTGCAATTAAAAGGAAATATTTGCCACCTCCTTCTTCCCAATTAAAAATCTCCAGATGGAAGTCGACTGGGCATGCCAGATAGCACTCAAAAAAAAAAAAAAAAAAGCTATAACAAAATGTAGAGGGACTTTATCTTGATACTGTCAAGAAGTCAACTTGCAGGGGAATAAGGAGTTACATTATCAAGGCAGATAGCAATACTGTTTATCTACAGCACCAGAGCACTACTCTGCAAACAACGGGAATTTAAGGGAATCAGCAAGGGTTTCATATGGCAGAGGTGCACATTGGATGGAAAATACAATAGAAAAAGGATGCATTCATTTGGGCAATAACCAAAGAGATCCCAGCACTACAAATCACTGTACAAGTGATGCCACAGTTTTGCAGCACAGGAGCTCTATTGGTCTTTGAGGATCTCCAGGTTGCCTGAGCTGTTTCATTCTGTGTTTTGGATGGATTCTATCTGCCATGGAGCTGATGCCATAATTCCTATTTATTTTGGCTGTGCAAGAAGAAAACACTGAACATTTGTGGGACTTGGTGTCATTTCACAGAAGAATATGCAGGAAAAAACCGACCAAGTCATAGATTAGTAAAGTTGATTTGGGAGAGGAGAGAGGATAAAAAGCAATGTTTTATAGAAAAGGATTTTGGAGCACAGGAAAACTGCTGCAGCAAAAAACAATGACCTGAGTGAAAACCAGACCTTTGATATATGAACAAGAAGGAGGATGGGCTCCTCAGAGTTGCATGCAGAAGAATTCTGCTCCTTCTGCTCCATCACCTATTCATGTCATCTCCTAGAGCAGAAAGCAGAGTCTCAGGGTCATCACTGATTTAAAAATAGATCTGCTAACTTGTGGTTTAATAATTATAAGCAAAGAGTGTACAATTTGTTAAGTTTCAGGCCAAGTTTAGTCATATTTCCACAGCACAGCAAATCCACCTACCCCTCTGGCAAGAAAATGAGAGATCATAGAATCAAGAACAAACATGTACTCCTGGAGGACACACATTACATTTTTAAGCTCAGACACTTGAAAGTTTTCACTCTAAAGCACTTAATGATGGGCCAAAACCCCAAAGGTTCTTTATCCTCCTTCACCAGCTGTCAGCTTCAGCTGCAGATAAAACAGGATCCTGATTTAAGCTTCGTAGATAAAGCCAGCAAAACATGCAAAGTTTAGATCATTCCCACAAACACTGGCAAATTCCTTACACACAAGACCACGGTGCTTCTCAGGGTTCCTTTTCTTCTGTTTGACAAAGAGCAAAAGCATCAAATGGTTTTATTTGTGCCTGGGAAATAGAGTTGTCTCCATAAACCTGTGAACTTGGTCCAAGAGGCAAAGACCTTAAAGCAGTTGTGGCAAATTGAGGCAAGGGTTGCAGTGCATGTCTGATGGATGGGAAGCAGCCCCAAGTGCACAGAGGGTGCCACTAGGGATGTTTCCAGTAAAGGGACTGATATTGTTTCCTACTATTGATTTCACTGCCCACTAGATTTCAAACAACACATTATATTACAGTTCTGTGAGAAAAATGCTCATATTCTCATTGACAGAGCCTGTGAAATCTGTGGAAACAATGATTTTTGGTAAAAAGAAGAAATAAGAAAACAAAGCTCCTGACTTCTTCAAGTTATGAAGTTTGCACCAAACCCAAGATTATAAATTTAATGTGCAGTTATTTTATGGGTTTCTACATAAGATCTGATAGTGGTTTACTGATTAGCTGTGAGGGAGCATAGAGAATAAAATCATTTCACAGAGAGTAGAACATGAGGAGTTTCAGACAATGAGAAGTGCATCAGCCATACATCTCTCTGAAATAAGTGCCATTCATCTTAATATACCTTTCTGTCCTCTTGCTTCATTTCAGTAGGAAAAGAATCTGGTAAAACTTGGTATATTTTTGTTATAAAGTAAGTAGTGAAAGAATTATTTGCTGTGAGTATTACTTAAGAGTGAATGTATTTTTTTAAAATGTGGATTAGGGTGAAGACTATTTTTTCTTCATTTAGCACATACCAGATATATAAAGGAAATATAACACAGTTTTAGATGTCCAGGGAATCCACAGTGTACTTTTAAAATCTACATGAATACCAGTGCTCTTCATATTTGAAAAAGAATCAGAAATAAAGGCAGGTTTTTAAGTGATTTAAATCACAGTACAGCCTATAGAACTAACTCAACAACCAGCTGTGCAAAGAGCCAGATTCTAGATGAAATGGACTGTAACATATTTACAAAAGAAAGTAAGGAATATAACCTTCAACTTTCCTTTAGGCCTTGTAAAACAGATTCAGCTGTGATTTAAGAGACTTGAGGCAGGAAGGTATCACAAACTCATTTAGTGAGAAAAAAAAATGAAAAAAGAAAAAAACCAACAAACTAATAAAACCCTAACAAATTTACTTAAAATATCAGACTAGATAATAATTAATTAATCTATCCTTCATCCTCTCTACTTCACCTAACTCAAAAAGTATAAAAATCTATTACTATACTGATGTGATTCCACACGAAGTACTTTAAGGAAGAAAAAAAGTTAATAATTTAGAAGTTCTCTTGCAGCACAGCAAGACTAAAGAAAAAACAGCTAAACAGGAATCCTGCTCCATCACCCTGGCAGTGACTTTCAGACCTGCACCAAAACCCTGCCATTCTCTGCAAGAGTTTCTCAGTACAGTCTGAAAAACTGAGGGGAAACTAGAGGGGAATTCAGAATTTATTTAATGTTTATTTAACTACTTCATTTTCCCATAGTATTCACCACCTCTTTAATGCCTCACATGGATGCAGAAAGCCACTGAGCAGAGAGCACTGAAATGCACAGGCTCCAACCAGGTTCCACTGAAATGAGCCTTGCAGCCTTTTCTTTACAGTAAAATAAAGTTCTGCTTGTCTTCCCATCTCACCACATGCTCTCATTCCAGCTGGGCCTTTTTAGGCCTGTTTGAAGGTTTATTTTGGTTTCTTTCAGCTTAATGCCACCCTCTCCATTTCTCCTTCACTTACAGGACAATTCAGCAGACATGCCACCCAATGCTCCCAGTTAATCAGACACAAACACAAGCCTTCTGGTAACCTGTGGCATAGTATCAGACAGATCCATAAATACAGGAAATATGGCCCATAAGACATTTTCAATATTTAGTGAAAAGGAAAAAAGACACTTAGAAGCAAAAAAAAAATAAATAAAAAAATCAGTCATGTGCTCTGTGAATCATGGTGTGGTTTGAAGTCTGAATTCCTTAATAATAATGCCTTTGCTGACACATATTGTTTTTATTTGCCTTCAGAACTGCCTGTGTTAATAATGACTAATTCCACTTGGAAAATATTTATATTAAGGTATTTATTCTTATGTCACAGGCATAGATAGTGTCTCCTTTAAAGGGAAAGAGCAGCCAGGAAATGACTAATACTGCAGCCAATTTTAATGTGCTGCCCTGGGATATCCCACCAGAAATCTAACACCCACACAAGGGCTATGGCTCCAGCCTCAGCCATCACCACCTGGAGGACACAAGGCTGCAGTCAGTCAGTCAGGCACAAAGTTCTAAGAAGTTCCCAGCACTGTGATGGTTTTCAAAGCCAGCCCAGAGTGGCTTTCAACCACAATTTAGATTCATGTGTATAACATTTACAAGGTGAATTAATACTTCAGGTAGAGAATTATTTGTCATATTTCACTAATACCACACCATTTTCCTGTACTAATCCTAAATTCAGTCTACACAGACATTCTTATTTGGAGACAGAGGGAGTGCCATGCACTATAATGTGGCTAAAGGGATTAATGGTCCCTTCTGGAAAGACTGTGGAGAACAAACAGAATAACAATTATCTATGCTGATAGATTTTAGGTGCGAGGCAATAAGGACCACAGTGACTCTGAACACAGGACTCTGAAGACAGCAAAGCTCAGGACAAAGCTGAACTGGACGTTAGCCATTAATGGTTAAGCTGGGAATCCAAAATCAAGTTTTCAGACTACTTTTTACATCTAGTAGGAAAAAAATCTGAGAGCACAAGACAATGAATGCAAAACAGAAGGATCCTTACAGAATGCAATTCCTACTAATTATTGTCTTTAATTACCACTAAAAAATTAATATCTAATCACCCTTTTTAAACAGCAGTTTGCCTTTGCACTAACGAGTTTGTAAATTACATAGTAAGGTAAGATTAGAAAGATGTTTCCTGATGCTTTTGTTTTTCAAAGTATCAAAGATGCTTTTCTTTTTACTTCATGTCAGTTTAAAGACAGTCATTTGTAGGTAAGAAATATGACAGCTTCTCTTTGTGTTAGGTTTAACAGTTAAAGTTTAAATGGTCTATAGTGATTTCAAAGCTGCCAATTGCAGTTGAATATATGCTTCTGAAACAAAGGCATTGCCTCTGTTAAAAAAATCATGCCCAAGAAATTTTCTCCACTTGGTGTTTGCTGTAAAAAGGCTGCCCGGTTCAGGCAGAAACAAACTCTTCTGAGAGGCTAGGAAACCATAGTTAAATACCATAAAAAGTGGACTAGAAGGGAACTTCCCATTGATGAAAACAGCAAGTAAAGACAGAGAAATGTGCTGCTGAGCACCAAGATCAAAAGGTTTCCCAAACATATCAAAGTAGACTGCAGGTAAACCTACCAGACTGAGATGCTGAATGTGACTCTGCCTATAACACTCAACTGAAATTAAGAATAGAGAAATAAAACTGAAAAGAATACAATAAAACATTACCCACATCATGTGTTTTTCTTCAGAGCTGTATCCAAAGATGAGCATCCCAGGAATTCTGCAGACGTCTCCCTTAAATTCCTAACGGAAGATAAATATCTTGGGTCTGAAACAGAACCAAGAGGATAAATATTTCAGGTTGAATGTACCCAAAGGACTTTGCACGTCTTCAGTATCTTTTTGGACTCTCTGACTGTGGGAGATGGTTGTGAAATATAAAGTGAAGCAAAGCCATGTAACACAGTCACAATTCAGATACGAGCTAGTCTCTAACAATTCTGGCTTCCAAACACAGCAGGTTCTCTGTTTGCTTTGCATGACTGAAGGAGAAAACCCAAACATGATACATTGCTTTCCCTTTTGAACTTCCACTTTTAAACATTTCCAACAGCCTGTGCAGGGGGCAATCAAGGCACTAACGAGATCACTACGTATGGCCTTTGGATGTCACGGCCATTGTGCGCCCCACAAGCCACACTGCCTGCTGCACACCCTCCTTACTGACATCTGTGCCCCCACAGGACAGCCCACCCCAGCAGAATCCATGTGCTGGAGAGCCAGTTGACCCCGTTGTGGCCAGGGACAAAAGGTTGACGTGGGCACTATTCATGCGGCTCCGTGACAGATTGTGCGGCAGAGCAAGGCCCCCTGCACTGCCCTCTGCTCAGTGTCCTGCTGAACGGAGGGGCTCAGAGGCAAAGCCTCTTCTGATCAGCTGTTACCATTCCTAAATTACCAATGGACCAACAGGGCAGAAGGTTTGCAAACATTCTGTCATTGTTTTTGCCCACGAGCCCCCCAAACTTTGGCAGACATGGAGCTGGTGGTTGTGCATAACTTGTACAATGGACTGTCCAATGCCTTGGTTCTTGGCAGGTTGTACATTTGATTTCAAATCACACCATTACATTGTGCTGCTACTTTTATAAATGTTGTTGTGCTACTTTCATAAATGTTTCTGGGCTTGCTTTTTGAAACTGGCCACGATTTCTAGTCCACAGTCCTCTTAGGTGAACCAGAGCTAACAAAAGTACAGCTCTGGTTCTCTAAATCTCTGACAGTTTGCTCAGGAGATGGATGCATTTAGGAAAGCTGGAAAGCATTGCTCCCAAGAAAGGTGTCATGAGACAGATGTTTGTCATATTCCCTTATTTTTTTCCCTGAGACACAGAAATGTGAGACTGAAGTTACCTCTGCCATGAAACAATATGTGAATGCTTGGGTTTTTTCTTTCTTTTTTTTTTTCTGGACAAAAAACACAAAAACATGCCTGACTATTGCCACAGGCACCTTTAATGAAGATTTAAAAGACATTTCAAATGGAAACCTTGGCAAACCTTCCCCCCTCCCCGAAACAATCAACTGCCAACAGCAAATATTTCTGCTGGCAAACACTTTTCTGCTCTATAAAATTCTTCCCCATTAGAAACCTCCTTCCCCAAAGGCCTGGTAAAAAGGGTTTAGAGAGCTCCATGAATATTGCCAAGTGGAGGTTGCACTCTGCCTTAGGGCCAGAAGGGACCATTAGATCATCTCATCTAACACCTGCATTAAAAAAGGAAAGGAAAAAAACACACACACACCCCACAACAGAACAACAAAAAATTCCCCAGAATTTCACCCACTCACTTATGTATATAGTCAGCAAAATATGCTTAGTTAGCAAATATCTTCCAGAAAGTCCTTCCTCCACCCTTGGTCATCAAAAAATGGAGATTACATTCAGCAATTTCCATATTTTTATCTGTGTGGAAAAACTAAATTATATATCTCAGGAATTATTTCCCATTAAAGAGCTCCCCTTTCTGGTACTGGTATCTGTGTTTGCAGCTCTCATGCTCCTCTGTGAATACAGACTCTACATCTCATGGGGATGTACCTAAACATGAAGTGAATGTTATTGTGCAATATTGAATGTATTAGTAATTTGGAACCAAGTCGTTATAAAGTTTGCAGTATGCCCATCAGTAACTGCACAGTCATGAATGTATAAGATGGACATATGTTTTATGGGTTTTGAGCCTAAGAGTGAATTTGGAGACAGATTTTGATTGATGCTGAACTCCAATGATTTATCCCCATCTGTAAAGTCAAAGGACTCCACCTGTTAGACCTTCTGGGTACGGTTTCTGTGTTACCACTGCTGACACAAAACTCTTGCATTTTTAATTACACAAAAATTAGTCTTAAACAGAACACCAGAGAGAAAATGTTTCACTACACATTTGCTTTAAAGTTATAAAATATCTTCAATTCCCAATCAATTTATATCTTACTATGTCCATATTAAAAATCATGGCACTGGCATATAACTTACAAATAAAATTTATGTTAATATCTTATGTATTTAACATTATAGCACATTACTGAACAGTTTGCTAGCATTTCACATCTATAATTCATCACTTGTTCTTTGCTTACCCTTGCTTGCTGGAACTTTTCCCGTTTTGCAGGAAAAATCCAGATTGGAATTTTGTTCTCTATTTATCAGCATATGATTATTTTGGCTCTGGGTTTGTATAGCTATGTTGGTTTCCCGCAGTATGAAGAAGAAAAGACATTTCTGCCTTTTTGGGAGAAAATGTAATGATGATACAAAATGACATCCATTGTCCTCATAGAAATAATAAAGGATAATGAGGAGATAAAAGGCGAAGCAGAAGTTGAACCAGGAATAAATCCAACCAAAATGGAAGACTGTGAGCTTTTGAGATGGTAGGTATTGTGCCATAGATTGCAAGGTCAGCGCAATTAGAGCTCGTGTTTGGGTGTACACATGACATGCACTGAGTCATTGTCCAGCAGGGCTTACTGGGAAGAGCCACGCTCAGCTGTCACCAGCCGTGGGACTGGCCTGCACAGGGTCAGATCTGACATGCAGTTAACAGCTCTAACATACAAACTCTGCTCTGAATGGTTTGGTCAAGAGAAGAACTATAGGATGGTAACGTCTGAGAAAACTTTCCCAAATTACACTCTTGCCTGAACAGTGGTCCCACTCGCTGTTTAATGTTTTTTGCCAGGAACAGATGTCAGGATTTCAAAATGATCCTTGCCAACACTCTTAAATCTGCATCCTTGCCCATTCAAAGATGCAAACACTGGCTCTTTATCATTTTGGGAAATCCATTCATCATCAAACACCCCCCTGCTAAGGCATGTAAGGGAAATTGCTTTCTCCAACACTGATGCACATAGACTTTCTCAAGGAGAAATATAGACAAACTCTTATACCTCACAGCCCTCTTATCTCTGCATAGCATCATCATAAGCTTTCTCCTGTGTCAAAAACTATGCTAACCATCTGCAATATGCAGATGTTTTTATTCTGGGAGAAAAAAAGGGAAAAAACAAAAGTTCACTATAATTTATGGAAGAAACTTCATCATTATAGAAGACCCTTCATCTTTCATAGCTCAGGAATAAAGAAAAAAAAAAAAGCATCATGCTCTGCTTTTAAATGCCTCCACTGTGAGGCATCCCTCAAACACTAGACAACACTGGCAGGCAGAGGAAGAACTCCAGTCCCCTGCAGGAGTGGAAGAGGAATTGAAACTCAGACATTAGGGTTTATAAAGTTACTTGAGGAAAGCAGCTGCAATTAGAAGACATATGTTTAAAACAAATCTTAGAATTTATGAAAATCTGCAGGACTGAGGCACCTACCTAAGGCTAAATATATGCTTAAGTACTTTATTGATTTAGAACCACAGCTGACAGGGAAGAGTTTCTCGTGGGAGTCATCTCAGGCTGGCTCCCAAATGTCTGTCAATGATAAAACTAGAAAGCAGATACACCTTTGCCACTCTCCAGGTTCTGTTCTAAATAACCTGCAGTGACTTGAGGTTTACAACAAATCTTGCTCAAAATCATGTGCTAGCTGGGGAAAGAAAGAAGTCACTAGTATAAAATGAGGGGCTCAACATTATGAACTCATCTGTGAAAACCTACAGGAAGACACTGCTTCCTTATAGTACCAAACAGGTCATTTCAGTAGTTTCTACATTAGAACTCTGTATAGGCCATTCAGCACTTTGCAAACAGCATAATAATTCCCCACAAAAGGCTACAAGATGAACAAGAGCACACTAAATCATTTAGATGCACCAAGGATATCAAAACATTTAATACACTACAGGCTGTGACAAGCAGACAGAATAGATGGTTAACTGTGCTGTAGGTTTCTGGACACCATAGAAAATCTCCTGCAGCCTCTTCCAGGAGATGAAATAGCAGGTAGGTGGTTGGAGTTAATTCCCTCTAGTACAGTATCAGCTACTTAACCAAATTAATGAATAGCTTAATGTTAATTTCAGCCCTGTTGCAAACATACACACATAGATCATCAATATTAAATTGTTTCCAGTTGCAGAACAGCAATTTATTATCTGATATTGTGTACAAGCCTAATAATCTCCACTCCTTAGCTACATAACTTTCCCCTCTGGCTGGAAGTTTGTGGGTTACATTTCTTTGGAGATAGAGCGACACAGAGATTTTGTTGAATGTGGGAACACAAGCCATGATGACTTTTTAAGATCCTGACACAGGTTGGGAAAGTGGTCTGTTCTGAAGTTCAAGTAATTACAAAAAGCTCTTATTCATGAAAAGCTGTATTCAGCTAAAGTATTAAGATCATATTGTCTTCATTCTGTCTTAACTTGTTCATTTTCTTATACTGCTCTCTTAGAAATGTTTTAGTTCAAGTGAAGTGATCAAAATCCAGTGAGCACAGATCAGCTGTGGATTAAAGATGAATTAAAGTTTTAATTTAATTAAAGGTTAATTAAAGACTGTGCATAAAGAAACCTCCACACCAAGTTCCTGTCATCTTATCTGAGAATGGCTATTAAAGTAATTTCTACAGCTTTACTTGGAAATCTTTATACATAATATCAATGTTGCAATTCCTCTTCAGGTCTTTTCAAGGTGCCAATCCACTGTCTCATTTTTACTGCTTTTTTGCATCTCCAGATATGTCAGACACAATTCAATCCTGATGAATCACAAACAGTAGGTTTTGTCAGCTGATGTTTCTCCAGATGTTTTGTGATCTCACATCTTATTAATGCCTCCAGGATATTGCCTGCCAGTAAGATTAGGCACATAAACATATAATTGTTTGTCTCCTGCCCTTCCAAATGGTTCCCATACTGACTAACAGGTCTCCCCAGCAAGGTCAGCCAAAGAAGGCACATGTATTGCTGTTCACAAGTCACATGTGGTGTATTTTTTCATTCATTCAGCGACCACAGTATTTTCAACTATATATATTGACAACATATGGCACAAAGCCTACTAATCCAATGGTGAAATGGGAATGAAACAGTTATAAATAAAAACAGAAGAAAAAAAGAATGGGAGATGTTTCCCACACCTATCATTTGAAATCTCATCATTGAAAGAAAATCTCTCTGTGTCTTACAAATACTCTTTTGTGTCTGGTGTATTTCAAGTTGCTACTCGTCTGCAGGTTATACCCTGAAAGGAGCCGAAACAGTAGGAAGAGCAAGATGTGACAAGAGAGCTGGCAGGAATCCAGGAGATATAATTTGCACTGTGTAGATTTGAGACAGCCTTAATATTGGGGATAAGATACTCAGCTTTGGGGTTGAAATCTTAGGCATTCAAATTCTATTTATGCTAAGCTCTACTATGTATTTCTTTAAGCGTGGTGTCACTGCCCTCTTCACAATTGCCTTAGAGCAGGTAATGGTGAAACAATAATAATATTAACTACACAGCATGTGTCAATCCTTGTGTCCTTTGAACTAAAAGACCTCAAGTACATTTAGAGACAGAGTGAATGTAGCAGAAAGTATGAATGATCACCTTATAAAAACATTGTTGGCCCTAGACAGCTACACAAAATCTTTAACTGCTTCTGCTGCTATTCCAAATTCAAGTTTCCCTCAATATGACTAAATATTATTCTTTCAAAATCCAAGACTTTATATACTTTTAGAGCACAAACCAGCATGTTTGTGTATGTGTAGATGCTTCCCTCCTCTCCTCTCCTGAATGGCCGAAAGCTTCAGACATACATAACTCCCTTATTGACTAAACATCCTTGCTACTGGCCATGCAATTTCATCTCTAGTTTGTTCAGTATGCTACAAGTGAGATTATTTATTTTACCCTAAAGGATGTCATCAATGTTTTTGAAAACTATGTCAAATGGAACTTTACATATATTACCCTTGAGCTTCTTCACACAACAAGCACTCGTAGTTCTTTGATGTCAGTTCAACCAGGTATTCAGGCCTTCTCCTTGCTTTGCATGTTCCTAATGGCCAGCTTTAATTGTGCACTAAGAGACACTTGCCCCATTCCTCAATTCCTCCTCTGTGTCTGTATTTTTATTTGGAAGTAATTCCAGGCTCTCTCTGGATTGCTATGTTTGTGCTCCCTAGTCTTGCAAACATCACTAGCACCATAAGTATCACAGGACTCAACCTCAGGTTGATGCCCACAGTTTACTGTCTTAAACCTGAACAAAACTCATTGGTGATGATTCAGTCCAGACTGATGTCATCAGCCAGCAAAACAGGTACTTTTTGTTAGTTCACTAGCTATTCAGTATTAAGACCTAATTCCCATTAAGCCCAGGAGTATCTCAGCCCTGCCTTCTATTTTTCCAATCTAGTCCTGGGAAATTAAATTCTTTCATTATTGCATAGCTAGTAAATTTACTTATTTTCCTTGTAACCTAATAGATTATTATACTACCTTACATCACATCCAACTCATACCATAATCCCTGGTGCATCCCACAGATATTTCCTTTAAGAAATTCCTTCATTCCTTCCTCTCATTTTCTCAGATGGGCTGGCTGTTTCTAGATGACACTCCACCTACTTCTGGTAGTCTTTATCCCTCACATCCTGTTTAGGTGGTTTACTGCACTTGCTGATTTCTCCATCATCACATTTACATTCTTCCACTTATTAACCTCGCTTGGGAATTAGCTCTCTGCAACTTCCAGGCTTATGATGAGGCTCATCCCCCTCAGTGGTCTGAAAATTTAATTAGAAATCCCAAGATTTTCTCTGATTGCATTTCTACTCCACAAGGCTTATTAAGTGCTCTTTCCTAGCAGATGTATGAGTCCATAAATCCTGTACCCTGTGTGCTTGTTTGCCTATGTCATGTTTTCAAATTTGATATCTCCTAGCACTGCCATTTCAATCTTCCTTATCCTTACCAGAAAAAATAGAGGAAGATGACCCCTCTTTATTTATAGAAGCACTAAAAAGCTCATATAAACTCTCACATACAAAAATTTCCTGGCTTGTACTACTTGCTGGACTTGTGGTGAACATAGCCTGTTGTGTTTTTAAAGCCTTCTGCCTCGGACAGATCCCAAATAAATATAACCTGTGACCACAGGCAGGAGAGAAGTGGCAAGCCTGACAGCAAAAAAGCCTCCTGTAATATACCCTGCAGGACTCCACAGACAACTAGTTACATATATGCTATAGGTGGATGATACCATGTGACATAAACAATCTGTTCCTCACACAGCCTCCTTCCTAATGCTTTGCTCCGTGCAGGTCAGCTGGACTGAGAGATCTTTTTGCTCCTTCTATTAATGTGCTAGGGAAGGATCCTGATCCCAGGTGAATTCTTGGCATCAGGAAAGCCAAGTGGCCATTAACATCAAAAGGAGGCAGAACTTTGCCCAAAGGTTCCATTGCCCAAAGGAACTGGCACAGCTCTCTTGTCAAGTTTCTGCATGCAGAGCTGGATTAACTCTCTAGATTAAGGCACTCTATCATCTCCTGAGTATTTATGCTTTTTTTCATCTAACACCAAGCATGAATTTTATAACTAGCTATTGTATATTAGGCTGCTTCATTTTCATGATTTATGTTGCTAGTCTCTTGGCATCCACCTCATAACATAAATCAAACCACATATAAAAATCATTGCCAAAAAGAAATAAGATTTATGCACAACTCACAGTGGTCATGCAGCATCTCTAACTGTAAAAGTTGCTCTCTAATCAATTTAAGATGCATCATCTTTCTCATCTCAGAGCTCTAAAAATGTATGCATTGAAAACCTATTCACAGTACTCCTCAAAGGCTGAACTTTAAACCCTAAGTCAGTTTCTGCAGTCAAATAATGCAGAAACACCACTTTTGTCCTAATTTTTAGCAAAGAATTATTACTAATAGAACTCAGTGTTCTTGAGGCATAAATGAAAGGTAACACCTAATGATAAGTACTTGCATCATCCTTTGTGTGATTCACAATGGGGTTTTGTTGCTATTGTTGTCTTTATGTGAACATGATTACTTTCAGAATTATAGTTGTTTGCAAAGCCTGTAAAGACAAAGTGAGCTCTATCTACCATACAGATAAATACAAAATTCAGTGCTGTTGTACTCTAAAATTTTTCACTGAAGAATTGCATATCATACAGGGTAAACTTACCTTTACTAAGAATCTTGATGTGTAAAAACATTATGTTTTACATTTCCAGAATATGTAATTTCATTTTTAAATTCTTGACAAGCTTTATTCTGCTTTATTTTTCTTTTAAAGCTTCTTTAGAAGCTTTCTAAACCAAACTAATATTATATGTAAAATCTGTAAAAAAATACATCTTAAATTATACTCATATTTGCAGAAATATAAAAAAGACACAGTTTTCATGTTCAAAAATTAGAATGAAATCACAGATATACCATATCACCTGTTTTCAGTTCTTTCTTGTGAAAAAAAAAGCATCCTTCGCTAAAGAAAGAAAGCTGCAAATATGTTTCTCAGACCTGTCAACTAATAGAGGGATGGAAACTCCCTGTATCCCTTCTCCAGGTACTTCAGTGCTGTGAAAAATGCAACCCAAAAAGCATAAAAGCCCAAGGAAAATTAGCAATACAGACCTCTCATTTATCATAATCACTAATTAAAGTAAAAATAATTGCATTTATATAACTCTCTAGCTGCTGGCTGAAAGGCATGGATTCTTTTACACAATTTCCACCCAAAT
The DNA here is from genome assembly GCA_035047865.1 of Dendrocincla tyrannina. NCBI lineage: Eukaryota > Metazoa > Chordata > Aves > Passeriformes > Dendrocolaptidae > Dendrocincla > Dendrocincla tyrannina. The sequence goes on along the minus strand of JAWWMP010000171.1, from coordinate 6,680,053 downwards.
CATTAAGAGCCCTTTTCCAGCGTGGGAGAATGGATGATTCTCCCGGTATTAAGGGCATGTTTTCCATCTAACCTAGACACCTTAAAAGCCCAGCTGGACAGTTCAGCCCAAATATCCTGCAATTCTGCACATGGTATTCCATATATTCCTTTGGCGGCTCACTGAAGGCCTGCAGGGTTGAGGACTGAATAAGGATCTCTCCAGCTGATTTCCAGCTCTCATTGCTGTGCAAATGTCTGGTGGTTTTAAAAATAAGACACTCATGTTTTAGGGCCCTGACCAGCTATTTGATTTTCACAAGGGAAACAATACAGAAATAATGATAAATTGTCCAATAATTCCACCAGAAAGAATCCAGAGGGAGAAGACTTTGAAGAATTTAAAACCAAAGGCAGAGGTGCAATTTAACAGCAGAATGGTTTTGTCTCGGAAGAGTGCATGCGAAATGTTACTGTTGACTGGTCTTTTTAACCAGATTACTTCTACTGAGAATATTTGTTCAAAATGGCCATGACAAGTGAAACTCATTCTGCAAACAGTGCTGTGGTTTTCTGCAGCTCGGTGTGGCTGCCCCTGAACGCTACAGTTACAATCTTGCAGTGTCATTGCAGAAATAAACATTTGTTTATTTAGCATGTCCTTTAATCACCAGGTGACCCTGGGCAGTTTGCTGAGGTACAGGAATTAGCCCAGCTCCTGGTGACCTCACTGACAATTACACAGCTGGAAAAGCAGTGTTTGTGTGTGTGTGTGTGTGTACAGCAGCACATCCACAGCACTGTGTACTCCTGTGTTTCCTCCTAAAGGAAAAGAAGATGTAACCTTTTGAGATAGAACATCGCTGCCCTTCTCGACTTAAAACCCACACTGCTGAACTCCAGGAGAACTGAACTCTCTTCGCTGCCTGTGCCTCGTGTTATTTAAGGAGAGAAGGACGGGGGTTTGCACCACGTGAGAATCTCGGATACACTGACATCAATGGCAAACCTCCCATTTAACTTCAGAAGGGTCAGATTTTTAGCTTGAATCTCGCTGAGATGCCAATGCAAAGCCAGGGTCAACTCCAAAAGAATCATAGATAACTAAAAGTAGTTGATTTACAACATTAAAAATTAATATGATCAATGCTCTCCAGATGAAAGCAAAGTGAATCATACGAAAATATCCTATCCAGACAAGACATAGATGTCAGCAAAGCTTCAGAAAAGTTTCTCTTTGCAGCACTCCTTTTCATTCCTGTTACTTTGTAATTGTAAACCACATTTCGATTCATTCAAACACAGCCAGCTTGAAACACATTCCAGTAACAGCTCTTTGCCACAGATGCAAGGAATAATGCTAGGAAAAGAGAACTAATTAAAAGAAATACTGTAAACGGCTTAACTTAGGCCATATGGGCATTCATTTCACCCAACAAAGCAAACCCAAATAAAATTCAAATAAAAACCTAAAGAGATCAGAGAAAAGACTTATTTCAGGATACAGGGAGAAAAGTACAGTGGCTTTAGGAGAAAGACAGTTCATCCTTTTCAGTCATCCAAACATGTAATTCCTTCCATTCTCATTCACCTTAATAAAAGGCACAGCACAGATGCAGATGACACTTCACAAATTCTCTCCGTTTTTGAGCACTGAATGTTCTGGAAAACAATTCTGGTTTAAATCTTTTTTTTTTTTTTTTTGCATCTTCATATAAGGTAATGGGGCTGGGGCACTCACCCCATTGTAGCTGAGGAGAACTGCGAGCATCCTTTATGAGTTTTTTGTCAAAAGCTCCCTCTGATCTTTTATATATTTTTATCCCAATGCAAATTCTCCAGGGATACTCTAAATCGCTGCTCATGCTTAATGTCTTCGTACAATCCAGCACCAAATATACCTCCATTATGCATTCAGAGCCTGGAATTCATTATGCTAAATGCTAATCTACCTCAGAAATAAAGACACTAGAAAGACCTATTACCTGGTGTGAGCTTTTCTGCCAGGTCCTCCTCTATGTGCATGTAAGCAAGCAGCCATTCCCAGTGTCCCTTATCGGTACCACTGGCACTGCACAGCCTGGTCAGAGGGTTGGGGTTGCCTCTGGGACAGGTTTCATGGCCGTGTCATAAGAGTAACCACTGAAGTGGTGTCAGGATGACAGGCAGAAGGAGCTCTTTCTGACTTCCTAACTCTTGCTTTTGTCTTGGGTTGCAGACACAACTCTCTCAGCAACCATCCTGACATTTCATATTTACAGTTTAAAGAGGTGAATCAGTTTTTCCATGTTTATTCACTAACATACCATACTTTTTGATTACAAATTACATGGATAAAAGAAAGCAAAATGAAACCACTGCTAGAAATACCTGTTAAATGATAGATGTTCTTGCTGCTTTTTCAGGTCCATTGTATGATGCCTTGGTGAATTTCTGATTCAAAAGCTCTGTGCATGGGGATTAAGGAAGACAGGACAGACTGTAAATGGTCTAAAAATCCCTGAGAAATATGGGACAACTTCATTGTGGACAAACTTCTATTCATGCACTGAGTGTAATACAGTGAGTGACAGCTTATACAGAACTTGGCAGGCTTCACAAACAGGGAAATAAAAGAAAACTTCTAGCCTGTGATGAGCTTTATGACAGGGCAGTAAAATCCTAATTGAGATACACTGAACCATACAAAGAAGTTTGTGTAATACAATACAAGTTTAAATGAATAGACATAGTCATAAGAAGATGAAAGAAACCTTTAATGATAGATTCTTTGGGTTTTTAGAGCATTAATTTTTATAATTTTTGCATTTGCTGATTTTCTTACCTATTCTTTTCATTTATATTATGCATAAGCAGATAAATTTGCTGTCATTATTGTAATTATTTTGACAAGCTTTAATTGCATTAATCATTTTTAATTCCCCTTTTTATAGGAATACATAACATGGCCTCAAAACTTGTATCATCTTGCCTTAAAAACTCTGTTACCCCAAACACAGTTCTAAACCTGCTGAAATCCAACAGATGTTTAGTTCCTTACTACATACAGAGTGTGGGAATAGCTTTTACCATAGTCCTATTTCAGTGTGTTCTCACTACAGGATTTGGTATGGCAGCATTATTTTTATAGAAATTGAGTTAGCTGCAACTACAGAACTGGAGATATTCAAGCTGAAATGAAGACTTCAGCATAGCTCAGATACTTGTGCAGACATACCACCTGAAATGGTCATGTTGCAATTAGAGGATTTATAAAGGAAATAAAAATAAATACCTGATGGCAGAGATGTAATTTATATCCTCTTTTGCAACAAAGACAAGGCCTCTGTGAGGACATGAATGATGTGTGGAACTTTAGACTCTTAAGAAGTGCCCCAGGATTTGGTCTGTGTGAAATAATGCCCACATCTGTGAGCTAAAGGTATTTAACTCAGACTAGTACCCTTTCTGAATGTCCCCAATGCCATCCCAACACTAACTGGTAATTCTTGATGGTATCTGCCCTGTATCTATCCCTACTTCATCAGCCCTTTTGACCTTCAGCTCTGCCCCCTACACTTAATTCAGATTAATTCTAGACCATGATCTGCACTCTCAAACCATATTTGTGTCAAACACACATCTTTAAAGATGTTAGAAAATCATTTCTGAAATAAAAGGAAATTCAGTCAAAGTTCATTGTGCTGTCTCCACTTTCTGTTAAACCATGTAGTAGCTGCATAGAGTCCTGCTTTGGAAATAGGCTGATATAGTACCTGGCTGCTATTAGATAAAACTGAAGCTAAAACCAACTGCTATGACACCACTGCCTGATCAGAAAACACCAGACACAGATATTGGTCTTCCTGAGACCAGCTACAGACTGATCCAATGGTTGTCATTTTCTGGTTGGTTACACTGACTAAAGTTCCTTTCTGTCAAAAAGTCAGGAGTTCTCTTTGCAAACATATTATCCTAACCTTTTCTGCGGTATTGCCGAGTCTCTTTCGTCAGGAGGTGATAAAAGTTCCCCTCCAAGATAAAGGATGACAGGAATACAGGCTTTCTTGGTTCTTCCATTTCAGCTCGAATTTCCCTATTGAAATCTGAGCTTTAAGGACGAGATAAGCCACGTCCCCTTCAAATTGTTTTGCTCTGTATGATTGCTTTGATGTCTATAAGTTATAAACCCACATTTCTGACATATTCTATAATTTAGTGAGTGACCTTCCTACCTGGTTGTCAGGTGGAGTTCACACACATATGCCAGTGTCCCAAGTGGAACATCTTCCTTTTGAAGACTTCATTGAAAATTCCTCAAAATTCAAAATCATTAGCACTTTCTGTCAATTATATTTGCATAAAGCATTGCCATTACCCAGGAACAGCAACAGCATGAAGATGTACACACTTGGAAAGAGTCATTCTTCACCTGAAAAACTTCTACTTTACAGAGACCTGGCTTGGACCTCAAAGCAGGTTTATATTTGGTTTAGGAGAAAAAGGATGAAAAATCCAGGGACGGATTCTCACCTTGTCTTTTGGCACTGCTTCACTAATTTAAACAAATTTAATTGCTCAATATCAGCTGGTGAGGCAACACTTGCTATTTAATTATTAAGGTTTTACTTCCATTTTAGCACTGCCAGAGTTTTAAAAAGACAGATTCTGTCTCGGAGAGACAGACTGAAAGGGAAGGAGAGTGTAGAAGTGTTTCCATGGCAACTCTTGAGATAACACGGAAAGCCTACCTAGCCTAGAGGGATAGGTAAGTGAGACTAAAATATGTATGTAACAGAAACACTTTCAAGGTCCTTTTTCAGTTTAAATACATAAATTTGAATTTAGGTACTTCCTGAAAACTCTAGATGTTATGACTCCTATATATTCAATCTAAACTGTAAAAGAACATCTGTTTTACGCTGTACCAAACAATTTAGGTGAGAAAACATTCTCTAAGAAACCCTGGGATCTCTCCATGTTAAAAAATCAAGACTATATCTTCCCTAGGTAACTTGCACAGACTTTGTGTCCTTTAAAGTCCCACCAAAACAGCAATGACATTATCCTCCATACTATATTCCATCCTGTTTCAGAGTGTAAGTAGTTGATTTAGAAGGTCTAAACAATTATTTTGTCATCATTAGTGAGGAAATTCTTTCTGGTTTCCTGCACCAACATCCTTTAAACCAATGCCATGAGAAATTCTTGCAAATGCAAGACTTCAACCAGCAAAGAAAGGCCAGTGACATGGCTGGCAAAACCAGCGCAAGCAAAAAAGCTTGGAAAATACAGAGGAAACAAAGGTATGAGTCAGATGATATTAGAAGGGTATTTAACAAATAGAGTACTCTTGGAGAAATAAAGCTCAGAATAGATCATGGATAGCACCAAGATACCCCATTCCCAATGGGAATGTGCTGAATGTTTCCCAGTCAAAGGCAGGAACTGCAGTGGTGAGGTCAGTCCCAGCCACCCTGCAGGATGGTTTAGGAGGTAGACTCTGGACTGCAGAAACATCAGCCCAGTGTATTTATACAAACTAACAGCAATCACAATTTCCTCAAAAGCATGTTCAGAGTTACCCTATGAGGGGTTTTGTGTTCTGCAGTGAGGTTTCACCTGCCTAAAAACATGTGTCTTCTCAGACAGCTATTAGAAATCCAATTAGAAACCTCAAATCCTGTGCAAATATTTGCTGCAACTTAAGTGATTCCTTTTTAACTGCGAGGGGAAGAAATAATCACCACTTATCTCCAATCTCATGTCTTGTAAACTACCTGCTGTTCTCTTTACTCTACTCCCAGCTCTTTCTAACTCTTTCTGGAAGTGTGGTGCCCAGAGCTGAAGGCAGGATTCCAGCTGAGGCTTCACCAGCACTGAGGTGAGAAGAGTAATTGCATTTGACACTCCTCCTACCACATTCTGGAATTAAATTTGCCTTTTAACAACTGCATCATGTAGTTGGCACACAGCTGAGTAGTCAAAGCCTTTTGGTACATATGCATTTGATTTCCAAAAATAGAACTGCACTTCATTTTCAGTTTGTTCTGATGCCATCCTTCAGAGTGTTTCATTCCCTTCCTGTTCTTCATTTGGAGTCACAACAACGTTTGTAACTGAATGGGCTTTTTCATTATCTAAGCTGTTGAAGTAAAATGCTGACCAGAACTGAGTATACAACAGATCCATCTCCTCTGACTCAGCTTCCCAAGCCTTCCCAGTTCCACACTATGCCATGGCTTAGCACTCAGACAGGTGAACAACTGGCTTTAAAAGAACCTATTGTGTTATGGCAATGACCTCCAGAGCAGCTTACCTAGCTGACTTGTGAGAAATGACATTTGGGACTCTCAAAAAAAAATCTTTACCTAAAAAGTACTTAAAACCTCTCAGATATATCAATGATACTGCTTCCACCCTGTCAGCAGTTCAGTTATTCTATCACAACTACATTATTTGTCAAGATAAAGTCTTGGTTGTCTTAGAATCCGTAAGGAATTGAAATTTGACTGGCTGCTGTAGTATCAACTAGATCTTCCACACTTTTTCACTGCAAAGGTAATTTCCTTGCTAATTTTTCTCTCCTCACTTGGGATGTAATTGATGAATCTTACAGATGGACACTAATAGTTGAGAAATCACACAGCATACTCCTTAGGTACTCTAGACCAAGCCTGAGGTTCACTGAGCTCCTTAACTACAAAATGCAAAACCTACTCTTTCCTCATACTGGCTCTTCACTAAGATTAATCTCTTTAAGCATCTGATTACAATTAACAGTTTGTGAAGACCAAAACAAAGAAGGCATTGACAACTCCAGTCCTGTCTGCTTCACCCTTCATCTCCCCTCTTTGTTTCTTTTCCTTTTTTCCTTATTCCTAATATATTTATAGAAGCCACTGATTATATTTTATGCCCTTGGTAAGCAAAATGTTCAGAGCTCTTCAAACTAAATAAGACTAACATGACTGAGACTCAGATAGCTGGGTAATTCTCATTTTAATCCATAAAACCTTTTTCAAACATCTCCCAATGCTCACTCTTGTGCTACTGACAAGTATCAACTGTGGGTCAAGTAGATTGAAGTAGATTCCAGAGGAAGAGCATTTCATCATCTCCAAAATGTAATTCCCCTCACCCAGAACCCACTGTAGAAAGCTCAAAGGAGACATTTGCACTATGCATCCTGTCACTCCAACCTGCACCTTGTTGTTAAAATGTCAAAGCTCAAACTTAACAATTCCCTTCCTCACACTTTGAAATGCACCATGTTCTCTAGAATCAATGTGATGAGTGATTTCTACCACAAAACTGTAGGGAGAATAAAAGTATTCCTACTACTCTTTCAGAGTTAGACTTTTTTATGTTTTTGCCATCCAGGATCCTTATGAGCTTCCCTCAATTTTTTTCAATACTCAACTACTATCACTCAGCTTCTCACTTGTACCCATCTCCTTCTTCATAAATTGACAAGTAATTGCCTACAGAGGTTTGAAAAGTCATGAATTCTCAGGCAAGTTTTAAATTTTTTATCATTGGCAGGTATCTGGAAATTATCCTACATATGTCTGTCCAAAAGATAAAGAGACATAACATATTACTGACTGCTAGTGATAGTCTGGCAATACTAAAGAGGGAGCTGTCAGGGGGGAAAAAAAAGGAAAAGAAAAAAAATCTACTCTTTTCTGCCTTCCTCTTCTCCTTTGGTGACTTCAGTATGAGTTGCTAGCAGCCCATCTTCTCCAACCCAGCTGCAGATTCATTGCCCCTTTGAACCCTGCCAAATCTTATCTGAAGCACCTACAGCACCAAGTGAGACAGACACAATTAGCAGAATGCCAGTGGCATTTATCAAGTATTACAACTCCCTCTGTTCTATAATCCATATTCTACATTCTGTGTCTGTGCAAATGTAGAATCTGAAACAGTCATGCTATTCCTCATAGAAAATGCAGATCCTGCAGGCAAGGTTCAAAGGCTGTGAATTGGGTCTCATTTGAAATATGAATGTACTCCATGGTTACTCCTCCATTCCTCACTCTTGAGATAGGTTTTAAAATTGAAAAGGAAAAAAAACCCCACAGTATGTAAGAATATATAAATTCATACAGTTTTCATAGATATTATCATACTAACATATAGTTAGAAATTCTTTTGCAATTAAGTATTGTGCAGTCAAGAATACAAGCACTGCAGTTTCTTCAGGAGGCCTCATTTTGCCTCAACTTGTGCCTTACCTTCTCCTGACTCTGCCATGCTTAACAAGCAATAATTACTATAATACAGAAGTATTACATTTGAAAACTTTATTCTATGAAGACTTATTTAGTATTCTAGAACCAGAAACCAACCTCAAAATGAACAAAGAAAGTGGGTAGGATTTTAAATTTGTGCACCAAAATTAGTACAAAATGTTATGAGAAGCCCTAACGGTGTTAAAGGTCCTGTGCAATGAAATGCAGTGCTATATGGGGTTAACGGTCTGTCAGTGTATATCCCTGCAGTACCTCTGAACTGGCTCACACAAGTCTGAGGTGGCAGAAGAGCCACATCAGCACAATGCCCTGCCTATGGTATTTACCCCACCCCAAACCATCATACCCAACTGCAGTTAAAGCAGCTGCATTCCTTCTGGGACCAGGCTAGCTCAAAAACCACATTGCAGCAGGTCAGCGTACACAGAGCAGTGGCAAAAGTGCAGTTTGAATGGGTAAACTGTGCCATTTTTCAATTAAGTGACTTAATGGATGCAGCACTTCAAATCTGTTCCCATGGCAATGTAGAAACAGCAATGGCAATACAGGCAGTTTCCTCTTACACTCTCAGTACAAGGAGGAGAACAAAAACCTTCTCTCCATTTGAATGAACAAAAGGAGAAGCATTTTCCAGTGCAAACATGTAAAGCCAAAATCTTTCCCATGTCCTGACCACAGTAAAATTCATGAATAAACAGAAAAGACTTGCCAACAAGGTCAGAAAACTTGGGGTTTGCTTTGTCAGACCAACAGGGGTTAGGACTGATTCACAGAGGATATCCTGCTCCCATTCCTCCTGAGCTAAAAATCAAAGCACTGTTGGAAGGAGAGTCCCAGATGTTCTTTCAGGAGGGTGAATAAAGGGAGAGACAGCCTGTAAGGTAGCCTCAGCTCTACTGATTAGTCATCATTTTCCATTGTGTTTGGAAACAGCCAGCTAGTGTAGCAGAGGAAGCAGAGATGCACCACACACAAAGAAAGTGATTGCTCAGAATATCTTCAGTCTTGAGGTAAAACAAAACACGGGCAGCTATCATATCAGAGAGAAAAAACAAACAAACTAACTAACAAAAGCCCAAAACAAACAAACAAGCAAAACACCAAACAAGCAAAAAAACCCCAGAAAATTCCAAGAAAAACAATATTCAAACCAATTATACGATTTGCCTCTGCTGCCTTAGGAATCTGAAATTCCTATTGCTCCCAAAGAGAAAATACCTCTTAAGCTGCTAACCTCAGTAACTAAGGGGATTTCCTTGGAAAAAGATATCCCTTTCACCCCATTGTCCTGGTGTCTTGAATTATCTCAGTCTAGTCTGAGTCAGTTTTGGAAGAGTTTGCTTCTAGGCAGGCTCCCAGATCAAGTGTGAGAAAGCAGCAAGGCAGCATCATTGCAATGTGATTGAGGGGGAACCCCATGGATCAGTGCACTCAACTGTCCAGGTACGTATCTCATTGCCTATTGCAGCAGCCTGTTACTAATATTTGCATTGCAGTTGTACCTAAAACCACCAGCCAGCAGCAGGAATTCCATTCTGGCAAATTTGTCATACTGACATGTATCTAAAGCTGTCTCATGCACACAGAGCTCACTCATCACCCTGAAGTACAACAGGCTCTCCTGTGCACTGAAGAACTCAACTTGAAGGTAATCCTTTGGCTAACTTTCTAAACTCAAACACTTGAAAAACTAATGCAAAGCCTTGCTAAAGTAATTGTAGCAGCAGTGGCAAGTTCATAGGAAGATTCCTGAAGTGCTTCATATGGAACTGGAGATCCTGAAATTAATCAGAAGCCTGACCAGAGAACACAGACTTTTTATAGCACTTTCCTTAAGGAAACACAGAGATTCAAAAGGAAGCAGGTGAAGTATCAGAATTAGCACCCTGAATAATGAAGCTGTGTAAACTGTTGCTGTCTTGCCATACGTCATCCATCACGTGCTTTCTTTCCTTAAAGGCCCAGGTCAGTTTCCCTTCTTCTCTTGTAGAGTACAGGTAACCAAAAAAAGTTTCCTTTTTTTTTTCCTAGTGGTTTTGTCATTAAGAGCTTAATTTAGGCCTTTCAGCAGCCATCATCGAAAAATTTAGAGCTGGCAGCAAATCTGGACCGAGGCATAGCCCAAGTCTAGAAAAGGAAAGTGAGAGCAGAGGTTTTTGAAAGCAGCAATATAAAAACCATTTCTGATTCCACTGACTGTCTATCTTATTGAAAAGTTCTTCGTCTGCCTTCCTTATTTTCTTCTCCTGAGTGTTGTCATGAATGGACAAGATGCAATAATATACACCCTTTCAATGAACACACAGTGGTGTCACTGTGCCCTGAAATCCAGGACACTGACTGGGCAGCTGCTTTCCACCTCACAACACAAAGCTGAGCACTGAAAAATGAAGGGCTCCAACAGAGGAGATGGAAGTCTCCCACTACCCTGCCTTTTAATTAAATAATAAACAGGATTAAATGGAACTTAATTTAATTCCATGGGAAACTCACACCCACTCCATGGGTGTGCATCACTTGCTAGCAGTCAGCACTGTATGGATGTCTCTTTTTATTAATAAATGCTCCTCCATCCCAGACGCCCCATTTGTGTCTCTGTCTCCTTGTCACTCTCAACATGTGGCTTTTCTAATCTCTTGCTTATAAACCCTCAAAAATCCATCATTGGGGTATTCTGAAAGAATTAGTACTGGATGTCTCTGCACATGTATGCTTCAATATATTCAAACATCCACAATATGTTCTTGAATCTAACCCGATGAATGTGGCTGGATATTTTTTATTAATATTAATGAGACAATTATTTTCTTTATAAAGGACACAGAGGCAGCTTCTCTTTGCTGACTGCACTGTGACAGCCTATACCTCTCAGCTGCCAGGAATAGTCTTTATACCTCCCCGTGAACCCTGAGTGATAAGAATTTGGGATGTTCACTTTTGCAGTGGTCTTCTGACTGCATGAGCCGAGTGTGGTTTGGAGCCCCAGTGTATTTTGTTTCTCACAGAAAGCAATGATACTCTAAGTCCCTTCATCCCTTGTGTAACATTAGCTGAATCAGGGGAACTTAGCTGGCCCAGATATGATTTATATATATGCTGTACACACTATGGCACTAATTTCAGAATATCACAGTGACCTTGACATGCCTTCTGTTCTCTGTTGTTTTTAGCAGTTTTAATGAACACATCTTTCTTGAGCAAAGGCTCAGGATGTGGTCCCTTAGATTACCCACACAGACGATAGCTTCTAAATTCATTTTAAAATCGCAGTGAACCAATTTGACAGTTATTATGAACAATTCAAAGATGGCCGAACCACAAGCCTGATTATGCTCCCAGCCATCATTTTTCAGACATGGGGAAATCTGTTAAAGTAAAGCTCCAATTAGGATGCTTGTGTTCTTTTAAATTAATGTTTCATTTCAATTTTGTTTCCTAGCTCCTCCTGTCATTTTCTGAGAAATACATGTGTAGAAATCATTCCTTTGATGAGGCACAGACAAGAAGCTTAGTGTGCTTTGATGTGGAAAAGGAAAATGAGCCCTTTTTGTTTCTATGAAACCAGCTTGCAAATCAAGGAGTGATCACAACTGCTGTAGTTAATGCAGGACAAGCCCAAATATTTTTCCAACCAATAAAGAAGGCTGGAAGAAGCAGTTTATTCAAAGAGTTATGAACAATCAAGCAAGGACGAGACCTTCCCTAATTACCTAGGCTTCTGTTTTCAGTTTTCTCCAAAGCATCATGAAGCAGTGGACTGGAAAAGCAAATTGTGTTTGGAGAGAGAACTCTGCAGGACAAAACTATGTCAGCTAGACACCAAAGAGATTCAAACTTCTAGCATATTACTCAGCACATGTGCAACATTTGCATCTCTTAGCTAGTAAATAGCAGGACTGGATCTCATGGCAAGTCCATCTTTGGCTGCACTTGTTATTCTCTCTTCCCCATACCCTGCATAGACAGTAGAACATGATTGAGGACACCCAGAGGACTCATAGGTGACATATCCCAACTATGCAGAGGGAGCAGACTTTGACTACAGATGAAATACATAAGCTGTAAATGTACTTTGATGTGTGAATAAAGAAGTCCAACTGTACAACCACAATATCCCCCTATAAATACATGCCCCTTATTTTCATCTTTTAGAAGAATCAGAGGCAAGAACCAAAATGGCCTCAGAAAAGTCAGGAAAAAAAGCATCTTTGATACCAGTGTAGAAAGGGTCAAGCCTACTCTCTGCTGATAGGGAAGACACACTGCTATTGCAAACTGCAAATGGGAATATTTCAAATGACATTAACATGCTGAAAATTGTGAAACAACTTTGTCTATCTTGCTAACTTCAGTAGCTCACAGTTCTGAGCAAAGGAGGTGCATGTTGTAAGACTTCGTACATTCTGACCTCACTGCATCTAGAAACATCAGCAATTACATCACATTGCTGTGCCTGGTTTTCATATACAGCATGATGCTTCAAAGTGAGAGTCACATTAAAAATGGATTAGATTAGATGTGCTAAGTGCCTACTGCAAAGTGCAGCATGCCTTCAACTCCTATGCACTGCTGTGAGAAGGGAGAGTACAAGCACTTTGCAAGAGGCTAGTCCCCTCTTACCATTTCACCACTTTCCCATATGCATTGTGTAACAGTAAAAGGCACAACTTCTCCTGTAGGTATTATGAGCTAGAGCATATATTACACATAAACCATTTATTCCTCACATACTCTGTTCAATAAAAACTCTGCTGTTAATTTTAGATTTAGAAGTTCCCAATTCTGCTAAGTTTTATGGCTCCTTTGCAGCTCATCATGAATCTATAAAGCAAACTCTTCAAAGAGAGACCAACAATCTTCAGATCCAAAAGTACAGAAAGAATGAAAAGCAAAAACACCTTCTTCCATTGTGAGTCAGTTCCCCTGCAAAATGAGAAACCCAGAGAAGCTCCATTTGGAGGGCTCTCATATTCCTACTTCTGCATTCTTTTCCATTTCTTTGACCTAAAAAATCTCAGCCACTGGAGGCTAAACCTCTCCAGGAGATTTACATGGCCTCTCTGTTCACATGTGGGTACTTATCACATTCTCTGCTACAGCACCTTTTAACAATTCATCTTAATTCTATTCTGCAAAGCACATATGCTATTATGGAATAGGCATTATCAGGGGAGACTGCCTCTCAAACCTCCACTGCACTCCAGATTAAGAAACTTGGAATTCTGTTCCTGGCTCTGCCATGGATCCATGCAAATGGCTGCAGTGCTGGGTTCCTCACTCCTTCACAAGTGTGTCCCATTTTTTATACCTTATATCGTTGCAAAAAAGGGTTCAAATACTGCACTTCGATCAGTCAAACCTTTTTCCTGAAGACAATTTCTTTTTCTGAGAGGAAGTGTCACTACCTCGGGTCAAAGATGGATACACGGCCATTGTAATGTCTCCAGGGCCTCTGCAGCAGGACCTGCAGAAAGAAAGAGCTTACAGCACTAACAGAGGGCTAAACTCTGTGCCCTTTGCCTCACTATTAAATGACACTTTCTGTAAAAACACTCCTAGGCAAAGTTACAGAAGGTAGTAGCTGTTGTTGGCATCTCACAGGTTCAGCTACCCAGCCATACCTTGATCTTTTTGCCAGGTAAGCCCTGAAGAAGCACCTTAAATCCCAGAGAAGGAACAACATGCCCCCAACAATCATCTGTGTGCTGGGAGACACACAATGCAGCACCACACAAAGAACGGTGTTATCAGGAGAGAGCCCAAGTGTCTGCACCACAGAAACAGAAAGTCTGCAATTTACCTATCTGGAATCAGAGAATCCATCCAGTGTACTGTAAGAGAAACTTCTGAGACTGACAAATGAGTTCTGATGCACATTTTCACCTGCCACTTTGCTGCCTCCTACAAGTACACAGAGACCCCTAGCTGCAATTTTACTTAGGACAAGCCTTTTCCTGAGCCTTATCCAAGCCTTATCCATTTAGATATAATTTTAATTGAATAGTCAGGCTTCATTTTTAGCAAGCACCACATGAAGCCACAAGACTGTATAATGCCATTGCCCTGTACAGGATACCTGGCAAAGTCTCACAGATTTCCATTGGCACGGGTTTGTCAATCATCTATGCAGTTTACCACTGAAACATTTTGGTGGAAAGGTAGCTCAGATGTGTATTATTCCCTAAAGAAGTAATCAGAACAGTCTGTCTCTGAGCAGTATGATTATCTACCTCAAAACCCTGTGAAAACTGATGTATCATCAGGCATTATTTGAGTCTTACGAGAGACACACTGAGAAGCCCCTTAAAAGTCAGTTATAAAACCTTTTATTCTTAGACAAAGCGCTGACTCCCCATTGCTTTCAAGTTACTGAGCTCACAGGCAGTCCTGAAGATGGAATGCACGCAGCTCTGGAAGCACAACGGGAACAGGTCTCAGGCTGACTGCACAAGGCACACTGAAGAAGAGCTGTGGGCATGCTTGTCCTCAGAGCCAGCCTGCTCCGTACAGAGCTGCCACAAAAGCCTGGCTCCTGCCAGGTGCCTACTGCAGTGCCAGATGTGCCTACTGCGATGCCAGATGTGCCTGGACACACACGTCCCTGCATGTTCTGGCCACCCTCCCCTGGCGGGCTGCCCCTGGCCAGACACAACAAATGGCAGATAGAGCCAGGAACAAGCTGGGCCAGGTTTGTTTTGGGGGCAGGTTATTTGTCCCCTTATTGTTCCCACCCTGCAGTACCACAGCTAAGATTTCCCCTTCTTTCTGTGCTCTTAGAACAGTATCTGTTGCTCCTCTCCTCTCCTCCTCCCTGGACACAAGCAGGTAGTGCTACTGATTCAGCAAGCAAGTGAAGGCCATCCTTGCCCTTACACTTTCATTTGTAAACTGATTTGTGTGAATGCCAAGAAGCATAATCCTGCAGAAGTGATATATATACTCTTATTTTTCTGTCTAAACAACAGCAACAAACAAACAAACAAAACCCACAAACAAACAAAAAGATTTAAAATAATTCATAACTTCATAGGATCAGCACCTTCAGCAGGAGAACTGCTTGTGTAGCTGACTCACTTAACACAGTAATGAGATTTTGGCCAGGTGATGGGTTATGTTGAACCTTGCTGGATCAATGTGAAGAGGGAAAAGCTCAGCTTATTTGAGTACTCCATCCTGTAAATGTACACAGCAAGATGTCAAGATTCCACATACATTATGTGAAGGAAATTGAAACTAATTCTACCACATTATACTGCCTTTTCCTGTCCATCTTTCTTTCTCTCACTTACGCTCAAGATATTAGGATTTTAGCAAAAATAGGCTAAAAGAACATCTTTTACATCTTGTTGCTAAATCTTCTGCCACCTCAATTAAATTCAATGCATTTTCACTGGTAAACTGTCATTTTGGAAAAGATCAATAGAATGATCAGTTGAAATACTAAATCTGTTTGAATTCAAATATTGATAAACAAATCTTTTAGGCAAAAAACACTGAAAAAATACATACAAAAGGCAAATGAGGCTGGGCTTGAGTGAGCTATTGAAGTGGCAGAGATATGGAAGCTGGACAGGGGAATGGGAGACCACAATGCTGTTCCTCTTGCTCACATAAAGATGATCATATCTAATTTTTGCCCTAATTTAAGACAAAATCTCAATATCAGAGCAACCTCTGACATGTTTCTCATGGAAAACAAGCTCCACAGGGAGAGCAGGAGCACCTGGACTAGGGCAGCACATCAGCTGCTCTACATTTTCCCCAGGGGACTGTTTTCACCTGTGGCAATCACAGAGGAGCTCTCTGAACCACTTCCCATGTACAGACACACAGCTGTGTACCACACTGCAACTCCTGCCTGGAGACACCTGTGCAAGCAGAAAAAGAAAGGCAATACATTGTAATGCCCAAGAACTTCCCCTTCACTCTAGTTAGGGTAAGGGGAAAATTGAAAAGAAATTCATTTACTATACATGAACACATTCAAAGAAGAAATGTCCTACCAAGGACAATGGTAAGATGTGCTTTCATTTCAAAGGGAATAAATAGATCTTCCTAAATTCTAGAATATCATGAGGGGGATTTCCTACTAGCTGTGCCAGTCATTAACAAGAAGTCCCTCATTTGACAGAACTGTCTATAAAAGAGAAGGATCATGAAAGTGCTTGAGCTGCAGAAAAGAAGTATTGTGAGATCTGTAGATGGAAAGTGCTATGGCACGAAAGACATATGAAAGACAGTGAGTGTTCTTCATCCTTGCCTTCTGATAAGACAGTTCTCCAGACACACAAGCAACTTTTGAAAATAGTTTCAACAGTTTTAATTTTATCTACATAGTGGCATTATTGTACTCCCTGTTAAAAAGAATAGTATACTTTAAAACTACCTATAAATGTGTGATCAAGGTGTATGTTAGAACACCTCTTAAAAAAAAGCATTTCTTACTTTCAAATTTTTTCTCATCAGATTGGAGAAAGCAAAGAGGCACATTTAGGCTAATACATAACTACTTACACAACTTTCAAAAAGCATGGACTGATATATAAGGATTAAAAGGCTGTGAGACAGCACATCTTCACCTATGGTTGACAGAGGGAGATTAAGAACTGTCATCAATTCTTTAATGTAAAAGTTAAGTATAAAAATCACGTGCCAGTAGAGTGACATGAGGTTTTGGGAAGCAGCTGACAGCTGCTAGAAATTCATTGTAAAGCATATGAATTTTGACCTTCCTTTTACAATCAACCAAGTTATCAGCAAAGGCCAAATAGTTGCCACTCTACTTCTTCCTGTTTTAGGCTACAAATCTTAATGTCATCTTAATACACATTATGAATTCATGTGCTTCATTAGGAATAAGTGGGTAGGGAAACATGAAATAGGCATTTTGAAGGCTCTGCAGCAGTTCTCCTGCTGTGAGGAGGAACGCCAGGATATTTTAGAAAGCTCTTTTCCAGTGGGTATTCACCAGCTCTGGGCCAAGAGTGGCTCCAGAAACGCAGCGTATTGACACCTGGTCTGTAGTTTTTGCAGAAAGGTATTTTATAAAATAAAGACTGCGATTACTTATTCCACTGCCATTATTCAGCGTGCCATCGATTCTGTACCCCTTTTTACCTCCTGCAGCACCGCAGGGAGCTGCCCTAAGACACACCGAGCGTGGCTGTGCCCCAGCGCCGGCGGGCTCTCGGGGCGGCGTTCGCGGGGCTCTGCTGACACCTGGCGGGAGCCGAGCTCGCAATTCCAGCCGTACCTGGGCAGCTCCGGGCCACTCCTGCGCTTCCCGACTGCCGCGGTGTGGCGGGGAGCAGCGCGGCAAGGAGCCGCAGCCGGGATGCTGCAGGGCTGGTCCCGTCTGGGAGGCGGCACCGGAGTCACTGGGTACCCACACGCCGACCGCGAGCCTCTCCCACAACCCACTGAGGGGCAAAGCAGGGGCTTTATGCCCATTTTTCGCTTGGAAGGGAGCTAGAAGACTATAAATTCTTGTCTCCGCTGCTTCTCCTGTTCAAAAGCGGTTATAGTTTTCGTGTACTATTCGTGATATCCTTTAAACTAATCACTAGATTTCCAGTCTGCTTCCTTCGGGGTTTTTTTGCGTGAGCAGTGTCTCAGGAAGGAATCAGAGGAACGATGAGGGAGAGCCCCCGGCTGGCCAAAACAGCAGCCCCACCCTCAGCAAACTGCTGCTCCAGCAAAGCAGCTTTGGCTTCCTTTTCTAGGGCTTTTAGGTGTGCAAACCAAGCCAAAGAAGTAAAGGATATTCTTAAACACCAAAAGAACTAGAATGAATGTAATAACCTGCTGCTAGGGGTTTAGTATTGAAATTATTTGAATACTTGATGAAAGCTGGCAAATTGATTAACATTGAGAATTTTCCACCGGACTGATTTTCTGGTTTCTAACAGAAGATTTGTATTTTATTAAAATAAAACTGCTCCAACCTGCTTCATTTTTCTTTTCTCCAGATTATCCCTAACTTTATTGTTTCTGATCAGCCCAACATCGTGGAAAGCTGCCACAGAGCTGCCAACACACAGCACTCCAGGATTGGTACTTTCAGCCCCCTCCCTCCTCTCTGGGCCAGATTCCTGCAAAACTGCAGCTCCCAAAGTTAGCCTGAGGAAAAAAAACTCATGGATGCAGTGCCTGGGAGTTTGGTGGGAAGAGAAATCCACTTTCTCTTTCTGGGAAGCTCAGATGAAGTGGGGAGGCAGAGAACAGTGTCAGAGCAGAGCCCTGGTGGGTCTGTCCTTGACCTCCTGTCACTTGGCTCAGGCACTCCAGCTGTCCAACAGCTGATCCTTCACCTGGGGCATCTCTGATGGTGTATATATATATATATATATATGTGCTAAACAATTTTTTATAGACTGACCCCCATGATAAAAAGCAGCAGTAGGCTTTTAGTGGCAATTTTGCTAAGACCAGAGCTGAAATGAAGCATTTTGCAACTTTAAAAACAAGGGAAAAAACCCTCAAGCACATTAGTTTGAAGAAAAATTCAATGCTGTGCAGGTGCACCAGAGAAAAGGGACAAACAAGGAGTTTCAGCTTTTAAAAATTCATTTTAAAGAAGAAAATAATGTTTTAAAATAAGAGGTTCTTTCCCAGGCATCTCATTGGGGAGGAAGGGATTTAGAGCAAAGTGAATGCTCTCTGGAAAGAGTTTTAAAGGCATTTTCTGTCAAGAGAGGTTTGACGTGTTCCACCTTCTATTGCTGTTAATGCTCACATAGAGGAAGTGCTTGGATAAAATTGTGTCAAAATAGCAATGCCAGAACAAAGAAGGACTCACTGCAGAAGACACAAATAGCACCTGCAGTGTTAGATAAGTCTCTTATCTAAACCTACTACTTACTGGTGCTTTTACTGTGCAGCACATGGCCAATCAGCCTGGGATGTGGCATCATATCCTTACCCAAGACAGCAGTGATTGACCTCAATCAAATGACTCATTTGAGGTCCCCAGTCAAAGGTGAAAACAGCCATCTTGGTTTGAGTGTGGGTGGCTTCATCATGAAGAAACAAATAGGTGATGAAAGTCCCCTTGTAGCAAAGGCTCAGTTCATTTTTGGCACTTCATCAGAGACACCTTCAAAATCAGTCAAAACAAGCTTATGAAGAATCGCCAGACTCATATGGCTGGGCCAGCTGGTCATGTTTCACTCTGAAGTGTAATTGCTCATTTTAGGACTGTAGTTACCACTCCTGCCACATAAATTCTGTACCCTTCTTACTGTTGTGCAAACCCTTTAACATTAAAAAAAAAAAGTGGATACAGAAGTGCTGAAACAGAATTACAAGACAGCTGCTAAGAGCAAAGAGACATGTTCAACAGGGTGTGAGCTCCCGTGTGTCAGCATTCTGTGAATCTTGTTTGAGATATTCAGAATAACCAACTGCAAAGTCTGGAGTTATGTGCTGATTTCTCTGCCAGAGGAAGAGACATTTGCTGTGAAGGCAGTAAGAAAAAAAGAAAAAGAAACCCAACCTGATTGTTTCAAACACCACATTAGTTGAATCAAGTAATTTCTGAAACCTCATCTGAAAGGAATAACTAGACATGAGTCAGATCATGCTCAGAGGACCACAGTAATTCACTGTAAGGAGGAGCACGCATCACCACCTTCTCCAGAAGTGAGCCCACTCCTGGAGGCACAGAACCAAGGGAATACCAAAATTGCACTATCCATTATAGTGCAGCACCTCACTTGGAGCCCTTAGGAGGTGCACACACCCTCAAAGGAGCACAAAGAGACAATATTTGTCACAGGCCCTAGACAGCTCCACAGTTATTTGCTCTCTTGCATAAAGAGGCAGCTGGCTCTCTAATGTGTACCTGGGAGCTGACCACAGTTCACTTTTACTTTACAGCTACTTTGGAAAAAAAACCCAATAAATAAAAGTTGCAACCTGCAAAAGTTATCTATAAGGTTGCTACGGCTGTTAGCTGGCCAAAAATTTCTCCCTTTTTGCAACAGTTCTGTACTGGACTGGTCTCCTCTGCTTAGCCAACAGGCTTCCTAGTGAGTGAACAGGCTGGCAGGGCTAAGGAAGGAGGGGAACCTTGTAGCTCCATGTAGTAAAGGGGTTTGTAGTTAAGGCAGGGAACCACATCCTGATATGGAACAAAATATATATGTTTTTTAAAGCAAACCTGCCTTCATGCTGTCATCTAGCAAAGGTTTTTTGCTGCAGAGTGATTGCACAGACACCTATCTTAGAAGCTATTCACTAGGTAAGAAGTCTAGGCCAGCTAACTCTCTATGGAATAGCAGCAATCCTTATACTTCATTTAACTAGAAGAAAACAAGATATGTTGAGAAAGGGTTTCAGAATAACTGAAGAAACCCTAAAATCATCATTCAGAGGCTAAATGCTGTCTCACATTATTTAAACAATGAGTTACTGGGGTTGACACTGATAAGAATTGAACATTCAAATCGAAGAAGTATAGTTTTAATTAGGCCTAGCCCAGTCCATGAGAGAACAGGAGCTGCTGCTCTTATACAAGCTTCTTTCAAGCTAGACAGCAAATGGCTCCAAGCTTCTCCTAAAACTCCTTAACCTTGAATAAAGTCTCCTGAGAGCGAGGAAGCACATTTCAAAAGCATCAAAGCATTTTGCGGAGAGAAAGCTCTCTAGACATTGATGTGTCTTCATAACATTTATATTGAATCACTACAGTGACTGAGACATGGGGGAGTTGGATTGACACCTTGTTGGGAAAGGCACCCACAAACTGCCTGCCGATTGCTCTCACAGCTGAACAAGACAGAGAAAGACAATCAGTTGGTGAGAGGCACAAGGTGACTGCAAGAAGATCATGACTAAAGCAACAGACAGCACAAACAGCAGCTCTAGCACCCACAGGGGCTCCAGCTTTCCAGACAATATACTGAAAAGCTCTTTAGAAAGCACAGAGGCACCGAGCAGTGGAATGAGAATGCTTGTTGTAATGGTGAGGTGCCTCTACAACATCTGCCTCCATCCAATAGCTGTACATTTTAATAGGCACAAGCAATAGTCACCCCGTATTAATTGTGTTCTCTTCCATTTTAGTACAAACTACCAATGGTTAAAGGCAACCACCTTGTCTTTGAACTGGATGGGAACAGAGTGGCTTATAGATGCACAAGAAACTGAGAGAAATTTAAAGTACTTAAAGAAATTACAGACTTAGATCTGAGACCACTTCCTGACTAATACTGCAGACAGATGAATACACATTATCACCAAACACACATGTACCCTGACAAACACGTGATGGAGCTCCCACTACTAGTGGTAGTGGGAGCTGCCCTACATCTTTTGTGTAATCATGCCAACATATCCTAGTGCTATTCACAGACAGAATTTAAACATAGGAAACACAGACTAGTGACTTATGTTTGGCAGAAAGAGAAGTCAGATCAGAGCTGGGTGTCAAAACCAAAGGCTTTTCATGATTGGAGGGAGGAAATGTCAGGACAACCTGAACAGTGCAGAATTTTCAGTTATGTACATCTTCCTACTTTGAAGAGAGCTAGGCAATAGGCTCTTCTGGTGAGAGAATGTAAAATGGAGCTTCTTGCCCAAAAACAAACTTGACATTCAAAACCTTTCAAATTAGTGTTTCACAAAGCTCTGAGAAGAGTGTCAATACAGCAGCATTACAGACAACCAAGGCACACATGCAGACCTTGCACATGGGTGAGAAAAGCCTGATACTCTCTATGCTCATTTTCTTATTAGGGTGTTGACAGAGTGATTTCATCTGGACTTACTGGGAAGCTCTAAGAACATTAGATCTGTGGAGAAAATCTGGCACTTTAGGATGTAATTTCATTGCACACAAGTTCAGCAAAAATTTCTGTAATATTGTTTCCATTCCTAATATTCCATAGAAAGTATCTGTATCCAAATAGCTGAATAATTTTATTTGTGCATGTTTTCAATCTTACCAAATGAGCACCCTCAAAAGAATTTCACAGAGAAGTTTACAAGCACAGCTATACCTTGACTTGTGAAATCAACATTTTTTCAGTGGCAAAACATTACAAGGGGGAAATGTTCAACATTTCTATGCTATGTCACAGCAATTATAAGAACATTACAGATGAGGAATTCTCCAAGCTGCCATAAATGTTGTAGGAAAGATTTCCCTTGCTGCTCATTCATTGCCTTCCCTGACAATCCAGGAAAATCGTTCAAATCATGCATATGGACACTTTCTAGCATTCATTTGTTCTGAAGCAACAACAGGCTTTACCTGTCCCCACATCACAACTCATTCTTCCAACACAAAGCAAAGCCAGCACAGCACGATGCAGAATAGCTCGCTGTGACAGCTGTGTGATTGTAGCTAATATTTTGATTCACAGCACTTCTGAGTCCTTTATTACCAGAGAAAAAGACAAATGGAAAAACCTTTAGGCATTCTGTTGTGTCTGTACATTGCTGCAGGTAAGAGCTGCAGGAGTCCAGAAAGCAGTGCTCCTTGAGTGCAAACCCTTCAGTGCACTGCTGGCAGCTCACACTCTGCAAGGGCTGCTCGATTTGAGGAAATGAGTTCCCAGATTTCAATCAGCACCGGTTACAGAGGTGCTAATCTTCTGGGTGTGCCTCCCCTGAGAGGTATTGAGGGTGCTACCTGCAGGATGTTTTCCATCCACCAGGGTTGCACAGGGCACCGATTAGACGCCAAGCCTAACACAAGAAATTAAGGCTCAACTGTGTGTTTAATCACAGATTCTTGTATGACCTTGTGCAATTCCCTCAGTTTCTTAGCACTTTAATAGCTTTACTGGAAAATGTCACTTCTGTGGTAGAAGAGGTGTTTAGGTACTCAGAACATGTGGATGTTGGAAGAGAAATGGATGAGGCAGACATGCAGTGCAAGGAGTGATAAACCTCTGACATGCATTTCTGCATATTACAGTCTGTTGTCACTTTTTCTCTCGGATTTTACCAGCAATAAAACCTTTTAGCACAGACAGCACTTGCCAGTATTGCACATACAGTAGGTCAATTGGCAGTGAAACGTGCATCCCTTGCCTGGCAACCCACTCTTCATCTACACTGCAGTGGCCTCCAGTCCCATCTGCACGCATATTTTTCCCAGTGAACTGCTGAAGCCTGGTATAGCTTAGCAAAGAAATGGTTCTCCTCCATTAGATTTCACCCCATCCACTGCTGTGGTGGGAAATAAACAGGCCTTTTTTAAACCAGACATGTCTGTGCAATGTGTCACCAACAGGCTTAGTCAAATGAGCTTCAGTTTCTGAATCACATTTGCTACCCAGCTCTCCATCCTCTGAGAAGAAAGTGAGCTCTGCCTCAGGCAAAACCAGGACAAGACTCCAAATGGACTCCAGCACACACCAGTCAGGTCTGATAGGATTCATCCCAGAATCCTCAAAAAGCTGGCTGATGTCAGCACAAAACCTCTTTCAATGATTTTTGAGCTGTCTTGGGAATCCAGAGAGGTCTCAGCTGACTGGAAGCTAGCAAACATCATCCCACTTTTCAAGAAGGGAAGAAGCAGAGCCCCAGAAACCTGTCAGTCTCACTTCAGTGCCTGGTAAAGTTATGGAGAAGATTATTTTGGGATGTATTGAAAAACTCCTGAAAGATAGTGCTGTTATTGGTCACATGGCTTCACAAGAGGAAAATCCCACTTATCCAACCTGAGTTTCTTCTAGAACAAGATAACCCACCTAGCTGACCAAGGGAAGCCAGCTGATGTAATCTTCTTGAATTTCAGTAAAGCTTTCAATGCTGTCCCTCACATCACCCTGCTGGACAAAATGTCCAGCCCCTAGCTGGATAAACACATCCTGTAGTGGAATTGGCAATTGGCTCACAGGTCAAGCACAGAGGGTGACAGTGAATGGGGTGACATGAGCCTGGCCACCTGTCACTAGTGGGGTTCCTCAGAAGTCCATCTGGGGCTTTGTGCTCTTCAACATCTTCATAAATGACTTGGATGCAGGACTGGAAGGGATACTGAGCAAGTTTGCAGATGACACAAAACTGGGAAGAGCTATTCACTCCCTCAAAGGCAGGGAGGCCCTGCAGAGACACCTCAACTCTGTGTATACTGCTTTCTACATTTTAGATGAAAAATATGTCCAAAAATGTCGAATACTGAGTAAAAAAATACTGCTAAAAGTATTTTGCAGCTTCTCCTGATGTTATCTTAAACACTCAAGATTTGAGTCCAACTATGGTAAGATGAAATATAGGTATAAGAGGTATTAGATTTTGTTAGTAGGAGTAATTTACTCTTCCAAGCATTTAAAGATATATGAATGATAAACAAACAGGGATCTTCCTCTCTTCAGAAGAAAAGTTTACATCAATACTGCTAGAAGGAGGAATACCCAAGAGATCTCATTTCCTCTTCTCTCCCACTCACAAGTGGATCCTTACATGGATTTTCCTTTCCATAAAGTATCTGGAGCTTTAATGAAAGTTGCATTAGCAGAAGGTAGCACTTTCATTCATGCATTACTGAGAGATTTTAAACCTAGGACACCTTTGCTATATGCTCCAAATGCTATCATCTTTCTTGAGAAATTGGAATAGAAACAAAGAGATCAAACATTTGTCTATTTGACCTCCCAAAATCAAATGGGTCCTTGTGCACAATGTCTAGAATTTTCTGGTCCTGAACACTAAACAACAGTTATTTTTTACTATTATAAAACAAAATGCTACCAGGAACAAGAATACTTAAGAGCTCATATAGAAACAAAATGTCCCCATCATTATGGACACATCTCTAAAGGACTAAAAATAAAGGCAGAACTTC
The DNA here is from genome assembly GCA_035047865.1 of Dendrocincla tyrannina. Lineage (NCBI taxonomy): Eukaryota > Metazoa > Chordata > Aves > Passeriformes > Dendrocolaptidae > Dendrocincla > Dendrocincla tyrannina. The sequence continues at coordinate 6,655,040 of JAWWMP010000171.1, read as the reverse complement.
TGTTTCTCAAAATCTTGAACTGAAGAATCCATTTGGAATCCAGTCTCTGAATTTGACTGGCCAATTCAAAAAGCAGTGGCTGACTGAGAATCTCAATAAGAATCCCTGTAAGAATGCCAGTACTGGAGAACATTCTGCTTATTTCAGATTCCACATATTGCAATAATTATGAGTTGAACACACATCTTAAGCTTATATACATATTAAAGTGTTAGAAGTTCACTTCAACAATGAGCACATTCCATTCGCTTTCATGATAAGCAGCATTTTTCTTTTAATCTTCTTTAATATCCTTCAGCTAATTTTTAATTTTCCTGTATATTATGACCATTGGGTAGATGATTCACAAACTGATACTGCATTTCAAACACTTTTAATCCATAGTTTGCATTCTTAATTATTTTGAAATTTCTGTATTTGTTAAAACCCCCAGTACATTATCTTCATTTGTATTGTGCCTGAACGTTTCAGAGACAGTCCACTGCAAGTAATAAAGTTTTGATGGAACCTGAGAAGTTGTGAATACATCCTTCCCATTTGTTTGCTTTTGTGTTTCACAAAGAGCTGCTTAAAGAAATATGGGTTTGACATAATGCCTGTGGACTGAACTGCAGTGGATAACCCTAGGTCATTAAAAATGTCATTGAATAGAATCTATATATACGTTATATATATATTAAATAAAGTCAGTGATGAGATTTTAGTCTATAAAAGAGGGGATTTACCTGCACAACTGGAAAACTCTTATACATAATTGCTTACTCAACAATCAGAAAAGGCAAAATGCCAGATTAAAAACAAGTAAGCCTCGGAGCCAAGAGTCCAGACACAGGAGCTTCCCACTCCAGCCAAGTACCTTGAAGCACACAGTGATTTTCATCTGTTTGATCTCCTCTTGGCCCCAGAAATACTGCACAGTAATCCACTTTTTAAACGTGGAAAATCAGACTGGGCATGAGATTTCTATCTCTGCTGGAGAAAAGCAATGGGGAATGACAGCCATTCAACTCAGTGGCAGCTGTGTTTGGCAGCAGGTTGGGAACTTTAGAGCATCAGCTCTCTTCAGATGCCATAATCTTCCTAAAAAAGGGGGAAAATATGGATAGTACTCAGCATTTTCTACAGCCTACTTCAAACCCCTGCATAGAGCACCTATCTCAGATACCACACTGGGTTATCCTTTTCTTTTGGTATGGCCATTGTCTCTAACTCTTTTTTTCTTTTATAACGTCTCACTCCTAAATATGCAGTGTGGCTCAGGATCACTACACTGCTTCCATAGCCTTGGAAGCTTGTGAGCAATCCTTGTGAGTCGTGTTATCCACAGAGAATGAAATCCAAGGGGAAAAGGCCTGAGCAGACATTTATGTTGCCCCGGACCTAAAAATCCAAACTGTAAAATCTAGTTCTAATAGGAAATGTATTGTCAACGCACAACTGAAATACACATGCAGGACAATGATTTTGCTTTCAAGTGCATCCACATTTCTTTAAAATGGTGGGGTCATGAACTGCTTCAATTCATCTTAAAATTTCAATATACGAAAAAATTAGATCTATTATTATACCTTTGTCTCTCAAATACAATCTTTGAGAAACCAAGGAAACTAGCTGGTAAGGTTGTCCAGAGAAATTCAAGTGTGTAAATAATGAAAAAACTGAAATCTGATCTCAAATGAAAGGAAAACTTGTCAGAATAGGCACTTCAATGTAAAGTATGACTAAGTAGAGATTTTACACAGGAATGGAAAGAGCATTTGTTGGCAAAAAATATTCAGATACTGAAGACACTGTTCGCTCAGTTTACTTGTTCTTATTTTCTTCATCCTTTTCATGAGATTTGTTTTCTAGTTCAGAAATTAAGAAATTAAGAATAGCTCACAACAAGAGATGAGCAGGTTCCTATTTCCAAGCATCTCAATATAAAAAAAAACTAAGCAGGAAGATTATTACAAATGCCCAGGGATTTTCCTGTGCTCCTAGACAGGTACCACAAGGGATGAGAGCAGAATGCAGAGGCTTTGGTAAAGACTCTGAAAACCTTAAGCAGCTCTAGTCCAGGTGGCTACATCCACTCTGGAAGGCATCCAGCTAGGAAGAGTGAGAGGAGGAAGGAGGCACCGAGAGCGCAGAAATGGAGAAACTACAGTGCCTTTGCAAAGTCCTTGGCTTCAGATTACGGACTTTTTAGCACACTGGAGGTAAAGCAGAGCTGAGAGAAAGGAGCCCTGAAGTGCGCACCTGCACTGAACGAAAGCGGTCACCAGATGTCACTGTCAAATGTACAGAAGGCACCAGGGGAAGGACCACCGGTGTCAGTAACCGCGGGCAGCCCCACCCAGTTGGGACCTCAGGGAACCTCAAAGCCTGCCCTGAAATGGTGAAAGACTTGCAGAATCAGATTTCCATTAAAGAGTTGGGACACGGCATGTCCCCGTGCTGAATGCAGACCTCACACTAGCTGGAATTTCACCTTACTTGATGGCAAGCATTAATGGATGGTAGAAGGTGGCTTAAACATATCCTACTAAACGTTTGAGTTTCACTCTACACCTGTAAAACTTGGACCTTTAACCTTCATTCTAAGCACCATAAAAACCTCTATAGAAATTGGGTCTATACAGATGTAAATTAGACTGTATCCTAATAGAAATGCTCCGTTGTTGCTACAACACAATCATTTGGGCCATATGCACTTCATGGAAAGTTATGGCAATTAAATGTCTTTCCTCTCCAAGAGAGAATTCTGGACAACCCTCTTGCAAAAGTGAGGTTTTAATACCATCATGTTCACAGTTCTTGTTACTGCTTTTTCCTCTGCATTACTAGCTGGAAATTTTAGTTTCTTGATTATGAATGTGATTCCCATCGTACTCCCTTTCTAGCAATAAATTTTGTGGGGGCTTATTTGGGTTTGGTTTGGTTTTTTTTTTACTTAATAAACTAAACAGGAAGTTTCTCGTTGTTTTGTCTTCACTTTTCCCCGAGCAAAAGAAAGATCAAATCTCAGTACCTTATTTTATATGGAACAGTCTTTGATATAAATACATAGCAGACAGAAATTTGGCCTTCCATAGCTCTGTTCCCCACAGAATGTTTAACCAGTGTCTGTGTAACACTGCAGCTGCTTTTCTGTCCCTCTTTATTTTTTCCCTTCTAGTAATTTTATAATATACCATGCCTTCCTCTACTTCTCTCTCTGAACTTTCACTCCCCTTTTTGTAAAGGCTGTGAATTATTGTTTGTTCTTTTTCACAAACCTATTCTCCCTATTTTCCTACCTACAGTGGAAGAGGCTCAGTTCTTGTGAAAATGCCTTTTTTTCTCCATCCCATCTCAGGCATGTCACCTGCTCAGTGTGGCAGCTGCTGGTTTCTATACCTGTCCTTCCTCCTTGTTGAGTGCTTATCAAACTACTCTGTTCCCAGTAATTCTCTTTCATTGCTGCCTGAGCAGTTGCAGCATCTGAACTCACTCGTACTGATATTCCATTTACAGCAGCAAGAATCAGGGATAAACCTGGAAACTTGCTGCTGTCAACAGTGAAATCCCCACTGGTTTCAAGATTAGGATTTTAACAGACTTAAACTACTAGAGAAGAAAGGAAGTAAGGCTTCCATGTATGGATTCATCTGTCTAAATTATTTAAAAAATAATCTGCAATAATTTTGGTTTAGTAGCGATTTAGTAGCTCATTCACAGTGGATTTGATGAATGAATGATTTTGTGATTCCTGCTCAGTGGCTGTATTTTTGACAGGTCTCATGATGCTCCAAACCCCACACTGTTTATTTGTTTCCATGATTGGAGACTATAATTGGCTAGAAAAACTTGAATATACCTTTTAATAATTTGTATTTTTACTGTTTTCTTATTATTTTACATTTTAATGTACATTTGAGTTTTCTTTTTCCCTGCTTTTTCCTAAGTCACTTCAAAATACCACTGAAAGTGGTATAATCACTTGCAGCAGCTGTACCAAGCAGAACAGTGGGAAAGGTGGCATTATTTCCCTCAAAAACTGTGTTAAGTATATATTGAAGAACCATTTTACCTTTAGTGAATGTGAATTCCCACCTATGAATGAAAAACCCAAGGAGTCTGGCTGCATGAGGGCTGCAGGACTGATCCCAAAACTTGAAACAATAAATAACAACTCAGTTATTTCTTAGTCCAGAGTATTTCTTAGTTCTTAGGTCTGCATTACATATGCAAAAAATATTTTAAAACTAGATTTTTGAAGACTTCACCAATAATCTGAGTTGTAGAACTTTCTACTGAGTTCAGCAAACTGAGCCTTTGCAATTCTTACACATTAAGGGATATAGTCCCCAAAACACAAATCTGCAGGCAGTGTATTTGTCTCCATTTCATAACTAGGGAGCTGAGACACTAGCTGGAGTGCCTAATTTAAGCAACATGGCTGGCTGGCTTTGTTTTGGTGTCAGGATTATTTCTCACCACAGATTAGCATAGGAAGTCTGACTCTTGACAGCTGAGGGAAACTGGAAGACTAAATCACTTGTTGCTCTTTTGAACTGGGTATCATGACAAAAAATATACCTTGTCTTAAGCAGTCAGAATTTCATTCTTCAGCACTGAACCTCCAAAGAAGCCTGGGAACAGTCACCTTCAAGATGAAGTCCCCAACTTGTTCTTAGCAGTCACTGTTAGACCTTCTGGGCTAGTGCAGCAGCCTGTTCCCAGTTTTGGGATGCATATTTCAGTAGAATCACTGATGATGCTGAATCGGGGGAAAAAACAGGCTGACAGTTTTGGATCCCAGGGTGAGTATGCAATGCGTATGGTCATGCAGGAGGGTAGAGAAGAAAAACATGGTTTTCCACAGAGAAAGCTACAGATTTCAAAACAAAGGGATCATAAAGTGACCACTTCCATGAGGTCAATGATCAGCATTTAGCCCTCTGGTAGTATATGAGATTGCTTAAATGTAAGCATTCCAAGCTTGAGACACTGGGGGGAAAAAATCACTGAGCATTTAATGAAGACCTAAAGAAAGAAATGTTTGTCTAGCTTGGATGATGCAACTGATCCAGTGACAGGAAATAATACAAAACAGCTTTCAGTTATGAAATAAGCTATTTAACCCGAGTAGCATTATGTTATTGGCTACTTAGAACTGGGCTCTTAAACTTCCCAATGCAAATCAAAGATCTCTGGAAAAACTGTCTGCTTGGATTCTTAGTGTTGCCAGGCCTGAAGCAGTGTAGTTGCTGAGGTCTGCCTGCCTTAGAGCTGCTGATCTTGAAAAATTTTGGTTTCTCTGCCAGTGTTCCAGTGGACTTTGTTTTGATTTGGTGGAATATATTGCTTCAGCAGCAGAAAAGATGAACTACAATCCTTAAATACATGTTACATGCACTGGTAATGCATAAGAAAATGAATACTGTGAAATTACTCTGGAAATTAAGAGTGTTGTGCATGTAAAGGTTAAAGGCACTGTTCAAATGCTTAGTCTTAAAGCCTTGGTGAGCATGACCTTGCAAGAAGACGGATTACTCCTATTTAAATCATCAGATAAAACTTTCCCTTTTGGAAATATGAGAGACAGAATCCTAGAACAATGTGACATGGTCACGTGTTTCTTTGTTATGTAAACCAGATATATATAGCATACATGATCTAAAATAGGTTTTTGACATGGAAACAAAAGAACTGATTTCATTTCAGTCATCGGTATATAAACAATCTTGTGAGAAGTTAGAAGCAGCTCCCAATATTGCTCTATGTGGCAGCTGGTCACAGGTAAAAGACCATTTTTTGTTATGGAATGACTAGCACAGATAAACTTTTAGGAAATATTCCCGAAGGCAATTTAAAGAGATTTTGCTATTTGCAGAAGGCACTGTTACTGTTTAATTTATAAAGTTAATAAAGTGATTTCTGAATTATTTAATAAGGTAGGGAGTAATCACAAAGTTCATACTTGTCTGCTGTTAGTGGTATGAATCATACACCAGGTTAAAACATTCTGGTAACTAAATAAACAGGTATAACAATTTCACTTTAAATAAAAAATAATTACAAATATAAAGGATTTAGCTTTACTGCTTTTTAAAGAAGGAATCAGGGTTTATGCTAAGGCAATGCTTTTAATTAGACCTAAGAATTTTTTACATTTTTTACTGGTTTAACCATGCATTCTTACATCCTTTATTGTTTATTATCATCATGTATAGCTATTTCATAGCTATACTATTTCATACTGAATGCAAGCACTTTATCTCAGGCCTTAGTAAGTTTCCACCATATTTCCAGGGCAGGGAGATCTGAGGGCAGAATGAAACCACTTATGGTTCCAATCGGAATATAAATCCTTGGAAAGAGGCAGGCAGAAGAGAGGGGGAAAATGGGGAGAAACAAAAGATAATTTTTATTCCTTGCCTTCTCAGTTTAAAGATCAAGCCTTTTAAATCCCTTATTAAACATTATAAAAAAGATGGAAGTTGTACAAGTGGCTGAGTGTTTGTGAGTCAGCCCTGCTCTGGTGCCAGGTGATAGATACAACATCACACAATCTGGGTGCACTTATTGTATCTCTGTGCACACAATGAAGGATTAGGGCTGACCATGTAAATACGCCTGTAAAGTCTAAAATAGATGGAGAGCTTTGTATTCTTCATGTGACTAGTGCCTTATGTTGTTGTTGTTCATAATGCACAGAGCTATTATTGAAATTTACCCTTTGTTCTCAGGTTTATAAATACTTTGTGAATATTAAGGGAGGAAAAAACCCAATAATTGTGTCAAATAGCCAGGAGACTTGGGAAGAAAAAAAAAAGTCCTGTTGTTAAGCAGAAAACAGTATCTCCTCCTTTTCTGCATTTGTCGTTTCCTGAAGTTTCCCAATCAAGCCTGCGAGTGGAAGTTTTCATTTGTGTATTAGATTCATATTTTTAATGAACAACAGCTGTCATTATCTACCTCCATCTGTAACTTCACGATGTGCACAGCTTTCACAAGAACTTCTCAGTAAATCCACAGTGAATCACCCCAGTTCCTGTCACAGTGTGGCAGCCTCCCGTTACAATTACAGCCCAGCATTTAACAAGTACAAGCAGAGCAAAGCAGAATGAAAAAGATTCTTGGGAACCAGAAGAATCATCTCCAAGTCATGTAGCTTCTTCCTTCCAGAAACTATTCTGGCAGCTGAGTCTCCTAGCCTGGCCACATTGTAGTAAAATAATAAGTGTGGAAAATCAATCAGGCAGAGCCAAATCCTTGATTCCCACTGTTTTCATACAGGTTGGGCACAGAGGGGCAGCATCCTTTGCCCCTACTTAACCAGTAATGAAGTCAAAGTTCATTCAAGACTTACCTGCAGGAGCTTCTGGTTACTTGAGAGGATTGTTGGTCTGGCAGGCCCCTGTGATGAAAGAAGAGGAGGAAAATGACACTGTCTCCTCAGGCACACTTGGCAGGATACTACAAAGAGCACACCAGGTTTCAGCTCTTCTGTGGCCAGGTTAATGAAGGCTTTCTTCTTCCCACTTAACTATCTGCAGACGTGCCTCTGAGCTCCACCAAACCCACTCCCACCTCAGTCTGCTCCCTACCCAGCTCTCCCAGCAGCGATCACCAGATGCACCATCCTGTTCCTGCCACAGCCTCTCCCAGAGACTCGGGGCAGTCCCCACCTTTAGTACCAACAGCAGCCACTGATCCAGCCCTGTGGGTACCTTCACCCTTGAACAGATGCCCCCTGTCTCCTTCTGGGAAGCCAGATGAAAGTGCCACACAGGTCACAAGCTGAGCCACGCTCACCTAGAAGCATTTCAAGGGCCTTCGCTCTGATCCTAGGGGCAAAACTTCTCGGGGAGCTTTTATCCCACAGCCCAGCAGCTGGCTTTGCTACCTGTACCCACTGGGCCAATCTCACCTTGTTCCTTCCTCCCTATCTCACTGGCACACACAGATATTAATATCTACGTCACATATTCTTTCTTCCCAATGTGTTTTTTCTTGCTTCAGTCAATCCATTTGTCAGTCACTGCAGTAAACTGCATATACCAACTCTTCCTGTAGCAAAGGCTTCTATAGACCCTTGACAAAGCTATTACTATGATTGTTATTAATGTGTTAGTTCTAAACAAAGTATAATTTTAAGCCAATGTTTGTTTATATAAAAGAGTAGCAATATAAATCTGTCATTTAACCTAGGAATATGGGAAAGATTGGAAGGTAACTCCAGAGCCACGCAGGGCTTGCTTTTCATGATGGAAACTGGGTATCACTAAATTCCTCTGACCCTTGTCTCCCACAACACATACATGCACATGCATACATACTCTTACCTCGCTCCTCTTACTATTAAAACCTTTCCTTTAAAGGTATTGCACTTGGCTGGCTTAGAGATTTCAAAGGTCAGGGTGGCATACATGAGAGCTAAGGATAGACCATGGTTAGTCAGAAGGATCTAACTATGAATATTGCAGAGGAGATTAGATGATTTCAGAGTCCAGGCATCTTTAGTGAAGATAGCAAGACAAGCTTTCCTTTAAATAAGTCCACTCATGACAAGAACAACTCCCACAATACTGACCAATCCCTGCTTCCCAGACAAAAACACATCTATAACAATGGGTAATTAAAGAGGGGAGAGAGGAAATATAAATACATATTTAATGGAAATCTTAGAACATTGCAGTAAATCATATACACAAAACTAAATTATTAAAACCTGAAAGTAAAATCATATGCAACATTAGTTTGCCAAGCAAAGCATTGGCCCTGAAAAAGGGAAGAAATAGGAAGATATCATGTAGTCCTCTTAGGGACTTCTTGTGCTGGGTAAATGACAAGACATTGTTCAGAGACTACAGTGTTCAGGAGCAACCTGGAACTACAGGGTATGCAGCCAGGTATTATTACTTACCCTGACTTATTCTGAAGATACAGCAATGTGAGTACACTGCTTTACACCAACTTTAGCCATGGACAATGTCTGTACTTGTATGTGTGCACTAATTTTATGCCAATGTTTGTTGTATGTTCCCCTAGGACTCCTGGCAGGTGATTTATCAGCAGAGAATGTCATGAAGACAGGCTGCTCCCCTCTGAATCAAGCCTTGTATCACAGTCTTGATAAGCTAAACGATAAATGTGTTTTGTACTATCTCTTTCTAGTAATTGGTTCTCAAAGCTTGCTTTTTTTCAGACTGCTCCTTTGATACTCTGTAATGCCATAGACTGTCTTTGAAGAGTGAATAATAATGGAGTGCTTTAAAGAGACTTGTAAAAGTTATGAAGTAATAAAACTCTATTTGATTCCTCCCTCAGACTGTTTTCTGAAAGTGTACTGAATATTAATAGTGAAATGATCTTATGGGCTTTGAATGAAAGACTCTCCTCTCAAACCACAGTTTCTACTGCACTATCCTCATTGATATTTCTTTGCCTTCAGGATGATGGGATGCATATAGGATTTTTTTTCCAAGTCTCTTATCAACAGTATTTTGGGACATTTGGTCAAAAAAAAAAAAAAAAGGATGACTGTCTCTAGGGTTTTCTTTTCAAATACATGGTGTAAATCAATTCTGCACAGAGCTACAATCATTGTGATACAGAAGGTACATCAAAACACACTTTTGCAAATAAGAATTGTACTTGTTTTTCCTTCCCTTCCTGTTTCTGGCAACTGCACATAGGAGCTTCCCGTAAATTGAGTCCATTTCTCCCCCTCTTTTCCTAAGGTGTGGCTACATTGTGAATAATTGATGCTTCTGCATAGAAAAATAGTTTTCTTTATCATGCTCCACAGTTCCAACTTCCACCAGCCCATTAACTCAAAATAAACTCCTAAGCATTCTACTGTCTGATCAGTGTCTGCACAGTGACATTTACCAGGAGACAGAGACAAGAAATAGTCACTGACTGGAGATTTTTTACAGACCAGAATAGTGACACTGTAATCTTGCTCTTTCCCTCCCTATACCTATCACCCCCTTTTCCAATCTCTGTGTTCTTTTCTAGACACAGCTAAAATGACCAGGAGAAGCATCCCTTGACGTGTGTTCAAATCCAAAATACAAGTATTAGAATTCACTTGGGGGAAAAAAGGCAATTTAAGTAATCTCTGTTTCCAGGACATATAACAGAAAAGACATCACCATTACTAAGCTCATCTCTGAAGTCAACAGATGGTCTTACTACATTTAGAGTACTTGGAAGTTGTTTGCTCTGTTCTTTGTTACAGAAAAAAAACCTGGGAAGTAGATTCAAAAGACTGTATCCAGAAGGCTTTATGCCAATCCTACTTAAACCAGCTTTTCTGATACAGCTGGAAACAAGTTTTACATTTGTGAGTAGGTATAAATGTCACAGGACATTTGTAAGTAGACATGAGCCAAATTAGAAACAATAAAGGAAACTCAGATGTTATTACCCTTTATATTTCATGCACCCAGTCAGTGGCAGCAGGCCACAGATGCTGAACCTAGAGGTGCTTAAGTAAATAGAACAATTTGCAGCATTGTATGAGACATCAGCACAGCAAAATAACCTTCTTGGAGGTGTGTGGTTATACCTCTTCCTGAAAAAAAAATTGCAAATCACGAAATAACTTCTTATCTGCAAGGGTTGATTAACAACAGCTATGGATTATACAAGTGGAAACAAGAGTTCTTTAAATGGGAACTTAGAGAGGAACCATGGTACTTTGTGTCTTGTTTCAAGGGAAAAAAGCACATGTCATGGTTTTGCACTGCCATCCAACACCTGACACACAAATGATCAATATTTAACATGGCTGGTCACATCCTGTAGTATATAATAATTGATGATCCACTCACAGTAACTCCTTGCAATTATCATAGCAAAGACTGGGGATAGGTTGGCATACATGGTACCAAAACTGAATAACCACAGAGTATTTCACCCATGCATTCTCCAGTTACTTCCCCCCTTTATGGATAATAACACTATTTGCAGACAATGGCAGCAAAATTTTTCTCCAGGGATTTCTTTTTAACACTGTCTTTCTTGGATTATGGTTTATATTTTCTAGTGTAATAAGTGTCACAGAGAAATACTTAAGTGCAGCAATCAAGAGGAGCTGGTTTTCCTGCCCCATAATTCCTTCATCCCAATCCATTCAACAGAAGGAGCACATTAACACTACACTGTACTGTGAACTGCACTCACCCTTGCCCAGCCTTGTCTCCTACTACCAGAGGACAAAGGGATTGCACTCTTGTTCACTCAAATGTAAATAGCAAAGGAACTCAGCTGGACCATGCCCACAGACTGGTGAGAGGAAGGATGCAGCTTCTGAGGTTTTACAGCAGTGTTTATATTTTCAAATATGACCTGAAGCTACTGTTAAAGTCCACTAATAGAAATCGCTGGTGGGTGAAAGATTGGGTCATGAAAAACTGTGAAAAACTTGAGGTAAAGGTGAGATAGTGGTTTATTTCTTTGTATTTTTTCTTGAATTAATCAGTATAGATGAACGTGCTCTCAGTGATACCCTATGCTGCTTATGGAGACTATCTGCAGTCCATTGTCGTGTCTACTAAATTACAAGTCCCTGCTGGCTAGGCTGAATAATAAGCTACTTGTAAGAGCAGCTGAAAGGAATGAAAACAAGCAACCAAACCCAGAGCTTTTACCTCCTTTCATTTTGATTTTCACCTGTCCTTTTAACATTTAGCAGGCCTCAACATGAATGACAAGGATTAAATTATTTGGCTGCCAGATTATCTCAGTGGCTGTTCTTAGCAGAATATCCATGCAAATCATTGAGAGAGCGGGACCTGAGCAGGTGAATCAGACTCTGCAGGGTCACTACACAACTGACTCTCATTGTATTAGTTGCTCCCTGGCATTAGAAAGACTCTAAAAAAAGATAACCCACTTAAATGGTTGCTAAATATTGAACTAAATCAAAGCTAATAGATGTGAACTTCCATTGTCGAACAAATCTGATGTAAAAGGAATAGGAATTCTGTAAATGACCAGCCTGAAAACCCCCATCAAGCTTGCACCTGCTCATCCTTTGAGGTCCCTTCTGTAAAATAAAGGCATGACTCACTAACAGGGCATATGAAACGCTGAAGTGCAGAAACTAAAATTGCGAAGCTACCACCATGCCTTCAGAAAGCTTAACCATGATTTCCAAATGCTCATTGTTATGCTGCAGTCCTATTTTTCCTTTCTTGCATACGTCTTCTCATTAGACTGAAAGGTGTTTGGCAATGGAGCCCCCTCCCCCCTGTATTTTTACCTGTGCAGTGCCTTGCACAATGAAATATTTATCTCCAAATGGAGATTCCAGGCTTTATTACTACCTGAATAATACATGGAACTTGAGTTATAACCTCCCAAAGACCTATTTACAAGTCAATTTTTTTTCTGTATGTTCAGCATTGTGCTGCCTCGCTACAGCCACTGATAATATTTTCTTTCTCTACAGTTAAGGTTGTATTTTAAATAAGCTCACCAGTCTATGTATGTGTTACGTGTTCTTTCTTCCCTTAGATAAAGTACACTACTTATTTAAATCAAACTACTTATTTAAAAGAAAAAAACAACTCTCCCTCAACTCAAGAAAAGTTGCCATTAGCAACTTCACCTGATGAGCAAGTTACCCCAGTGGATGAGACACCAATTTTAATGAAGAGAAAAAGAATTTGCTCTGCTCACCGGGATTGCTTAGTAGGGAAAGCCAGCAGATGAAAATATTGCAGATTCTCACGACAAGCACCCACAAAGACAACATATTCTATATTCCTCAGGTACATGCTCCACCTTTTATACACCTGGACAGTGCACAGGGCTTCCACTCAGAACATCTTAACAGAAGAGAAAATATTCTATTAGAATTGTGTTGCGCTAATTTTTATAGAGAGGGGAAAGAACTGAGACAACACAATTTGCTTCCATGTGCACTCATAAATTTCTCCTGATTCCTCTATACAACTGAAGAGAAGACCATTTCTGAGGATTTTCAAAGTGCTACCTTATGAAGATCTGAGCCCAGACACACTGTCAGTTCTGGAGCCCTGTGTCTCATGCTAAAGAGGCCTCAATCAGCTGCCCTCTGAAAGGCATTCATAAAAATAGCTGCACTTAGTAAACAGATACAATAGAGTGAGTCAAGAGTATTTGTGTTTAGTCACCTTGGATTTTTAGGCATTTTTAGGCAAATCCTTTTTTGTATACTTAAGAACACATGGTTTTGGGAACATTAGTAAGCAGTGGTGTTTCAGGGAACGGGCTGCTACATAAAAAGAAAAAAGTTCCTCAACAATTGTGCACTTATCTTGACGTTTCCAAGATGGAGTCTGCCTTTCAAGGGAAAATCTGAATAAAGCACTCCATAGAAAACCTGCCATTGCCTTCCTGGTTCTGTGGGCTTCACACATAGAATCTCTTCTAGACATTCAGTGAAATGACGTTTTAGACATTCATTGAAACCCTTTTAGAGTCAAAACTTCTGATGTGCCAGAAAAATGGAAAAACTGAAAAAGAAACAACACTATACTTAAAGCCTGAGGATTAGGCTAAAGGCTTCCAAATGCTAAGAACTAAAGATAAGGCACACTTCCCACTACTGGAAAACTGAATGAGTTATAACAATTAGAATTGTTATTTTGGAGGCTTTTGAGTGATGAGTGGTTTCATTACAGATAATGCTGACAGCATGACAGCTCTCTGTGAGAGTATAAGTATACACCTCACACACTGGGCTTGCCTGCTCCTGGCACCCAGCAGCAACTATCAATATATACAGTGACATACTAGAGTGGACTTCCTAAATTAACAAATTCAGTCCCTGCCATCAGCCAGCTATGTCACACAATCCCCTTCATAAGCTGATTAAAGAACACTCTCAAAACTATCTGAGGAGAGAGGGATTTTAACTCCCATTACTCTTCCTAGAAGGACAGTGTAGAAATTCAAACACCTCGTATTTAGAAACTTCTGATTTCCTGCCTAAATGTAATTACGAGTCAAATTGTTCTTATGCCAAATTTTCCTTTTAGGTAAATGGTTGTTTTCTCTCCCTGATGTTTTTCTACCAGTACATTTGTATGCAGCCTGTGCATTTCCTTTAAGCCTTTGCTTTGTCAAACTAAACAAACCAACTTGTCTTATTCCTGCTTTTTCAGAATAAAAGATTTCATCCCAGACTCTTTGCTTTTGTAGATTTTTTCTGGCTTACATTGTCATATTCATTAATCCTTCTCAAACAGGAGTACCTGTAAACAGTGAGAACAATATTCATTATTGCACCTCGGTCTTACAGGATGATCCATGTCCCCTCATCTCTACTCACCCAACTCTGCAAAGATTTTTTTTTCAGGGCTGCCTCCTACAGTCAGGTCTGTTTGATTTGAGTCCTCTACTACTGCATTTTGAACAGGTAATCTCCCAGTTAACAGTAAGTATTCTTCTTCTTATCTACCTAAATCAGGACTTTGCATTTTATATCAATAAATTGAAATGCATTTCTACAAGCAAGGTAGTTCAGTGCTTCTCATGCATTTGCAAGTCCCTGTGGGAAATTCAATCTTCTCCATCTTTGGGGCAACATTTTATCCCATAGTTCTTAGCAAAACCACAAAATATAACTGGCTGCTACCACAACAGAGTAGCTTCACTATTATTCCTTTCCCAGTACTGTATTTCTGTTTTCATCATAACCTCTTTTTAATTCTACATGCAGTGCATTTTTGAAATTTCAGAATGGTCAGAATTAGCCTCAGAAACATAGAAAAGTGGAAAAAAAAATGGAGCTGTCAAGCAAAATTTCATCTTTTGTATTTGAAAGAGACATTGCTTGGTTTAAGAAAATAGGACAGACACTGACCAGCTGGGCCTACACAGATGTAGGGCCTCATGGAACCATTAACATCCATGCATCCAGCAGCACTTCCTACATTGATCATGGCTTGGGGGAATCTTTCACAAGACAAAGAAGAGCTTTGATTTGTATTGCCAGCAAGGCTATTCATTTGGAAGGCACTAATGACAATAGTATGGTTTTAGAGCACTTCTAGTTGCTCAGGATGTTGTTTCAGATCTCAGTTTGTGCCAAAGAGTTGGAGATTAGGGTAACAAAGTAGGGATATCAAATAAAGAGCAGGCAAGGGCTTGATCCCAACTGCAAGACTGAAGATGTTAACTTACATCAGTGCTTTCTGAGATATATATATAACTGAGTCATTAGCAGAACCCTACAACTAGATCAATTTTTTAAATAAAAGTGCCATTGTAAGCAATATTCCAGCACATACATCTTTATACACAAAGGCTAGAAGATACAAAGGCATAAGGCTTGCTGCTGTCATGTCTGACCAAGGCATCTATTCATATAGTACAGTTTGAAAGAATGATGCAATCTTCCTGAAACCTAATTTCACCCCCATTTTTATACTCTTATACTCTTTACCTGGCTTTTTACTCTTTCTTGAACCATTTCCACCTGTTTCAGGCACCTAACTTCTCAACTGGAACTGTTGTTTTATGTTTAAAAGGAAAGTTAAAAGGAAAGTAGTTCTTGCAGAAGTATTCACAGTGTGCTTTGCAAACCCTGTTGGAAGAATAGTCCCCGACCTTCTTCCTCATCCCATCTTCCCCTGCAGATGCACTTCTTCAGCAGGGCCCACCCAGAAGCACTGCCTTGTCCCTAAACCATAGAGTGACTTACCTGCCTGGGGGGCCAATAAGCCAATTTATGCCAGGGAATTCCCATTCCACAGGAGGGAAGCTGCTATTTTGACTAAGCAGCTATTACAGACTGTGTGACAAAGAGGTTCAAGAGAAAGGCACGCAATTGGAGTGGTGGTGCAGGAAGGCAAATGATTTGCTGAGGTGTAAAGAATTTGTTTCTTGTTCTCACCTAGTCTAATTTCATACATTCCTTTGTCTCACTATTGTTCCAAAGGCATAAGTATATACAGGCAAATGGGGATTCTCATGTGTGTAAGTGTATAATGATTTTTACTAATGGCTATTTCTGACAGGGATCAGTTCTCACTATAGAATTTGTACCAAATTCAGGTGTATTCTTAGAGATGCATTTGCTATATGTAGTTAAAAACCATAGAAACCCTTCACAGGATTCAGATTTGTAAATATGAATCGTGACAATTTCACTGACAATTCAGACCACTTCTCATTTTACTTAACCTTTAAACTGGTTTGTACTCCTTGATTTTTTTTCCCCTGCTTTTATATTTATAAAAATACTTCATAGCACATCTAAAACATTTTATGGTACATACTCAACTACCATATTCACTTCTCCTTTAATAACTGATACTTTCAGGTTTACAGAGGTCTGAACTGCACGTACATCCATAATACAAGAAAGCACTAAACCAATGTATCCACTGAGATAAATAGGCAGGAAAAAAACAAACAGAATAAGACACTACTGCTGTAGCTGATTTTACTTTTAAAACAGTCCATTAGATGTCTTTTGGCAAATTATTTACACAGTTATTTAAGCCAATGGACAGCTCGGGGAATTGTTTCTGTGGCTCCTCATAGAACTCTAAATTTCTTTGTTTGATTTCTTTTATTGCCATTGGTTGCATCAGGCATCTGGGAACAAGTTAAAGAAAAGCCAACAACAAAAAGGAAGCTTTTTGACATTGAGGTCAGAGAACAGAAGGCTACACTGAGAGATCAAACCTACCACACTGAAGAACGTGTATCCTGCAAAGAAAGGCGGACCCATCCTTTTTTCCCAGGGCAATACCATTCTCTTATGTGATTATACACAAAGAGCTCCAATTATTCACACAAACATTTCCATTAGGGTCAACGGGAGTGCATGAGCAGGATGTGAAAGAGCTTTTCCTTGAAATCAGCAGGGACCAGGAGCTCTGTTTTTCTAGATATGGTTTATACACACTGAAAGGTCTTTGGGGCTTTTTCTGTCTAATCTATAAAAAGTAAGAGGAAGAGAGAAACAGAGGCACAGTGCAATTAACACCTTGATGCACCTTCAAATAAATAAATCTTAGTTTCTAATTGCATAAATGCTTACATTTTTGCTGGACCATGGCCAAACTGACTTGACAAAAGCCATACATGTGTGGAAGAGTTAAGCATTGAATTCCATTATTCTACAATCCAAGGTTCATAAGTTTGCAGCCCCAGGCAATTAATCCAGGCACTAACATGCTACGCACATTTAATTCTGTAACAACTGGTTTACTGTACCTTTGTAGAGTGATAAAAAAAGATAAAGGAAAATAAAAAAGATCTAATAGTATGTTAAAAGATTAATTTTTTAACTTAAGCTATGGCAAAAATCTAGAAAGAATTAAAGCAAACAGATCAGATTCCTCGATTGTATCTGTATATATTATTCATGTACCTAAATCATTTATAATGTGTTAAAACTTCCTGGTCTCTGAAAAGTGAGTGCCAAAGCAATGCCCTGAATAAGATCCACTATCCATCAGTCCTTGTATTTGCAATGTTTTTCAGGAAGCTATTTTTGTTGTTAATTCATGCTGTGTAAATCATGCAGTTAACAGGAATTGCCAGGCCTTAAGGAGTGTGGCATTTGATGTTGGATTTATTTTGTTCTGTTTATTAAAAAAATATATAATTTCAAAAGTAAAATCAGCTACAACAGTGATGCCTTTTGTTTTGTTTAATATTTGAAGCCCTTGCAAAACTCTGTTATAAAAGCTGACAGGATCTTACAGCATTCACCATCTCACAGAGCTCAGCTCTTCAAACAAACCAGTCATCTATACATATATTTTCACAATTATATCCTAAATACAAAGACCCTTAACAGCTCTTACTTAGTGAAAACAGCCGTGCCTGCCAGTCACCATCTACCTGACCGACTTCCATACATATCCTTATGCACTTGCCTCAGGAAATTCACTACTAAGGGCACGCCAATCATTTTTTCTGGATTCTAAATATTATTCTATGAAGTACTGGGAACTTTTTAATATTTGCATAACTGCAACTAGTCTGTAAATTATTCCATCCCTAAACAGTTTTGCAGTTTAAGTTTTGCCACCCTAAAAAAGCTGCCTTCTCTTTATTTCATATGACTAGGTAAATAAAAATAAATAGCTGAACTGTAGTTGTTGAGGTAAATTGTTCCATCTAGAGCACTGCCATTTATTGCCTCATTTCCACAGTGGTGGCTCTCTGAGTACTGACAACTGAGAACTGTTCCTTTAGAAACCTCTTTCCACATGCCTTGGTCTTCACTCACCAATAACTCATTTTTTTATCTTTTCAGTATAGACACTGACAGGTCACATATATCAGAACATAAAGAGTTGTCATGGCAGATCAGACTACTGGGCCATCAAGCCTGGTAGTCTGTCTTTACTATATCTCAGAGGAAGGTGCAAATTCTAACAATGTGATAAGCAATTATGCAATAGTACCCAAAAGGGCAACATTTCTCTTGCACTTTCCCAATCAGCCCATACCCAGAAGTGAAGGATTCCATCATCCTTTAAATAGTTTCCTGTGCTGTGCATGACAGACTCCCTTCCCTTGTGATTGATATTCAACAGGACACTGTCACAGTTAATAGGCTCAAAATCTAATTTGGCCAAAGAAGAACAAGACTAAAAAGCAAGGCTAGCAATAAAACTGTGCTTCAAAAGTGAAGACTGAAACAGAGAGAAAAAGCTGGAATCTGGGGCATTAACTTTGTTGGAGTTTAATGTACAAGCTGTTTGATGATTTCAGATTCACACATGACTAATGAGGAAGACAAAGCAAATTTTGAGATGATATGTTAAAGAGCCATTTGCAACAGCCATGGAGTCCATGACCTGGATTTACCATCTCTCCTACAGTATATTCTGAATACTAGTCTTTCCTGGTAACAATCACTCCTAAGAAGATACTGCTTTTATTCATATTTCCTAGTGGTATTTTGCATGTCAGCTGCCCTGAAAACCACTGTCCAAAAGAGCAGCAGTGATGTTTTATAGAAATTAATCAAAGCCTCTAATCCCATTATCCTGTGATTCTAGCATTTCTGGACAATTTGCTGGGCTCAGAATAACTCAGTTTACATGATTTCCAGTCTGCTTTGTAATTATTTTCTGTAATTGACAGCAGATTATGTAGAATATCCCACAGAGATCATCAAACCATCTGAACTCTCTCTAGCTCTGAAAAAGTCACTGAGATGTCAGAGGACTGTGAGTTCAGATTTCCTTTCCCATGATGGGTCATATTTCCATTCTTTCAAACCCTTATTTTTATCCAAAATCTGACATCTCCCCTGAAGGTAGTCAGCTACTAATCCCTACAGACATTTGAACTTAATCAGTGGGAAGAAAGAGAAGCAGAAGTAAAAAAATTTAGAAAGAATATCCAGACAACCATTAGGAAAAAGTAATTTGTATAGAAATTTGCTATATATATATATATATATATATATAAACAAACAAGCAAATATGTTTTCAGGAAGAAATCAGCAACCTATTGGCGGTTACCAGCTTAGTAGTTTTTACTAAAACATGCTATTTCCCAAAACATATGAAAGATCAAGAATACTGAGTGGAATTATTCTGAGTTATGTAAATGGCAACAACTGGAAGTGATTACCTTACACTGAAAATGAAGGAATTAATGACATAAGAGCAAAGAGCTGTTAGTTTCCAGAATATCAGTTAAATATATGTCAAGCTAAATAAAGTGTAAGCATTTGGAAGTACTTAAAAACAGATAAAATGAAACATTAGCAAATATACAGTGTGAGAGAGAGAGATGCTGCACTTGCAGCAGGATAGACACGTCTTGACTGGTCTTTTCTATTTATAATTGCTGTAAGTCTGTACTTGCAAGTAGAGGAAAATGAAAAAGTTTCTGGGTTTTTTTAATAAGTACATATAAATGAGTATATTATGATTAATTTTCATGAAAAAAGTAAAGTAAATATTTTAAATATGATGCACACTGGGTCCTCTGCAGTACATATGTATTTCTAAAAAAAAGATAAAAATATGCTGCCTAAAAGGGAAATGTCACAGGCTTCTACATTTACAAGTGTAGACACTGTTTGTCTGGAATTTGCTGTTAAATTAGTTTCTATGTTAACAGCTGGTTTCATACAGGACATTTTCATCAGATAGGGCTTTTTTGAGGATTTTCAGTGATATGAAAATGTTGATATAAAATAGATAACTAAAAGTTGTGTGTATATTTTCAGAAGGGATTTTACTGGTTTTAAGCAACTTTATAATAAATGACCAATCTAAAGCTCTTCAGAAAATTGTCAAAGACCAACCAAAGCACCACAGAGCATCTCAGCCTTTGGGCTAGAACTGTGCTCACTTTACAAGTTCTTCCTGAAGGAGGAACCAGTCTGAGCCTTGCTTTCTGTCTGCCACAATCATCTGCAGTTACATCTCTCTGAGTTCATAGGATGGGTCTGGTAATTACTACACTATTGGTACCTCCCTTCTCTACATCCCCAGCTCCAGCTGGAAAGGCAAGATTAGAATTATTAAAGTGAGTATTTCATCTACCTGATCTGACAGACTGGTGTAACTCAACCTGCAATTATGAATGATGAATTAGCCAGCATATGAGAAGTACCTGCTTTCCTTCAAGCAGCCTGTCTGTCATTGATTTACCTCACAGTAATACATATTAAAAAATACAATATAAAAAGATGACATTTCTTTCAACACTGGCTCTTCTGATGGAATATTTACCTTTTTCACTTGTCAATAACCCTATGACTTTTTTTAAAAAAAGTCTTCAAACATTAATTTGTATATTATTTAGGCATATTTTCTTAAACTGAAAGCATATCCTAAATCACCTGCTGCTCTCCCAAACAACAGAGGTAACCTAAAAATACATGATCACACACAGTAAATTAAAGGTAATGCAATGCCACCCCTAGACAGACACATTTTCCATCTTGCTGAGATCTAAATTATTCCCTCT
Organism: Dendrocincla tyrannina; assembly: GCA_035047865.1. NCBI lineage: Eukaryota > Metazoa > Chordata > Aves > Passeriformes > Dendrocolaptidae > Dendrocincla > Dendrocincla tyrannina. Next base: position 6,634,112 of record JAWWMP010000171.1, on the reverse strand, counting down.
AGAGCCTCTACCATGTGCAAATGTGAGGCTGCTATGGGTCAGTGGGTTATAACCTGAAACTCTCAGTCACACCTCTCTGGCCTGGGCTGATGAAGCTCCTGTGCAGTGATCCTTCTCTAGCAACAAATGAGGCTTAGAAGATTGATGCTGAAATAGTGTCTCAGCTACAAAACTGGTCACTACTCAGTTCCACACATTTGGATGAAGCCACTCAACCTTACCCTGTATCTCCTGCTTGTTGGGCATGTATGTCTAAGGAGATACAATTACCTGGGAGAAATATATCCTAGAATGCGTAAGGAGACCAGGGAGGAATGTCATTTGAAGCGAGGGACCTAATTAGGAATACATAAAAAACCCAGGCTCTCAGTTGTACTAGGAAACTCAAAGCTTGACTGCATCCCCTGAGCATTGGGATGCACCTCCAGGGATAATCAGATACATCTAAATGCTTCCTGTCCACAGGGACTGGTATGGGTCAAAGACTAGAATTACAGGAGAAATGGATTTGCAGACTGTCCTCTTGAATATTCTTGATGTTTGTTTGGGGTTTTGTGTTATAATGATGGCAAAGAGGAAAAAAACCCAAACAAACAAACAAACAAACAAAAAAGCCCCAACCCAAACCCCCAGATACAGGCTTATTTCAGTATTTGGACAATCCACAGAAGATCTGAATTCCAGAAGAAAAAGTATTTACCCATTTTCTAGCAGGCTTTTCACATAGAGATAACATCGATTAAACTGGACAAACTGCTGTAAATTCAATGCATTATATTCCACATTTGATCCCAGTTCCTTTCTGACTGCAGTTTAAGTTGGTTTTTGTCACATTTAAAAAGCTTTGAATAGGCCTGTGATTTTGGCATGTTACAAAGTGATTTACTTAAGCCTCACTGTAAAATATTCCACTGATGACTGGTTTTATTTGTCACCTACAATACAGAACTACTGCCAAAGGTGGCAGATCCTGGTAACAGCAGAATTGATGTCAGAGGACAGAACATAGAAAGAAACTCAGCTTTTGAAATTACTTTAAAAAAGTTAGAGGGTAAGGACAAAGCAAAGAACAATTTTAGAAAACTTTTGTTCATATTAATTTTTCTTTCATATTAAGTCTAGTTCTTGGAAGAAGTCAGTATTCACTACTTAAAACTTCCCTGAATTCATGTGTGTTGATCAATACTCCCTCCTGAGATCTTTCCTGTTAAGGTCTTATTTGACAATAGAGAGATGCAATTCACTCCCTTTTGTGATCCTGAATAATTTGAATTTCACAGTAGCAGGAAGCAAATACAGTTACAGGAATATGAATACAACTGATCCAGCTTTTAATCCTCAGTTGTGTTTCACAAGGGAGTACATTACCAGAGAGCAAACCTGGGTGAAATTATAAAGATCTATTGCTATTTTTCACATGTGCAGATTGAGGTTGTTTGGGTCTGTTTTTGGGGGTTTGGGTTGTTTGGGATTTTTTATGAAAGGACTGCATTTCTGAATATGGAAAAACTTTCCCAGGTTCCAGGATAGACCACTTTACATTTAAATGGGTTGTCTGGCAAAGGAAATATTTTCCCTTCAGGAAGCCTACACTTTCTGACTTCCCAGGGTAAGGCTTCTTTCATAACACATGTAAATGATTCTGCCATGTCTTTGCTCCAGTACTGCAGGCTGGCATATGCTTAAGGTCAAATGACTCAGTGTCATGTCCAGTGGCTGCATTTACCATGATGTAGCTTATTATTTTAAGAGACTTTACACAGGATTCTTCATATCTCATAAGAATTTCTCTTTAAGTATTTTTTGTCAGGCATAACATGCCCCTATTCAAGAAAAGTAACTCAGAGAAAGCAGGCTGTCTGCTAAGTTTAAGATACTTTACAGTCACTGTAGTCCATAAACCCCATTGTATGATATATCCACAAAAAAAGAAAAAGTCCTTTGTTAAAAGATCTTCAGCCCCATGGAGTGAAAATACATTAAAATAACAAGAGATTTGTGAGGAGAAGGTAAAAGATGGAAGCCAACAGTAGGATAGAGAATATGTGATTATTCTTCTAGTAAGTAATGAAGATATTTAATTTCATAAAGTCTTTTAAGAATCAAATTAGGAACTCCATTGTATTTTGTCCATTCTAAATATGTTATGTGAATATTGACTTTGGGCCAAATTTTGCATAGTCAAGCACCAAACCTAAAAAACCTTAAAATTAAAGGTGTTTTTCCTCTTTTTGTAATGGGTGTCCTATTCACAGACACCTTATTATCAGAAGTGTTCAGGAACAACATGAAAAGATTTAGAGTTCACTGAGATTCTGGATAGATGAGCATTCCTCTATGAGTTTCACAGTGCTTGAAATTTGCACTTATAGTTTTTGTTGTACAGACTTTGTGGGACCACAGATTGAAAATTACCAGAAGTTCCAGCAATGGCAAGTGCATAAAACCCTTACCAAAATCAGATTAAAAATTTTCCAGATGATTCTTGAAATCCCTTTCAAGAAGTCATTTAGAGCAACCTACAAAATTAATTTATTATTTAGCAATTAAAATTCCCCCCAAACTTTCATTTACCACCAAGCAATGCAAACACATAGTATTGTTCAGACCTTAGCTAGCCTGATTTTTTTTCTTTATTATATATATACCAATATATAACAACAATATAAATGCACATGACCTGTAATTCATTGACCACAGACCTCTCAGCCTTTTCAATTTTTAAACTGGATGAAAGGGGACACACTAGATCTGCTTAACCAGCCAAAAGCCTACAGTAAGCTCTCATATGTAGCATTTCTACAGCTAAGAATCCCATTTTTATTGCCAATCTCATAAATAACAGGCAAGACTTACTGTAAATAATCTCCTGGTGCTGGAAAATATTCCAGGATTTCAGGCATGGGGTAGACTACAGTGAATCAGTACCCTACATAAGATTTCCTTCATTTGAGCAACTAAGGAGAAAAGAGAGTTCAAAACTGATGATCTAAATCTCACAGTTTGAGTTTGTTTCTAATAACAGCAGCTTCAACTACCGCCCATTGAAGCAAGACACTCTTGTCACAGTTCATAAACTGCTGAAAACAGTTTCCTTTTTTGTGAAGTTCTATAATCAGTCCTTTCAGCTTTATAAAGCAGACTCCAGTTTCATGTCTTTTACAAACCAAATGCCTCCCACTTGCAAACATTAATTGCCAAAATAGCAACAACAATTCTCTTTGAAGTAGATAGAAAGTAAACTAAATCTGTTGCTAGCACTTTGGTTTAATGGTTTCCATAAGGGAAATGTCACCTGGCTACTGGAAAGAGAAAAGATGCCAATTTCAGGGATTGCTTGCACGATGTGTTTTCTTCACCCTTGTGTGATAATGCATCTAGTAACAATGAAGAGTAAGGATAAGGTACATTTTTGAGTCTGTACATATTTTTTGACTTTCAAATTAGCAAGTTCATAATATATTTTAAAGAAAAAAAGAACAATCAAGGATCCCTTAAGAACAATTGCAGGCATGTATAAGAGTAACAACCAGACTGTGAAGTCTGTCAAAATCTCTGGAGATTTATAGATCATGTATTTCCTAAATGTGTTGTTGCCTGTTGGTGTGATGCTGAAATGGCAATTGATATCGTACTTCAAACTGTACAACCAGATTCAATAGATTGTGGTGTTTGCTTTGGGTATCCAATGACAACAGAAGAACAAATACATTTAACTCAGCTAAGGCTGAAAAAGAATCAACTTCATCATTTCATGTTGGCGTTGACCTGGAGCCCTTTGTTACACTAGCGATGAGGTAGCAGAGATCCACCCAGATACTCTGTATCCCAAATTTATCACTCCCTTACAGTGGCCACAACCACACTGTAACACTAAGGGCATTCCTCAGCTATAAACTAGCAATTTGGCTCTTCACTATCAGATTTCTGTCTGTGAGACACAGTTCTGTGAGATGCAGTACAACAGCCACAAATGGGGGCAAAGAGGCATAGATACATACATACACACATACATATGTATATATATGTGTGTGTGTTTGTGTGTAGGTATAGTTCATCTGGGACACAGCAAAGTAACATTTCTGAAATGTTCTTAAAACTGTTATTTTGAAGTCATTCCAGTTCACTGTTCAAAGCACGCCAGGATCTGCATGGGAACGTATAAAGCCAGAAAAAAAGAACTAACTGAGTCTACAAATTGTTAGGCCTTCTTGAACTGGAGCAATTCTGCACCTTCAAGAGGTTGAATTTCATCATAAAGGAGAGGCATTATATCCTGTTCAGGTCATTTCTTTTAAGGTGAGGGAGTAGGACCTTAGGAAAGAGACACATACCCAGACAAGTTAGCAAATAACAGATGCACTGAGGCAGATGAAGATACTGCTCAGTGTCTTGAAGAAAGAACATGAGGAGACACTTAGTGTGTAGCAGTGCAAGACACAGGACAAACACAGAATGATGCCTCCCATGGAATGTTTTCCCAGCTTCCTATCAGTCAAAGACTTAGAGGCTTCTTGAGAGTTGTTGCCTATTTAGCAGCCACTAAAGGACCTCATATCCTTAAATTATGAAACTACTTTTGGCCTCCAGAAAGTCCTGCAGATGCTACATTTTAACTTAGATTTTGCCTGGATGAGTATTTCTTTTTATTTCTTAGAAATACACTATTCAAAATTTCATTGGATGCCTGCCACAAATTTTTTGCTTTGATGAACACTGAACAATTCATCCTTGTGTGATCCATGATCTCATGATTTTGTTTTAGTCAATCTTTATCACCTCTTTCCCAAACTGTCCTCATCTCTAATTTCTAGTCAGCTTCATCTCTTCTCAGAGATGAAGTCTCTGATCACTCCAATTATCCTCTATTACTTTACTATATATTTTCTGAAGTAGGGAAGAAGAAGAACTGATGGATCCAAATCTGAGTGTGCTATACATCTAAACAGACAAAGGGATGTTTTGTTCTGTTCACAAATCCTTTCTTAATAATTTCCAGCACTTTGTTTTTTGATCACTGTTGAACGTGGAGCTGATCTTTTCAGAGACTCTTCAAAGTAATTTCAAAATCTCATTTCTGATTAGTGATATAAAAAGTCCATTTGGTTATATAGGCTGTCACTTTTCATTTTTAATGTAATTTTGCATTTATCATGCAAAGTACTATCAACACTAAAGTATATCTACTGCTTTATTTTCCTGTCACGTAGTATCACAGTATCCTTCTGCAACAATTTGCAATCAGATTTAGATTTTATTATCCTCTGCAATTTAATATCATCTGCAATTGTCACCTCAATATTCCCCCCCTTTCCAGACCGTTTGCAAATATGCTGAAAAGCAAGGTCACAAAACAAGGTCCTCCAAGATTCCAAAGACAAACTCCATCCACAGCAAGAAATAATCCAATATTTCTATTTTTGTTTTCTATCTTTTTCTACTACCTTTTATAAGCATCTTATACCCCATGGCATGTGTTAGAGACAATATTTTCTTTGTTTGCTCAAAACTTTTTGAAAAGTTTACAAATATCTGAATAGAGACTACCATCAAGGTCAGAGTGGTTCTTACCAATTCCTTCAAAAAATAAAGCAACTTGTGAGCTTATTGGTTCTCTCTGTAGAAGAGCATCATGTACAGATATTAAACCATTGTACATATGCTATCTATCCGTAGCCTAAGTACATTTTCTGTAGGTTCATTGGGGCAAGTGTCAGACTAAGCTATGCAGTTCCAATTCTCAGAGTTAACATTACAGACCATTCTCAAATTGGTTCTTCTGATAATTACAAAAAGAGGTTGATTAGATAATGTAGCAGAGACAACCACTCAGAAATTTCATACCTAGGTCACTTCAAAACACAACTATTGAGTCCTGGTACTGTTAATTTTACTGACTCAATCTAAAAACTCTTCTATTGATTCTTTAGTTTGAGACAAAGCTTCATAAAGATTATACTGAAGGGGAAACAGAAAATTACTACCTCCATAGTGGATACCAATACAAATACTCATCCCTATTTCCTACTATGTCCTCACTGCTTTTGTTCTTTCTTAGTCTTTCTACTTTTTTACCTTAATAATTTATCTGTTGCTCAGTTTCTTTGGCAAATCTCCATGAGTGGCCAGTGACTTGGTTTTAATTCCCTCTGGTCCATTGAAATCTGTAAAATAAATCATGATGGAATTCCAGTTTGCATCCGAATGAGAACACAGAGTATCCCTTGCACCTTGAGCTGTCATTTAAACCTGTATGATAGGCGGATGTAAAATATCACTGATCTTATTAATTAAAAGTTAAGACAGTGGAAAATAAGCTCCACCAGGCTTATACTGTGCCTGTGAAATTTTAGAATTACACACCACTTTGCACTGAAATGTTACTGTGATGTCTGAAGAGAAATCTCAAATTATTTCCTGCAAATGGGGAGCTCCCTAATACACTTAACTGCACACATTAAATACTTACTAGAAATGTCTGGTTTGGTACATAAAACCAAGGGTTTCTGTCCTGTTTGATAACTCAGTGCAAAGGTAATAGAATAGTTTGTACAATTTATATTTACATTGCTTGTGGTGATGGGTGGTTTGTTTTTGTGGTTTGTTTGGGGTTTTTTGTTTGCATGTTTGTTTTTTTATTGGACAGAGTTTATGATACCTTTTAAAATATGTCTTTTTAATATCCATAAAATCTTGGTGGGAAGGATGCAGTTAAAGCCTAACTGTAAAGTCTTATGTTAAAACCAGTGGATTTGCCTGAATACAGGGAAAGGATGGGAACATTTTCTATTTCTTACTCTTCTGATATTCAGAGTTAAACCAAAGTCTACAGCAACTCTGAATTGTGATCAAGAAGCAAAAGGGAGAGAAAGGGTGACTTTTCATAATTTAACTTTGTGGTCAGAATATTACCAGGGCTGAATATGGCAGCTCTTCAGACTTATATTGTACTGTATTTCAAAAAATGAGAAATCAGAGAAATCAGTTCTGAGAAATCAGAGCTATGAAACAAAAAAGCAAGACACATTCTTGAACAAGAACACATGAGCTTTCTGATCTCCAGCACAGAGGTTTGAATCAGTTAGCATTTTGCAGTAAAATCAATTGTGTTAATAATGCTGAGGGAGGCATCAAACAGAAAGCTTTAAAAGCATACCTTGGAAGCCTCAAGCCACAATTATTGTTTTTGGCTATGAACAAAGATACTTTTCAGGAAGGTCTTTTTTATCTTATCTCTGGTTAAAATTTCAGTTTTTCCTGCTTCTTTTTCCTCTTCTCCTTTTTTGTTTTATTGAAACCATGTTCAACATTAATAATACAACAAGCAGCCTACCACCAGAGTCCACTTAGTATCTGCAAAGCTGACAACCCTTTATTCAGAGGACTGTATGGGGGCGGGGGGTGGTTTGTAAAGGAAGGAAAGGAACCCTGCATAGAGGGATGGAGACCTTCCAGAAAGCAGGCAAGGGGTTTAAAGGAGGTGCAGATTGCAATGCATGTGGCTCTAGTGCCTATCCCAGGTGCTTTCCCGCTGTAGTGATACAAGTATAACCTGCTGTATCACAGTGTCTGGATATCTGAGACAACACGGGGCTATGACCCAGAACAAAGGTGGGAATGCTGGGTGTAGTCCACTTCACAAGAAAGAGATTTCTATATTAAAAATATTTTCTCTATCCATATTTTCTAATAATATATATTTCGTAATAATAGACCTTACTACTAGGAAAGGTAAACTATATTTTATATGTGTGCTGTAATTTTGTTATACAGTGTTACAAGTCAAAGGGGAGCATAGTCTAAACGTACTTCCCTAGGGAAAGGTTTATGTATTGCCTGTGAATTACAGAATTCTTTTGTTTTAGACACATTTCTCCACTTTATAGTAGTTCATTCTTTGAACAAAGAGGGAAAATTCAACAAGTACACTACTGTAAAGGTGACATTAAGCAAATCTAGAGTTAACACGGGTGACTTCTGTGCATTTATATTTAGGTTAGCATCCAGTGCTGGGCCATAGGCAGAATTCTCCAAAATTCAGTATAGAGAAGTGCCAAAGAATTGGTCTCACAACATGGACAGTCCCAAATGTCTTCAATGTCTCCTAAGGATCACTTCTGTCCTTTAATGTTGAGGGCACAGCTGTGACTTCTTCACCTCCCTAAAATCAAGCAAGAAAAGAGTATCAGTATGTGAAATACTGAGTGTCTCTACCAGAATATAATTGTTTTCCTCATTATTAAGGTACATCTCACAATAACCCAAAACTTCTCCATTAACAACAGGTATAGCTAAGATGCTCAGTCCTAGCCTTATACAGTGGGTAGGTGTTTTCACACATCCAACAGACATATCAAGCATCTTCTTTCAGCATTTCTGTATTCTTTCCACTCTGCCTCCAAGGGCGAGGGGATCAGTTCATGGAGTCCTGGAGCTGGAGAAATGCAAACAGGCAAGGTGAGATGCCAGCAACAGGGCTTTGATTGCAGTACCGGGCCTTAATGGTGCTCATCAGCCTCACCTAGGGCCTTCACCCACACTCCCTTCCCACGGGCAGGGAATGAGCAAGCAGCTGGGTGAAGCTTCAAATGTGTGACAGGCCTGAGACAGCTAAATCTGAATAATTGGTGGCCTACTTATCACATGCTAAAATGAGGAACAAACATGTAAGTGCTGAGTTGCTCTTGGATTCTCCTAGTACTTTAATGCTGCAGGCATTTATGTTCTCTCTTCTTTCAGTCTCTTGCTCCTTATCTGAAAGAATCCAATTTTTCTTCCTGAGCAGAGAATCTGCTCACCTACACAGCTCTCATTTCCTTAATCAATGCACCTGGTTTGCTCATGAATGCCATACTTTTTTCTTTTAGCTATGGCAGATATAAATACTGTGGAATATGTAGTGTAACTTCCTATTTCTGAAAGGAGGAGCTGGCTGGTACAATAGAGTTTGAAAACTGTTAGCTAATAAGGGCTGCTGTTCCCTTTGGTAAGACCTCTGCTAGGACACCACTCTTGATATTTTCTGATACAGTAATTCTGTATTAGAACATATCAAACTCAAAAGTGACTACATATGAGCCACGTAAATTAAAAGCATAATACATGGAAAAGACTGAAAGTGCTATAGTTGCTGTTATTTTACCTGCTTGGTTTCTCTGTGACAAGAGCTTGTTCCACAGGCCATAGCAGATAATTTTAAAAGTTACCCATCTCACACAGAAAGATGTCCAAGGCTATGATCATTCAACTCCTTGTAAAATTTTCAAATCTCTAATCTCTCATTAAACACCAGCAAGCGTTTCCAATCAGGAACAGAGGATAATGCTGGGTGAAAACTGAAACTCCAAATTTCACTGCACTGTTGCAGATGCTTGTGGGTGCAGACAAGTGTCCTTCAGCACCCATTGTATGTACCACCATTTTCTGTCTTGTGTGGAGAAAGCCCCCATGAATAGCACTGAACACCAGCTGGGATTTGTGTGAGTTGTCACCGAAACTTTTTGTCACCATTTACTTGAATTTTATTTTTTTTTTTTTTTTTTTTTTTGGTAACCATTGATTCAAGGCATATAAAGAATATTGTAACAGATACTGATCAGAGTTCTCCACCGTATTATACCTATCTCCCTTTACTTACATGAGGTTGTGGAGGTTACCAGAAACACTTTTTTTACTTTGATCTTCTCCCCGTGAGGGAGAAGAGAGCAGGATTGGCCACGAGATGTCACCCAGCTTCTATTAGCTATTATGCCGGCTTGGGAAAAGGGACCATTCCGAAGCTGTGCTAAAATAGAGACTGTCTCGCCAGCACAAAATAGTCATCTTAAGGCAAAAATACAGTGGGCTAATGGCTCTCAGGAGTGAACTTCTAGGAGCTTGCAGAGCGCGGTCGAAAGACAACCCAAGTGGGTGAACAAATACAGACACTTGTGTCCAGCGCTTGGTAAAAGGCCGGCTGATGCAATGCGCCCGCTTGGCGCGGACTGACCCGCCTGGCCGCCAGAGCCGGGATCCGCGCCTGCCCTTACGGCTGTGCCGACGAACATCCTCAGAGGACAGGCCGAGGGGGCCGGGAGTCGCGGTGCGGGGAGGCGCGGGGCGCTGCGGGGCGGTGCCGCCCGCGCCGGGCCCGCACTTTGCAGACGCTCCCTCGCTCTGCCGCTGCCTCTGCCTGTCACAGGCGCTTCCGCTCCG